>OY293303.1:60269503-60751219 GCA_958502075.1 Orchestes rusci | reverse complement strand
ATGTGTTAGAGGGAGACAAAAAATACATTTTTAATAGGATTAAAAACAAACAGTTCTTTTTTAATAAGTGCGATACATCGTTGGTTTAGGAACATGAGAGGCTCTTGAAATCTGTTATAAAAAATCCAGGACCGTATTTGAAAAAACAAAGTTGATGATGGCTGCTCAAAGACGAAACGTCGGTTCTTCAATTTAATAACGCTATCTTGTAAAGGGCAAAAAGTGACAATGAAAAAGCTCCATTCATTTTAAAATATTTCTTCAAATGTGGTCAGAAAAAAATGAAAACAATTTTGAAAAATTTCGGGTTTTTTCGGATAATTCCGGACGTATTCGGAATTTCTTGGCTTTCAAAACGGCATTTTGTTAAGCATCAAAAGAAGCAACTTTGTCCAAACTAACCGACCTTGTATCTCATTCGGTTTTCAAGATCCCCATGATAGACATCCTTATCTTGGACACACTGTATACGACACCACCCAGACTGGGTTTATTGATACCTTATTTGACCGTATCATAAAACCCTCAAAATATTTATTTTTCTCAGACCCAAATCAATGCGGACGCCTAGAATAGTTATTTATCAGACGTAGGGATAAATTCAAAGACACAATTATTCTTCACTACCAGGAGCGTCGCATACTAAACAAAAACTGCAAAATACGATACCCCCAAACAACACAAACGACCTTCAACAGCCCTTATTACGGTTTATGCCGGCACTATTGCCAAATTGGATCCATTCAATAAGAATCAATAAGAAAATCAGTTTCGATATTTTACGTATTTTTTTAATCCTTCGAAAAAATTTATGCGTTTCTTGATTTTTAATAGTACCTATCACAAGTGAAAGAGTTATAAAATGTATCAACTATTCATTGGTTGTTCTACGGTACATCGATAAATAAACATTATTTTGTTTGAATTGGTCATCTTATCGACATATTTTCACATCTATAGAACCAGTTGAAGTCAGGTAAAATTCTTCTCGCAGGTAGAGGTAGAGCACATGCTCGAGAAGCACCGCAATTTTACATAGTTTTCCATTTCTTTGGTGAGAAATTAATGAATGGTGAATTTGAAATCTTGATGTAGGTATCTGGAAAACAACCATTTTTATTAAATGGTAGTTCTGGTTGTGATTCACATTTATTCTTTAAAAATACGTCTAAAATTTTAGCCAAAGACAGTTGAAAAAAAAGTCCAGACCGGGAAGAGTAAAGTTGGTCCAATCCACGAACGTGAATTCGAAATTGAGAAATCCCTAGAATAAAACACGCTTTACACTCGACCCCAAGCAAAAAGCATCTCGGCAACGTTGCGTTCTCTCCAGTTATCGATCCACGGAAGAGCTACGCCGTTCCTTCTCCGGATCCAAGCAGCGAAGCCGCAAACGCGTCATCATTTAAAAGGCTTAAAAGGACTTTTGGTGAACTTCGACGCTAAATTAATTAATAAATAAAAAATACGGGTCTAATATTTTTGAATATATTTTCAGAATATGCAATAAAAAAATACGTGCAACGACCCCATTGGAAGTGGTTCAAATTAAATAACTTTATTTCTTAGACGAGATTTTCAGCAACAACTATAGATATCTCAAGTTTTTGACCAAAGATATAAAACCTAATGAGGTCCAAAATTAGCAAATCATAACTTGATATGAAACATACCGACGGGGATCTGACAATACCAATGTCCGTCAATACTAATTTTACAAAAGAGCTGAAAAACAGTTAGTGGAAATAGCTGCTATCTACAACCTTCCAAAATAACTGCTCTTTCAACTAATGAGTGATCATATTTAGACTGAAAAAAAAATCATCATAGGTTCAGTAATTTGCTATACTACACATAAAAATAGTTATTTAGCTTGAATAACTGCTAATAACATACAACTAGAGCCATCATTTGTCAGAAACCTTATCTAAAATTCATTATGAACTTTCACATAGCAGGTATTGACTCTTGTCGGCAAGCACATTCTAGATAACAGATATTGTTCTACCTCTGTTTTATAAACAGTGAATTGTTTTACAGATAGCAAGCTTTGCTATAATGTGCCCGACTGAATTGTAAAACTAACTGCAGTAAAATATCATTTTTAGAAAAAAATGTAGTTAGCAGGTATTGTCACCGTCGATAAAGTACCGGACAAAAATGGAGAAACGACCTGAAATTTCATAAAACTCTGATCCTGCATCGGTTATTAAAGAAGGATTGGGCATTTGAAAACTTCAATCCATTTGTCAATTTACGTGTCCTGGCGATTTTTTTGAAAAAATTTTTAGTGCCCTTTTTCCACCGCCAAAAAAAGGCTACTTTTTCAACTTTTTTCTGTGTAGCTTTTGATAAAAATGGTAAGCACCATTCGAAAGAGGGGCAACAGATACAGGGTGAGTTTTTTTATGCCTAGCATAGGGATCTCGAAAACTATAGCACATACGAGGAAGTTAAAATGGGCAAAGATTTGCACAGTTTTCTAAGCTCCACTCAAACCATTTTGAGTTTAAAAAAAAATTACAGCTGTCAAAAGATATTTAAAAAAAATGAGTTTCAGCGACTTTTTAGAACGCCCCTAGCTCCGCGAACATTGATTGTAGGAGAAAATGTTAGATACAAAAGTTTAACGAAATTCAACTCTGAAAAAGAACGACATTGAAACATTTTTCGTCACACCCGTCATTTTTGAAAAATGACATGAACTTATGTTTTTTTTAATAGAAACCATATTAAATTTTATCCTTATTTAATAGAGAATTTTATTGAGATGTATCATATGATGTGGTTATTTTTAGAAATGATGTTTTTATGGACGTTTTTTTGTTAGCTTTATTTTTAACAATTAGTGTATGAAAAAAAAGTTTACGTACTAAATTTGTTACACAAAAATCAAATGCCGTGTTCAGCGAACCACAACAGCTGAGTTGTTTTCCTAATCAAATTCGCAAAACGAAATTTTGATCCCCAATATCCGAGCACGTTCCTCATTTCTCAACACAGTACTGACAGCTGAAAATGTCGCAACGTCAATCAGGTGCCATTTAAAAAAAACTGGCCTAATATTGAAAAATTAGAACAAGACAGCGAATTCAAAGTTTCAGGGTGTAATAAGGATGAATTACTTTTTTGAATCCCCGTATATCATTTATTTCGATATGACAATTAAAACTTGGCAGGTTGCCGAGTTTCACTTCGTTAAGATAAGAAGGAAGACGATGAAAATAACGAACATACACACGCTTAAAACGTGCACAAGCGAGATTGACCACTCTGTAAATCATTTTTGCCCCTCTTTCAAATGGTGCTATCCATTTTTATCAAAAAAAGTGTTGTTTTTCACCCTTTTTCCAAACATAAAAAAGAACACTGAACAGTTTGAGTAGAGTTGCAAACAACTTTAACGAAGATTTTGGTGAAATGCACGTATTCAAGTACGAATGCTATATTGCCAAGAATAGCCCAAGAAACCGGGTGTTCATTTGAAAACCGGTTTAATCAAAAACTACTGATTGAAAAAAAAAACGCCGAGACATGTCAAAATATCGTCGACTTTTTAGGTGAAAATTACTTCGCCTCACTTCACCCCCTACCTCCCCCCCCTCCCTTAAGAATCTTAAATGGGAAAGGGTATCGAGTAATATCTTGTTTGAAAGGCCTTATCAAGTGCTTTATTATGACGTTTGAATTTTTAAAATCGGTCGATTCGTTTTCGAGAAATTTTAAAAAATATTTTAACGTTTCAAAAAAACAATAATGATTAAAAATTATTAAAGTCACAATAAATACCTAAGAGCAACACACTAAAATATCACTTTTTTAGTAAGTGTTCAAAATGTTGTCCGTTATTGGCCATACAATAATACAGGCGATGTTCAAATTCCTGACGAACATTTTCAAAAACATCTCGAATATCATGGCACTTTTTGATGATGCGTTGACGAAAATCCTCTAAAGTTTGAGTGAACACTATAGATTTTAAATGACCCCATAAAAAAGAATCCAATGGCGTCAAATCAGGTGACCTAGCAGGCCATTCCATAGGTCCTATCCATTTGTTTGGAAACTCGTCATCTAGCCATTGTCGAACCGGAAGAACATAGTGAGAAGGAGCACCGTCTTGCTGGAAATATACTTCAGCCTCATCAAGCACAGGGTTTCCATCCTCATCGATTTGGTTTCCGATTGCTTCAATAATAAGGGTATTGATGGTGGTTTAAAACATATCCAAATAAATTTCTCCATTCAAATTTTCATCGTTTATTGGCCCAATTACTTATGCCTGCCCATACATTAATTTTTTGGGGATACTGGGTATGCCCTTCTACAAAAGCATGAGGATTTTCATTGCTCCAATATCTGCAGTTTTGCTTATTCACAAATCCGTCAAGGTAAAACGTGCATTCATCACTGAAGCAAATATTCTTTACCTGAATGGCGTTATTATTGATCGCTACAGTCATTCGTTCGCAAAACTCAACTCAAATTTTGAAGTCGTCTTCACTTAACTCTTGGTGTATTTGCATTTTATAAGGATGGTTTTTATGGATTTTGGTAACTCTGTGTACAGAGCCTAATGAAATACCGATTGCATCAACAACTTTGCGTAAGGAAGTATTCGGATTTATGCCAAAATGGCCTAAAACTTCAACCTGAGCGGCTTCATCCAAAACTCTTCCCTGATCACGATCCAGTTTCAGTAAATTTAGCAACAAGGTCCAGAGCATAGGTACCTATGCGAAATTGTCTTCTACGGATTTCTTGCGTTAAACGTGACGGCAGTTCGCCGTGCACATTGATTTTCGGCACCATAAATTAGAATCAGTTCCACGCTTTCACCTAGCGTGTAAACCATTTTGGAAGTAAAATCAAAATTGTTAAATATTTCGAGATTGTCACAAATACAACTGACAGCAAAAAGAATCAAGAAACGAAATATTTCGTTACCTTGATAACAAAAAAATTACTTAAATGTACAACGATAAAGAAATACTTCGCCAACTTTTTTGGTTTTTTTCAAATTTCTCAAAAACGAATCGACCGATTTCAAAAATTCAAACGTCATAATAAAGCACTTGATAAGGCCTTTCAAACAAGCTATAACTCGATACCCGTTCCCACTTAAGATTCTTCAGGTGGTGCCCCTGGGGGGTAGGGGGTGAAGTGAGGCGAAGTAATTTTTACTTAAAAAGTCGTCCCCCTTGACAAATCTTTTGAGGTGTCTCGGCGTTTTTTTTTTTAATTCCGTAGTTTTTGATAAAACCGGGGTGGGAAGTTTTCAAATGAACACCCGGTATATATTTGTCTTCCCCGTTGCACGAATGGCGTCAAAACAATCTTTGATTTTTGAATGAGATGCCTGGTCTAGTAGTATATAGTCAAAGGTGGGAATCGAACCCACAACCTTCAGGGCTCCTCTGTCTGTCTGGTCCGACGCCTCACGCTCTGCCACGGAGCCTCCTACATTTATAAACTAATTTGATTACGTCTCCCTGAACCAGTTCTGAAAAGAACATTTGAAAAGTGGATTGAACGCCGATCTTGGACTTCAATAACCAACATACGTCGCGTAGTAAAAATATTAGAAAAACTGGCAAATTGTTTGTTACAGAAAAACAACAACGAATGCCTCCTAAAATAAACCTAAAAGAACTGCTGTCACTTACCTACTCCAGTTGTAGCACCAATAATCTTCTCAGGTTCAAGGCCTCTATCAAAACCATAAGGCTTTTTATCATCGGTTTTTGTTTTTTTCGAGGACTTCAAATCTGAAGAGTTCACAATTGATGCAGCCTTTCGTTTTCTGTTTCTATCCGCCTCTTTCGCAGCTCTATCTGCCTCAAAGGCTTTGATGAGACTTGGACAGTCAAGGTTACCTAAAAAAACAATGCATGACTATCCTTCAAAATACTGTGCATAAATAATACTCCCCCATTCACGTCCATGTGTTCAATTGTCTGTGGTATTGTGTTCACAAATTAACAGCAAAAAAATCAAGATTTTGAAAATGCATGAGCCAGACAGAGAACATTTTTTACCTACTTTTTCAAGGAGCTTCACCTAGAAGCTTCCCTACAACTTACGAAATGAACACCTCTCCTGTATTTTTAAGAACGAAATGATATTATTGAGTCCGTATAAACCGTCGGGAATACGGACCAATGAATGTCCACCTTAACGCCTGTAAAGACGTCGGGGAATATGAATGCTCAGCATCATACTATCTTTGTTAGTTTTGTTCTCGGTTCATAGGTATCTATGGCGTTTTTTTCGTGCTGTGTCTAAAAACATGGCATTTTCTTGCTAAAGGGTGATGTCACAAACGTCAGATTTTGAACAGTGCTAAAAAAAAATATGGTTCATAGAGTTGTCAAATAACTCAATCTCTCTTAAGGCTTGGGGCTCTCTCGCTCTTGTTAACAGTTTGTGTTTGATTTGTTTATGGTGAATGTATATAATATATTATATTTTTTGTGGTGAAGGTGAACGTATTTTGGTATTAAACTTGGAACCAAATTCAAGTGATAGAGGGAGAGGGAGACTGATACTGATAATCCAGTTTTTTTCTTCAAACTTTGTTGAAAAAAAGGAAAATCTCGTAAAAAGAGAATTTTATTTCAACTGTTGTTTTGGAGACCAAAAGCAAAAGTAGTGATTTCATGTTCATTCATAGATAAAAACACAATTGTTTTGAGGTTATATATTTTTTAATTTCTCCTATTTTATGAATGGTTGTAAACAAGCACTAAAAGCAATTACGAATTTTTCAGTTTCTGTTAAACTTGCTTCTCATATTAAGTTTTGGTAGGCGTTGTTGTTTCATCCTCCAGTTAGTTATAAGAATTTTAAAATGAGCTCTCCGTTTATCTACAAATAAGACTTATTTCATATTTTTGATTTACAAATTGGAATACGATCAAATCGATTGAATTTAGTGAGGTGGTTTTGAAAAAAATAAATGAAAGAAGGCAGAATTGGCCAATGGTTCAGGAACCGAGTAAGTAACCGTCAAGTCAAGAAAAGTCTTGATCAGCCGTCCATGGAATGTTTTCGTAGCTCAATCGACACAACCATTACTGCCTTGATAAGTAATGCATTTATTCAAGTAGAGTCCTAGATAGAGATATATAAATAATAATGAGGTGGTAACTTTGTCCCTGCCACGGCTTTTTGTTATACGCACACTCTGAAAGTATTCAGGAGTATACAGGATGTGTCACAAAAGTGTGGCGTAAAAAAGTATGATTTTTAAAATGGAATACCCTGTATTAAATTTTATTTCTTGATTCTATGTGTTACTATTAACTTTTTTTGTTTTATAACGTATGAGTCAATAATTGAGAGTTTTTGAATTATTCGAATGAGTGTAAAATTTTGCATTTTTGTGATCCCGAAAAATAATTGTTATTTCCGTTATCGAAGACATCAGACTTTTGATATTTGGTAGAGATAAGGACAAGTGTCATGTGTATGTTTTGCCATTAAATATTCTCCATTCGTTATACAGTAATAATAGTCCTATCTACAATAGTTATCGAGAAATTTCGATTTTTTTGAATCGCTATCTTTTGTTTTTTTTTTGTGTTTTGTGATAAAACCATCAAGAACGCCTAGTTTTATGTTTTAATTCAGACCTAAAACTAATATTTATGTATTTTTAAGGATTTGATAATATTGTTTCCACAATTGTATTTCCATGGCAACAGTGCGGCGGCGAAAATCTATTGAAGCTGTGTGGCAATTTGGAAACATCGAGATTTCTCGATAGCTATTGAAGATAGGTATAAGACATACTTAACAAAAATGACAGGTTTTCGAATCATGAATCTAATGTAATAAGAATATGGGGGATGTGCCATTTGAAAAAAGTAGGATTTTCCAATTTGAAAATGGGAATCTTTGGACTATTAAAATGAACATCCTGTATAACGAATGGCGAACATTTCATGGCCAAACTCTTATATGTCACTAGTTTTCATCTCTACCAAATATCAAGTGTCTAATGCATCAATCAATTAAGAAAATAATTAATTTTCGGGATTATAAAAATGTTAAATTTTCCAGTTAGATTCGAATATTTCAAAAACTATCAATTTTAGACCCATACATCATCTAACTAAAAGCGGTCATACCAACACATAAAATCAAGAAATAAGATCAAATAGAGGGTATTCCATTCGAAAAAATCATACTTCTCCACGACACACTTATCTGACACCCTGTATGCTCCAAAATATTTTGAAAGTGTGCTTTTCATTCCTTTACCCTCTGGAACATATGATTTTGAAACTAATCATTATCAGATACTCTCACTTTACTGTATCGTTGGGACACCCTGTATACAGGGTAAGTCATTGATATGGAAAAGCAAGATTACGCCTAAGCCAAGCCGTTAATGATATCGAAATAAACAAGAGTGATTTGAATACAGGACGCCCTAGTGCAGTATGTGCAAATGTTTTTCAATAGACAGGATGTATCATTTTTGCAAAGTGGGCTTCAACATGGTTTTTTTGAATAGCAACCCCTGTATATTTTCAAGTATTTGAATTTGCACCTTTTCAGGCATCTCAAATTCGTTTAGTTTTTGCAATTCGGTTTAACCGGTTAAAAGTTATTCAACAACATTGATGCGTCTGCAGGCATCTATTAAAATAACCACAAGGCACGTATTTTGAGATATCAAGTTAGGACTTTGTCAGTGTTCATGCAACTGTCTAGGGTATCTTTGGGTGACAATGCCGCCGATTGGAATTGTGGTATTACTTTTCTGTGACTCATTAACTTTGGTTTACTTCAAAGTACCATAACTTTTTTTTTAATAGCACCTCCTGTATTTTGTTACTTAGTTACCTGATAAAAGAGCCAATGGAGAAGTTTTGAAATCCAATAAAATAGGAACCCTAGAAGCAGAATGTCAAGGTACCAAACTTTCAATTGAGGCATTAATTGTGCCCAAAATGAAGCACAACTCACTATCCGCCTCGAAACTAACCTCAAGAGGACATGAGATCATTGTGGAAGGAAATGGTACAACCATAACTGGAAAAAATTTTTTGCTGCATTGTGAGGTTGAAAATGGACTATATGTGTTGACAATGGATAGATTAAGAGTTGAACCTTCTATTCATCATGCTCATATTTCAGTGATTGAAGAGATTGGGTCATGCAGGCAATGATGCACTGAGGCATCTAGGTTTATCACAATCTGATAAAACGTGTAGTAGTTGTATGGAAGGAAAGGCAACCAGGCAACCATTTGATACAAGCAGACGAACCACAACTGCTATGGGAGATCTAGTTCATAGTGATGTTTGCGGACCAATCAATCCGGCCACTATTAATGGTGGTAAGTACTTTCAAACTATATTGGATGATTATTCACATTTCTTGGTGACAAAAATATTGAAAACCAAAGATGAGGCTAGTGTAAATCTCATTCAATATGTAAAAGACGTTGAAAGACAGCACCACATCAAGGTCAAAGCATTTAGACTTGATAACGGGGGAGAATTTGTTTCAAGTAAAATAAGAAGTTATTGTAGGAAAAATGGTATCGCTTTGGAATATACCATTCCTTATACTCCACAAGAGAACGGAAAAGCTGAAAGAATGAATAGGACATTGCTGGATAAAGTGAGAACTAAAGTTATTGATTCAGGTATTCCAAAAACGTTATGGGATGAAGCTTTGAAATTTTCTGTGTATGAGCTCAATCGAACACCAACTAGAGCATTACCGAGAGGTTTAACACCATCAACAATTTGGCATGGGCGAAATGATCTCAGTAAGCTCAGAATTTTTGGATGTCAAGCCTGGTTTACCATTTTACCCAAAGGTAATAAATTGGACGCTAAAGCGAAAAAGGCTGGTATGGTGGGATATTGTGGTGGTGGATACCGTTTGTGGTTACCAGACCAGCAGAAAATAATCAGATCCAAAGACGTACGATTTGATGAGAGCTTGATGGAGTACAAGTTAAGTCATGAAAAGAAAAAGACAGAAAATGGGTCAGAAGAAGTAAAACAGTCAGTCTACTTACCTAATGAGGAAGAAGAGGACAATGAAAACGAAAACACGGAAGAGAGACCACAAATAAATGATATGGAGGAAGAGGAACCTGTTGTAATCGCAAGTCAAATGCAAGGGATCAATGGAGAATCAAGTAGTGATGAGAATGAACAAATGCCACCATGGAATAATGGTACTATAACAAGATATGGAAGAACTGTGAACAAACCCAAAACTCTTAATGATTATGAAATCTATAGTGCCTATTGTTTGCTCACAGCGGTAACTGATGATCCTGAAAGCTACTCAGAAGCCTGTAAAAGTGCTGAATGGAGAGAAGTAACAAAGGAGATTGAATCACATGAAAAGTCGGAAACTTGGATTCCAGCAGAACTTCCTGAAAGTGAATTAGCCATTGACACAAAGTGGATTTTAAGAACAAAAGAAGATGGTACAAAGAAGGCTAGATTGGTTGCAAGAGGTTTCCAAGTACCATACACTGGAAATGATGATTTTAGCTATGCACCAGTGTGTAGATTAGCTACCATTAGACTACTCATATCAGTGTCTTCACAGAATGATTGGAAACTGCACCAGATTGATGTTCCTACTATGTCCATAAAGTTAGCGAAGCAACTTGAGAATAATCTTGTGGGATAAGGCTGATAACTAGCCGCTAATTAGCCGCTTATTAGTTGTGTTTGTTTTAATTTTGTCGTTAATATATTTTTTTTGCAACAACGTGTTTCGCTAACTTTATATGAAGTTAGCGAAACAACATCTAAAATTATTTGCACAAAAAAACAATATGTTCATAATTTGCCGCTAATTAGTTGTGCTTGTTTCAATTTTGTCGTGAATATATTTTTTTTGCAACAACGTGTTTCGCTTACTTTATATGAAGTTAGCGAAACATCATTTAAAATTATTTGCACAAAAAAAAACAATATGTTCATAATTTGCCGCTAATAAGCCGCTAATTAGTTGTGCTTGTTTCAATTTTGTCGTGAATATATTTTTTTTTGCAACAAACGTGTTACATTAACTTCACATATGAAGCTAGCGAAAAATCATTTAAAATCATTTGCAGAAAAAAATCATTATGTTCATAATTTGCCGCTAATTGGTTGTGCTTGTTTCAATTTTGTCGTGAATATATTTTTTTTTGCAACAAACCTGTTACATTAACTTCACATATGAAACTAGCGAAAAATCATTTAAAATCATTTGCAGAAAAAAATCATTATGTTCATAATTTGCCGCTGATTGGTTGTGCTTGTTTCAATTTTGTCGTGAATATATTTTTTTTTTGCAACAACGTGTTTCCCTAACTTTATATGAAGTTAGCGAAACATCATCTAAAATTATTTGCACAAAAAAAACAATATGTTCATCATTTGCCGCTAATTAGTTGTGCTTGTTTTAATTTTGTCGAGAATATATTTTTTTTGCAACAACGTGTTTCGCTTACTTTATATTATGAAGTTAGCGAAAAATCATCTAAAATTATTTGCACAAAAAAAAACAATATGTTCATAATTTGCCGCTAATTAGTTGTGCTTGTTCCAATTTTGTCGTGAATATATATTTTTTTGCAAGAAACGTGTTACATTAACTTCACATATGAAGCTAGCGAAAAATCATTTAAAATCATTTGCAGAAAAAAAGCATTATGTTCATAATTTGCCGCTAATTGGTTGTGCTTGTTTCAATTTTGTCGTGAATATATTTTTTTTTGCAACAACGTGTTTCCCTATCTTTATATGAAGTTAGCGGAACATCATCTAAAATTATTTGCACAAAAAAAACAATATGTTCATCATTTGCCGCTAATTAGTTGTGCTTGTTTCAATTTTGTCAAGAATATATTTATTTTGCAACAACGTGTTTCGCTAACTTTATATGAGGTAAGCGAAACATCATCTAAAATTATTTGCACAAAAAAAACCAATATGTTCATAATTTGCCGCTAATTAGTTGTGCTTGTTCCAATTTGGTCGGGAATATATTTTTTTTTGCAACAAACGTGTTACATTAACTTCACATAATATGAAGCTAGCGAAAAATCATTTGCAGAAGAAAAGCAATATGTTCATAATTTGCCACTAATTTGCCGCTTGTTCATATTATGAAGTTAGAGAAACACATAGTTGCAAAAAAAAAAAATTCCCGACAAAATTGAAACAAGCACAACTAATTAGCGGCTAATTAATTTAGATAATGTTTCGCTAACTTCATATTAAGTTGGCGAAACACGTTGTTGCAAAAAAATATATTCCCGACAAAATTGAAACAAGCACAACCAATTAGCGGCAAATTATGAACATAATGCGTTTTTCTGCAAATGATTTTAAATGATTTTTCGCTAGCTTCATAATATGTGAAGTTAATGTAACACGTTTGTTGCAAAAAAAAATATATTTCCGACAAAATTGAAACAAGCACAACTAATTAGCGGCAAATTATGAACATATTGTTTTTTTTGTGCAAATAATTTATGATGACGCTAACTTCATTTAAAGTAAGCGAAACACGTTGTTGCAAAAAAAATATATTCACGACAAAATTGAAACAAGCACAACTAATTAGCGGCAAATTAAGTATGAACATATCGGTTTTTTTGTGCAAATAATTTTAAATGATTTTTCGCTAGCTTCATATGTGAAGTTAATGTAACACGTTTGTTGCAAAAAAAAATATATTCACGACAAAATTGAAACAGGCACCACTAATTAGCGGCTAATCAGCGGCAAATTATGAACATTTTGTTTTTTTATAATAATAATAATAATATGTTTATTAAGCAATGCTTCAAATACACAAAAAATATAAAAATAAAGTAAATAATGTATATATAAAAATAAATAAAATGAAATGAGCGTTCTAAAACAATACTTGGTAAAGGACATGGATTAAAATATGTATATGTTACAGTAAATGTTGGAAATTCAGTGAAAGCTAGCTTTTACTAGTTGATGCTAGCAATTACTTGATCCGTTAGGAAATGTTAAATTTTGAAGAATATTGTACACTTTTACTAGTGAATGTTGGAGAAACTTTATCAAATCAACTTTTACTTAAAGCAGTCAGGAAAAGTACTTTTTACAACTTATTTTCGCCTTTTAACTAACCCAAGATGCACGGGGACTAAATGATGTCGCTCACGCGACATCAATATTTTTGCCAAACCCAAACTAACCCAAACTAACCCAGACTAACCCCTACTGAGAATACTTAAGTATTTTCTTTAATACGGTATCTGAACAATGTTCACATTGTACACCTGCGATTCATAACTCTCGTATTTTCCCGAGCGTCTAATCTGTCGGCGAATTCCAACTAGAACCAAAAAGGATATTTATAATTACGTCCAGTGAATTCGATAATAATTTTCAGTCTAGCAGCTTTCACTAGAATAGTTACGTGAATGCTAACAATTACTAGTAAAAGTATAATGAAGTCGATCGAATTCAACTTTCACGAGCTAAATGTTTCCAAATCAGGAAAAGCCCACTTTTCCTAGTCAAAGTTAGCTTTTAGTGATTACCATGTTTTACTGTGACATATATAACGAATAATAGTGTATGAAACGAGTGACAGAAGACAATTTAAAGTAAGTAGCACGTTATCACAGATGGCATCAGGTTTGTGGGACATTTACTAAAACATATTCTTTGGTCAATCGCTTGAATGCTTGCAGGTTATCACAGCTTTTAAATGTTGTTGGCAGATTATTAAACTCCTGCAGTCCCTTGCACAGAATGGAATTATGAAGTTGATTAGTCCTGCATCTGGTTTTTAGGATAAAATCAGTGTGATTTCTAGTGCTGTATATGTGAACATTTTGAAAAGTATTTGTTCTATCACAGACATAGTTTGGTAAAAGCTTAAGTTTTATTTTGAATATAAAGACGAATACATTAAAAGCAACTTTTTGTCTGACAGACAGGACATTTAGAGTACTAAACATGTAATTTCTTGGTGTATATCTGTTGCACCAGAGGATGGTACGCATTGCTCGATTTTGAATCACCTGGAACTGATCATATACAAAATTTGGCATGTTGTAGAACAATGTTGAGCAAAATTTCAGGTGTGGTGCGTCTATGGCATTGTAAAGTAGAGATTTCGTATACACTGTAAGGTTTTTTCCTATCCCATTTATAAAATGTATTTTTTTTGAAATTTTTCTCATGATATATCTAATATGTGGTTCGAATATGACTCCGAGATATTTTATCTCTGTCTCATAGTGAATCAATTGATTATTGATATTTAATCTAATAAGACGAACATCAATTTCTTCCAGTCTACATTTTTTACCATATACACAATATTTGGTTGTTGAGATATTTATATTAAGTTGGTTTTTAGACAGCCATTGGTCCAGAGATTCGAGTTCGTTGTTCATAATACCTTGCAAATCACTGAGCAAAAACTTTGTGCAAATAATTTTAGATGATGTTTCGCTAACTTCATAACAAGATAGCGAAAGACGTTGTTGCAAAAAAAATATATTCACGACAAAATTGAAACAAGCACAACTAATTAGCGGCTTATTAGCGGCAAATTATCAGCCTTATCCCACAAGATTATTCTCAAGTTGCCTCGCTAACTTTATGAACATGTTCCTACTGCATTTCTAAACGGATTTATAGATACTAATGTGTATATTAAGGCACCTGAAGGCTTGAAAACGGATTCAAGGCATTTAAAACTAAAACGTGCTTTATATGGACTTAGAAATGCACCTAAGTGTTGGCACATGAAATTCAATCAAGTCATGACGAAATTGAATTTCACAAGATCCCAATATGATTATTGATTATATTTTAATGGCAAAATATCTCTTGCTTTATTTGACGAAATTGAATTTCACAAGATCCCAATATGATTATTGCTTATATTTTAATGGCAAAATATCTCTTGCATTATTTGTAGATGATGCTTTGATAATTGGTCCAGAAGATCAAGTCAACAGACTCATCAACAACTTATTTGAAGAATTCAAAGTCAAAACAATGTCAGAAGTGAAGACATTTCTTGGAATGGATTTAACCAGGACTAATAATGATGTACAAATTACCCAAAAACGAATGATTCAAAAGTTATTACAAGAATTCAGGATGGAAGAAACTCGGGCAGTTGTAACTCCAATGGAAGTCAATTTTCAAATAGATATGTGTGCATTATTGGAGATTGGTGTGTAGTTTAATGTGTCTATCTTTGGTATCCAGACCGGATAAAGCATTTAGTGTATCATATTTATCTCGTTTCTTGGACAGACCAACTTCGAGTGCATGGAAAGCAGGAAAAAGAATTCTACGATATCTCAAATGCACTATTGATTATGGACTTACATATACGAAGTCGGAAAATGAACTAATAGGTATTTGTGATGCTGATTGGGGAGGTGATCATCAAACCCGCAAGAGTGTAAGCGGATTTGTGTGCTTCCATGGAAAAAATCCAATAGCATGGCATTCAAGAAAACAGAACTGTCTTGCATTGTCGTCAATGGAGGCAGAATACATTTCGGCAGGATTGGCAGCACAACAACTTGTTAATCTGTGCTGGGTGACTTGACAAGTATGTGTGAACCAGCGATTTTGAACATGGACAATTTGAGTGCTATGTCTTTGATAAAGAACTGTGAGAACTCTAAGCGCAGTAAACACATAGATATCAAATATCATTTTATCAAAGATCTTCATTCGACAGGGATTATAGTACTTAAATATGTTTCTTCTGTAGAAAATTGAGCGGATATGTTTACAAGATCTTTGGGAAAGAAAAATTTATAAAGTTTAGATCGAGTGTATTAAGCAAATGTATAGTGTAGATTGCATTGTATCCTTTGGTCAATTTAAACGTATTTTGAGTTACAGAAACATTTTGATTTATGAATACATTTAAATTGAGGGGGAATGTTGAATATGATAAATCTGTATAAATGTCATTACACATTTGTATTAGTGAATTTAGTTTGTTCAGGTTGACAACACCATATTGTCAGAAAAAATTGATATAGAATGAGATAGCCGTGGAGTCGTCGTATGTTTTAAGTTGTAATAATAATTTCGTAAATGCACACATGTAATTTTCAATTCTTCAATTATATCTTTCACAAAAATAGCTTCCAGTAAGATTATTCATCCATTAACTTCAAGATTAACAAACCCACAGTTATATATCCTACACAAAGTCAGCTTTAATTTTGATATAGTACAACGACCCCATTGACTTTGGATCATCCAGAGAATACAAATATATTTTTTTGATTGCAAACGGACAATATCCAATTATCGGATCAGATTTTCTCAGGCATTTCCATTTGCTAGTAAATCTTCCGAAACGAGAATTGATAGCAAAATATTTTTCAAAAATCAATAAAACCAACAAATATAAGTACCAAACATTTTATCGAAACAAAACGGACCGCGCAGTCAAGCCAAGACGTCTATGTACAAAAAAACTATCTATAGCTAAACAAGTATTCGATTTAATGGAGAAAGAAGGTTTATGCAGACCATCTAACAGTCCCTTGCATATGGTTCCAAAGAAAACCGGATATTGGAGGCATTGTGGTGATTATAGACAATAAAATTCAGTAACAATTCCTGACAGATGTTCCATCCCAAATATACAAGATTGTAATTTGTTCTTTGATAAAAAGAAGATTTTCTCAACAATAGATCTAGTGAGATCTTATCACCAAATTCCAGTCGCAGAACATCATATTCAAAAGACAGCAATCAACACACCTTTTGGTCTATATGAGTTTCCTTTTACGCCTTACGGCCTTCGTAATGCTGGGCAAACCTTTCAGCGTTGCATCAACGAAATTTGTAAACGTCTGTATTTCTGTTTCGCATACATCGATGATAGTTTGGTCGCCTCAAAATCAGAAGATGAACACATTAAACATCTACTTATTATTTCAACGTCTAACAAAAGCTAACTATTTTGCTAACAAGCAAAATGCAATTTTCAAAAGGGGACTGTCACTTTTCTCAGATATGAAATAAATGAAGATGGAATTCAGCCTCCTCAGTCAAGAATTCAAGCTATTATTGATTTTCTAAAGCCAACAAATGCTTCTAAACTAAGAAGATACACCTCACTGTGCACAATGCCAAGCATGTTTCCATGCATCCGGCAGCCTCAAAGGTAAAGATCATATTATATGGAAAACCAAATGGATGAAGCTTTTAGAAGAACATAAGAGAAAAGTAAAGCACTCTCAAAAATGAATGCCAAATTATTCAACCACATTGACGCCTCTGATTTGGCTATTGGTGGAGTCATACAACTAGAAAATTCAGAGCAGAAGCCCCTCGATTTTTTTTCTAGAAAATTGTCAGCTACCGAAAAAAGGTACTCCACTTACGATCGTGAACTACTTGCTTTGTATCTATAAAACAGTTCAAACAAATGTTAGAAGCACTACGTTTCATCTGCTAAACCGATCACAAATCACTCATATTTTGTTTCCAACAGAAATCTGACAGAGCAAGTCCTCGCCAGTTATCATTCATTTCACAGTATACAACCGATATTAGACATGTTCAAGGACTCAGCAACATTGTAGCTGATACTCTTTCTAGAGTTGAGGCCATTAATTCCAGCCACCCAGATGAAACAGAGTTTGCCAAAGCCCAAGAATTAGATGAAGCATTGGAAAAAATTATGTCATCTAACAGCAGAAATCTTAAAATTTCAAAAATACTATTTCACTCGAATCTAATCTACTGCCACATCTCTACCGGCCAACAACGTCCTTTTGCTCCTGTTATATTTCGTGATGAGATTTGTCGATACTTTCATGGACCCAACCACGCCAGAGGAAGAAGCATAGATGACCTCATTCGCAAACGCTTTGTGTGGCCGAATATGCATACCTTCATAAAGAAATGCATGAGAAATTGCATTAATTGTCAAAAAATATAAAATTAACAAACACGAGAGAGCTCCGTAAACATTGTTAATCCTCTTCCCCCATCAAACGGAAATCTTTTGACTTGTATTAATAGATTCACACGTTGGTCCATTGCAATACCCATTCCTGACCAATCAGCAGAAACAGTTGCAAGAACATAAGTCGACCAATTGGAGCACAAAAAAAATAACCTCGGACCAAGGACGTAACTTTGAATAAAATTTGTTTGGTATAAAAATATGCCATACAACAGCTTATTATTCCCAAGCCAATGACATACTTAAAAGGTGGCATCGATCATTGAAAGCTTCGCTGATGTGTCGACTCAAGAAAACTACAAAGTAGACTGATTAACTTTCCATGATTCTTCTAGGTTCAAGAGATGCAGTTAAACAAGACATTAAATTATCTCCGGCAGAACTTGTTTTTGGTACATCACTTCGACTACCTGGTGATTTATTCAAAACATTGAAAGAAATTTCAGCATCCTCCTATGTTAGCAATATAAAACAAATCATGAACAATTTGAAACCGACGGAGAACTACATAGCATTCGAAGCAAAGAATATACATATGCATCCAGAATTCAATAATTGCAGTCATCTATTTCTACGAGATCATTTAGTAAGAAAACCTTTAGTTCCTCCGTATTTAGCGGTTAGCCCCACATAAATTCGTTTCACGGCACCCAAAATTTTCCAAAATCGAAGTGAATGGAAAGGTTGTGACGGTATCGATGGATAGATTGAAACCAGCTTTCTTCGACAATACCCCCGCTACGAAGATCGTAGAATCCAGATTTGGAAGAAAGCCGTTCAAGAACACCCCTAATCACTGATATTTTTTTATGTGCCTTTTATTGGTGGGGGAGTATGTAGTGATGTTTTATTCAATTTACTTAACACGACATTGTTACCTGATAAAAGGTGGAGTTTTGAGAGTTCACGTTGCCAATCAAATGTACGATTTGTATGTCAGCCATTTTAATAAAAGATATGAAAATACATCTGAACTATCAACTTCTGAAAAAAACATTTTAGGGTGAGAAATACATGAAATGACAAGCTGAACGCGATTAAGTAACAAAATACTGGGGGTGCTATTAAAAAAATTGAGTTATGGTGCTTTGAAGTTTACCAACATTGAAGTGTTGCAGCAAAGTTGTACCATAATGTAAATCAACGGCATTGCCACCCAAAGATACCCAAGGTAGTTGCTTTAACACTGGCAAAGTCTCAACTTGATATCTCAAAAAACAAGGTGCAATGTGATATATTTAATCAATTTTTAGAAAAAGTGGCGTAACTTCTGAGCGGTTAAAGCGAAATGCAAAAACTGAACGAATTTGAGATGCCCGAAAAAGTAAAAACTCAAAATTAAAAAAACTGCAATTTTAATCCCACAAGATTGTAATGATGATAACTGGGATATTATCTGCCAATATTATCTTCAAGAACACCTGTGTTGTATCGGAGGTTTTTATTTGACGGACAGTGTTTTCAAAAATGTGAAACTATGTAAGCCATCACAAAAACATTGCTAAACAAACTGATGTGCCTATTGAGGAAACATACAATGTGGATCCAAATGCCATAATAATTTGGGTTAGTTGGTGTTTTGGTGTTATTATTTTCAAAGAAGATCTATATATACTACTTAGTTATCAAAAGTGCCCTTCCATTCAAATTTTCTTAGTTTTATTATACTTTGATTATTTACAATTTCTAAGAACCACCTTCTATGGCTAGACGTTGCCGACGTTCAGCCTTTTCGTTAAACGTTACTTTCAACGACTTGGCTGAATGTTCTTTAACCATATAATGAGATCGTTTCACGTATTTCTTCAACACGTTTTCTGAAAATATAATCCAAAATATTAGACCCGTGTTTTTTCTATTTTTTATTTGCTCGTGTTTGCTGGGCGTTTTAACCCCTTTAAATTATGACTATCAAAAGACGCAGCCGAGTCGGGCATCGCGTTCTATTCTCTCGATTTCTCGATTTCAAATTCAGGTATGTGGTTTGGTTCAACTTTGCTCTTCCTAGCCAGGACTGCTTTTTTTGCATTTTAAAGTGTCTTCGGCTAGAATGTTGGATGGGGTTTTTCGAGAATGATTGTGAACAAAACCGAAACACCCGGTGGTTATCTTCATTCTTTAGATATACAGTGTGTCTCCGGATCGACGAATTAATAGGTGAAAAAGACAAAAATCATCCCCAGAACTGTAGAAGTTCGAACTCAGAAATGAACTATGATCAGGTCTGTATATCACTTGTGCAGGCTAGCCATGCAAGAAGAGACTCAAAACTAATGACTTTGTATGTAGAGATCGAGATCGTGCAGTGAATTTTTGAAGATACCCTCCAAAGGGGGGGAAATGTTCAAACTTAACATAGTCAATATGACAGTTGTCATACAATTTTGGGATTTTACCTGTAACATTCAATCAATTCATAAAATACAGTCCACTAACATCACAATTGCGTTTGAGCATATTGGCCTCCTATTTTACGGCACAGAATTGAACCAGCAGCAATTGACAATACCAAACAGATTATGTCTTGCCCAATAATTGTGGACGTTCTCCTATTGGTTGTAGTTTAGGCGGATGAGTTAAATAGGCAAAACTAAATATTTTGATATTCTGAAGCTGATTTTTATAAAACGTATATGTCTGAAGCGAGTCCGTTTTGTTTTTTTGGCCTCATTGGGTAGGTGTACCTTTGCTGTTTTAATAATCAAAAAAACACGTTTCAAGGGGTCAAGTAGATCATAATGCGATGTCATCACAAATACATTGGATACAGATGCAATAAAATATTTTGACACAGGTTCTGTGTCTAATGTATTTGTATTGACATCGCATTAAAAGGTCTCCACAGACTGGTGCGAATTATTCGGATTTTTGACATAATTTTGAAACATTGGGTGTTTGAGCCAAAGTCTAAACGTAGAATAAGGTTGTAAAGCTTGGCAACCGCGCAGAGAACTCTTCTTGAGAATTTTCGTGCGTGAGAGCCATGAGTCTACAAAATCCCGTCGCAGGTCGCGTTGAAAATTAAGCGTGCCGAATTCCGTCAATGTAGAAAAAATACAGTCCACGATAATTATTGTGATAAAGCGGGCAGCAACCCCAGGAATAACGGATATAAGTGCCAACGCATAAGACGTACTGTTTAAGGGATTCCCGATCATCCCTTTCTTCCTATTCCCTCCCCAACCCCTATTTCTTCCCTTAGATACCAACAAGATCATTCAAGCAGCGAACCCAGAATTGGTGGGTGAGTTTAACTTTGTATTTAATTTCAACATTAGTTTGTCGGATCGATTGAAAACAAATAATACATTTTTTGGTCCTATTCGAGACGGATTTGATTTTGGTGTTTAGCGGTGAAAATAGCATCTTTGTTCACGAGAATCGGTTTGGTGAAAAAAGTTGCTCGGCTTATCAGTAAAGTTTTTGCGTCCAACCGCTCGACGGATTCATTCTCTGGGTGCGGTGTTGCCAGCTTCTCGGTTAAATACCTGAACATCTGAATATATTTCAGAAATAGTACGTTTTCGGTTTGAGGTTTTTTTGAACTTGTATGGGATTCGGTAGATTCATCGAACGGCTTTTAATTGGGTAGGACTTTCGGAAGTTGTTTTTTTTAACGCGGTGCTTTTGCGGTTTTCGGAAATTTGTTAAATTTTGGCCAAACATACCTCAATAATTATTATGGGTGGGACAAAAGCGGAACGGAAAGTCAAAATGCTAACAGCAAAAAAGGAATCGTTATTTTTGATTTTGCAGGAGTTAATTGATTTATCTAAAAAGCTTACGACTAGAGCAGATAAAGATAAATTTTTAGTGTTGTATCACTCGGTAGATTCAACGCGGGAATCTTTGGTTGGCGTAGTAGATGAAATAAATGAGGCAAGCTTTGAGGTGGACGAAGAATTTACACCGGATTATAAATTTCTAAGCACGATAAATGAGATGTGTTGTCACATACATTCGTCGGCAGCTACATTGAAGAGGTCGGAAGAAGATGCGAGTCAGGTTTCGAGGGGTCAAAATCAAAATTCACCAAATAAAGTCTTACCTACTCTCCCAAGAATAGAGTTACCTGAATTTTCCGGCGAAGTTCGCGAATGGGAAACATTTTATGAACTTTTCAAAAGTATGATTCACGAAAATATGACATTGAATACCACGGATAAAGTACACTATCTAATCGGACGACTTCGCGGTGCTGCGCTGAGTATTTGTTCAGGAATTGCGCCTACAGGGGACAATTATGACATTCTTTGGGGCGCCCTGGTAGATAAATTCCAAGATAAGAGATATTTGGCGAATAGTTATCTAGATCAGATTATGAATTTCAAACCGTTGACGATGGAATCATCAAGGAATTTGAATCTATTTTTGGAGAGATTTGATTCGGCCGTGAATGCACTTAAAAAATTGAAGTTGCCCGACTTAGCGGATTTTGTTTTGTTTTATGAAGCAAGAAACAAGTTGGACAATGCAACGGTGAAAGCTTTTGATTCGTTCAAACGAGGTAAAGACGTCCCCACGTATGACGAGCTTGTATTATTTATGAAAGAACAATCAAAGATACTCAATGTGAATAAGCTCTCAAGTTCCGGTCCACCTTCAGGAAGTAAACAAAAATTTTTTGCGGGTCAAGTTCGCGGGGAGAAACAAAGTTGTGTTTTTTGTAAACAGACAGGTCATTATTTGGCACGGTGCGAAAAATTCAAGGCCCTTACACCTACCAAGAGATATGAAGCAGTCAAAAATAATCATTGGTGTTACAATTGTCTAGCTTCGAATCACGGGGTTCGAAATTGTTCATCGGAAAGGACGTGCGCGGAGTGTTCGAAAAAACATCACATTCTGCTTCATCTAGGCAAACCGGACTTTAGAGGAGCGGGTCGAAATGAGGAACAAACGGATGCGAACGGAGATACTGGAGCGCAAATTCTTTGTACTACGTCAGTGAGGGCTACTTATAGGTTTAGCACGGTTTTATTACCCACGGTAGTGGTGAACATTTTAAATAGCGGACTCCAATGTGCGACAGCAAGGTTTATCTTGGATAGCGGTAGTCAAGTGAACTTACTGACATTGCGGTGTTGTAGAAAACTCGGTTTGAAAATCAGCAGGACATTTTCATCGGTTCATGGACTAGGTCAAAATCCCCAAACGGTTAAAGGAAGGACCAATTTGGTGATTGGTTCCAGATATGAAACGGATCAGATTTTCGATATCTCAGCGACAGTTGTTGATAAAGTAACCGATAAATTACCAAGTTGTTCGGTTCAATCCAAAGAGTGCTCAGCGGACTTTCAAGATATTTTTTTGGCGGATTCCAATTTTGCGGAGCCAAGTGACATTGATGGCATAATAGGAGCGGAACTTTTCTCGTGTATAATGCGTAAACGAACAATACAGGGTGAAGGAGGTTCTCCGGTGGCTCTAGAGACCGCGTTTGGTTATGTGATTACGGGTCGGGTGCCAATGGACTCTCCCAGTCACTCTTCGACGTTTTTCACGCAACAAGAAGAAAACAATGTGGAGGACTGTTTGAAGAAATTTTGGGAACTGGAGCAAGTGCCAAGCCGTGCTCTTGCGGATCCGGAGGATACAGAGTGCGAGGAACTATTTCAGGCAGCTCTTGTACGCGATGAAGTCTCCGGCAGGTTCACTGTTGCACTTCCATTTAGATATTCAGCGAAAAATCTGGGAGATTCAAAACAAAACGCGGTGGTTCGTCTATTTTCGCTGGAAAAAAGATTAGCTCGCTTTCCATATTTACGGCTTGAGTATAACAAGGCAATGAAAGACTTTATCGATCAAGGCCATATGCAGCTTGTGGAAAATGATTGTTCTAATGATCTTGCGTATTACATAGCTCATCATGCGGTCATCAAAACGGAGAGTTCGTCTACGCCTTTACGAGTGGTTATGGATGCAAGCGCTGCTTCTGATTCGGACGTATCATTGAACGACCTCTTGTACAGCGGCCCAAAGTTACAGGCGGACATTTGCACTGTGTTGTTGAATTTCAGATTGTTTGAGGTGGCGTTGACGGCAGATATTCGGCAGATGTACAGACAAATTGGAATTGTGAAGGAGCATTGGCCATTTCAGCGACTCTTATGGCGTAGTGATCCTGGGGACAAAATCGAAACATACGAAATCACGGTGGTGGCCTTTGGAGTAAAATCTTCTCCTTATCTAGCCCTAAGAGTGGTCCAAGAGTTGACGGAAAGGGAGAAGTCACGTTTCCCAATAGCGGCCAAACATATCGGAAGGGATCTCTACATGGATGACCTGGTGGCAAGTATTTCTTCGGTGGAATCTGCTGGGCAACTTTATCAGCAGTCGGTGGAACTTTTTGCAGCTGGTGGCTTCGAACTAACCAAATTCTCCACAAATTCAGTGGAGGTTCTGGGGAAAATCCCAATCAACTCAAGACTATCAAAGGACGTGGTTTTCAAATCGGATACCAAAATTTTAGGAATGCAGTGGAATCCAGAACTGGATACTTTCACCTTCAAGTCGGATAAACCTGGAAAAAAATGTACAAAACGATCAATTTTGTTTGCGGTGGCTCGGTGCTATGATCCAATTGGTCTGATTGCCCCCTTTATATTATTTTTAAAATTGCTGGTCAAGGAGTTATGGAATCTGCAGTTGGGTTGGGATGAAGACCCTCCGGAACATGTACGGTGCATATGGGAAAATGTCAGATCCGAATGGAGCAGTGTCCTGGATTTTCAGCTTTCGCGATTTATCGGAGCGGAAGAAGGTAGCCCAATTTCGATATTAGCGTTTGCAGATGCTAGTCAAAACGGTTATGGAGCAGTAGTTTATACGCGAGTTTTGAAGCAGTCCGGAGAGATCCATACTAGTTTGACTTCTGCAAAGTCTAAAGTGTCACCATTCAAGTTGGTAACAATTCCAAGATTGAAATTATGTGCCGCGCTGCTCTTGTCAAGATTGGTGAAATATGTTGTGGAGACGTACCAGAGTAGGATAGTAATCTCGAAAGTCTTTGCTTTCTCAGATTCTTCGACAGTTTTGTGTTGGTTGCAGACCCCATACAATAAGGACATTTTTGTGGCAAATCGGGTAGCTCAGATCAAGGAAAACATTCCAGGAGCATCATGGTTGCATATATCAGGAAAGGAGAATCCAGCAGATTGCTTATCGAGAGGCCTCACGCCCAAACAATTGGTTGATCATCCCTTGTGGACGTCGGGCCCAGAATGGACGAGGTATCCGGAAGACGAGTGGCCTCAAAATATCACAGAACAGGGAACAGCACAGGAACTTGCGGAAGGTCCAAGGATGAATATTTTGGTGGCGGCGGACGCGTTGGAACTTCATCCTTTGTTGGAAATGGTCGAAAGATGTTCCTCGTATCCGAAGATTTTGCGGATAACAGTAAGAGTGTTGCAGTTTTTGAGACTTGTTCCAAGACGGATATTTATCTCTGTTGGCGATTTGCATGCGGCGGAGTTGGTTCTGATCAAATTGATCCAGTTGAAACGGTTCAGTGCGGAAACTCGGGTTGTGTCGGACAATAAAGAGTGTTCTCCGAAGCTGAGAAAACTCAAACCATTCTTACATGAAGGAGTATTGAGAGTTGGAGGTCGGTTAGGTAACTCATGTCTAACTTTCGGTCAAAAACATCAAAGAATTTTGCCATCTAAGGAGACGTTGGTAGAGAAATTGATAGATTTCAATCACGTTTTGAACCTTCATACAGGGGCATATCTTCTGGAAGCTATATTACGCCAAAAATATTGGATCCTGGGCGGCAGAAACTTAATTCGGAATAGAGTTCACCGCTGTAACAAGTGCTTCAGGTTAAAGCCTTTGAATCAAACTCCAGTAATGGCAGACTTACCGGTGCATTGAGTGTCTCAAGCTAAAGTGTTTTTAAGAACAGGGGTAGATTACTTTGGGCCTATAAACATAACACTCGGTAGAAAAAGAGGCGCGCAGGTGCATACAAGTTACGTTTGTTTGTTTATATGTATGAGTGTGAAGGCGATACATTTGGAATTAGTAAGCTCCTTATCAACTGCCCATTTTATCCAGGCCTTTAAGCGGTTTCTTGCAAGAAGGGGCCCCTGCCAGATGATGTTCTCCGATCAAGGTTCGAATTTTGTTGGAGCGAAAACTTTGTTGAAGGAAATAAATGAATTGGTAACCTCAAAGGAATATCAAGAGAAAGTGCAGTCGGAGTTGCTAATGGATGGGGTTGAGTGGCGGTTCAATACTCCCCATAGTCCGCATCAAGGTGGTCTCTGGGAAAGCAATGTAAAATCCGTTAAGAATCATTTGCACAGGATCGTGGGAGAGCAGCTGTTGACCTATGAAGAATTTACAACTCTCTTGACTCAAGTCGAAGCGCTGCTAAACTCGAGGCCATTGTGTCAACTATCGTCCGATGCAACGGCTCCAGAGGCTTTGACTCCCGCACATTTTCTGACATTGATGCCTCTGAAAGGTTTCCCTACAGTGGATCTCTCGGAAGTACCCATGAATCGACTGGACAGGTTCCAGCTAATTGACCGGTTGGTCCAGGACTTCTGGAAAAGATGGCGCTTGGAATACCTCACCAATCTTCAGACACGCCAAAAGTGGACGACAAATACACAAAATGTGGAAGAAGGGACGGTGGTCATACTCAAAAATGACAATTCACCTCCACTTCATTGGCCGTTGGCAAGAATTGTGAAAGTTCACCCAGGCAAGGATGGGGTCATCCGAAATGTCACCGTTAGGACAAGTACCGGCAGCATCTTCGCCAGACCAGTGGTGAAGATATGCCCTTTACCATCTCAATAAGTTGGGATGGCTAGTTAAGATCTAGATTGTAAGTTCGGGTAGGAATTAGTTTTTTTGTAATTTTAGGTTGTCTATTTTGGGTAGAATTAAAGCATGTCATGTTCATGTAAGGTTAAACGGACTTTGGTTTGCGAAATGTTTCGCATTTCAATGTAGACTGAAAATTATGTTTCAGGGTGCGGGGTATGTTTGAGCCAAAGTCTAAACGTAGAATAAGGTTGTAAAGCTTGGCAACCGCGCAGAGAACTTTTCGTGCGTGAGACTCGTGAGAGCCATGAGTCTACAAAATCCCGTCGCAGGTCGCGTTGAAAATTAAGCGTGCCGAATTCCGTCAATGTAGAAAAAATACAGTCCACGATAATTATTGTGATAAAGCGGGCAGCAACCCCAGGAATAACGGATATAAGTGCCAACGCATAAGACGTACTGTTTAAGGTATTCCCGATCATCCCTTTCTTCCTATTCCCTCCCCAACCCCTATTTCTTCCCTTAGATACCAACAAGATCATTGAAGCAGCGAACCCAGAATTGGTGGGTGAGTTTACCTTTGTATTTAATTTCAACATTAGTTTGTCGGATCGATTGAAAACAAATAATACATTGGGTAGTGTCAATAAAAAACAATTAAATACTCTTGGTTGAATTTCTTGAAACAAACTCTATTCACACCTCCCATTATGACACATTTCCATGCAGACTGTGTCAAAATCATGTAAACAATCAGATAAATCCGACGCGGCTGCGAATAATTCGCGTCGGTCTGTGGCAGCCTTTATGATCTACTTGACACCTCAAAACATTAGTCAATAATTTCAAAATGTGTTTTTCCTTTTGGAAGAGAAGGGAAAAACATTTCAATACTACATATTAAGTATGTACATATGTAGTGTTGGATGTTGACTTGGTGACTACACCCCAAAAGTAGAACGTGGGCAGGTGAAGTTGTCAATAGACAGATAAGATTTTGATGTAAATTGAATATTGTCAGTTAAAAAGTATTAGAAAATAGATAAAAGTTATAGTTTTTCCTAAACGGTGTTTTCCCTGGAGTAAACGAGACGTTGTCTGGACTGGTTAGGTGCAGAGACGCAACATTTGGTGACCCCGACGTGATCCTTTTGAGGCCAATATAAATTGACACAACTGTCAGACGAGGTTTTTTTTTCTGGAGATCACGAGTGAATCAAGATGGAGAGGCTGTTGAAGGAAAAAGATATGTATATCACTTCATTCATTAGAATATTTGATGAGATAGAGAAAAATTTTTTAGAGCCAGGCCAAAATATGATTGAAATACAGGGTAGTTTCAAAAGTTTAGGTGGCAAGTTTGAATCTTTGTCTGATATACATAAGAAATTGATTAATTTAATGCTCGATGATGATACTTTAACTGGCAATCTTGATGAAGAAATAGCTGAGATGGATAATATTACAAAAAAGTTTCATAAACTACAATATAAAGTGGAATATTATCATCAAAAAGAAGTGCTGGACAGAAATTCTTCAAATACCAATAAACGATGTATGAAACTACCAACCATCGAATTCAAGAAATTCAACGGCAATATAAAGGATTGGTTATCGTTTTGGAGCAAATTCCGAAGAATCCATGAAGATAATGAGTTGGAAAAGGAAGATAAGTTTCAATATCTGATTCAGGCAACTCAACCGAAATCCAGAGCACGTCAAATTGTTGACAGTTACCCTCCGATTGCCGAGAACTATGTGAAGGTCGTAGAAAGTTTGAAGTCAAGATTTGGAAGAGACGATTTATTGATAGAGATGTATGTCAGAGAACTTCTGAATTTAGTTCTCAATAATCTCAACAACAGGACCAAATTGAACATCCTCTATGAGAAAATGGAAACACAGTTACGAGCTTTGGAGTCCCTTGGAGTTACCACGAAGAATTGTGCTGCAATTTTGTATCCACTGGTTGAATCCTGTCTTCCTGAGGACACCCTACGAGTTTGGCAACGGAATGAAGTCTTTTCTGTCGAAAATAGTTTACAAATCCAGCTAGAAAATTTGATGAAATTCTTGAAACGAGAAGTTGAAAATGAAGAAAGGATCTCTTTGGCAACCTCAGGCTTCGATTTTAATAAAGAAAGAAGCAAAGATAACAGATCTCGAGAGTTTCCAGTACCCACAGCTTCAATATTATATAGTCAGAATAAAATATGCTGCATTTTTTGCAAAGGTACACATTTTAATGACAAATGTGAAGCAGCGTTGAAGATGCCATTCTCTGAGAGAAAAAAGATATTGTCATCAAAAGGTTGCTGCCATGTTTGTGCTAAGTTTGGCCACATCGCAAGAAAATGCAGAACTACAGCGAAACTGGAATGTAGCTCTTGTAATGGTAAGCACGTGAATTTGATGTGTCCATGTTCTGACAAACCTGGAGATAACATGAGGGAGCAACAATCCACAGTGGAAACTTTGTCCAGTCACTCATCCTATCCAGTATTACTGCAAACACTGGTAGTGGAGATTAAGGGAGTCCACAACACAATAAAAGCAAGAGCACTTATTGATACAGGTTCACAAAGATCCTATATCCTGAAGGAAACAGTCACCAGAGCTGGTTACATACCTTTACGAGTGGAGGAGATGGTCCATGGTCTTTTTGGAGGTATCCAGTCTGATCCGGTTTCTCATGAAGTGTACAAAGTGACTTTGAAAAATTCGCAAGCAGCATACATGTGTTCTTTTGAAGCTCTAGATCAAAATTTGATTTGTGGAGATGTTGCTCCGATTTGCGTGGGAAGTTGGACAAATGAACTCCACAATTATGGAATTTCTATCACTGATGTTTCTCCTGGTCCCATAGAAATACTCTTGGGAGCTGATGTTGCAGGTAAGCTGATCACGGGTAAGAAACATTCATTGTCGTATGGCCTAACAGCTTTAGAAACCAAATTAGGATGGACAGTCATGGGAAAAAGTCCGATAAAAATAAATACTTTATCATCACTAGTAACATCATTACGTTGTCAACTAAGTATTGTAGCAGATCTATGGAAACTAGATGTCTAAGGAATTTCTGATCCACTCATCGAAAAAAGCAAGAAAGAACATGAAGAAGCGGTGCGGCAACAATTTTTAAACACTGTGAAGAGATCAGCGGAAGGACGTTATGAAGTATGTCTTACATCATCCACCACTTCCCAGTAATTTTTGTTTGGCTCAGAAACGTTTAGAATCCTTAAAAAAGAAGCTTTGTAAAGATGAAGTTTATGATGATTATGAGAAGGTTCTTCAGGAATGGTTGGATGAGGAAATTATCGAGCAAATTCCCGAGCAGCAATTAACCATAGAAGGTCACTACTTACCTCATCATCATGCGATTAAACTTGATAGCAACACTACCAAAATTAGACCCGTATTTGATGCTTCTGCCAAAGAATCAAGAATTGCACCTTCTCTCAATCAATGTTTGGATAAAGGTGTCAACTTCATAGAACTCATTCCCTCAATTTTGATTCGTTTCCGGCTAAGAAAATTTGGTGATATCGCAGATATTCGCAAAGCTTTTCTCCAGATAAGTTTGAATGTTGCTGACAGGAATTTTCTACGTTTTTTGTGGTACAATAAGAATAATGAATTGGTAGTATATCGACATGCGAGTTATGTTTGGAGCGACATGCAGTCCTTTCCTGTTGAGCATAGTGATACAGTACCATCTTCAGAGGTCCATGGAAAACTCTAGATTTCCCCAACAAGTTTTACTTCAACTTATGAACAGTTTTTATGTAGATAACTGTATTACAAGCTTGGACGATGAAACCAGTTTACAAAATTTTATGAATGTATCCAAGGAAGTAATGGCTGAAGCAAAATTCGATTTGAGATTATGGGAGTATTCATTAGAACCATCAACAACAGAGGTAATACAACCGTCAGCCGTACTGGATTTGAAATGGGACAAAAGAGAAGATTCAATTCAATTGAATGTAGACAAAATAGGAATCAAAAGAAATGGACCAGTCACCAAGAAAATTATTTTGTCTGAAGCTAGCAAAATATTTGACCCAATCGGATTTTCTTGTCCATTTATATTAATTCCAAAAGTTTTACTGCAGAAAACATGTTTGATGAACCTTGGCTGGAATAGTATAGTGCCTGTTGAAATTGAACAACAATTCAAAAAATGGCAGAATGAAGTTGAAATTCTAGCAGAGATGAAGATACCCAGATGGTTGTTTCAGGATGTAGCTCTAAATATTTGTGATACTAGTCTACATGTATTTTGTGATGCTAGCCAGCAAGCCTATGCAACTTCAATTTTCGTAAGAACAGAAAGTTTATCGGGTGTCAAAGTGCAACTTGTTCAAGCAAAATCTCGAGTGGCCCCCATTAAAAAGATGTCTGTTTGCCGATTGGAATTGTTAGCAGGTACCATAGGAGCTAGACTACTTGGTCTAGTAAGAAAAGAGTTTAAAGATTGTGAGAGAGAAGTTTCTGTTTATTGCTGGACTGATTCAACAACCGTTTTATCGTGGATAAAACGTGGAGAAAATTGGAAACCGTTTGTTAGAAACAGAGTTCAAGAGATAAGAACTCTCACAGATTCAGATGCTTGGAGGTATGTACCGGGAGCTCTCAATCCAGCCGACGTTCCTTCCAGAGGATGTTCTGCCAGAACATTAATAGATACTCGATGGTGGGAGGGACCTGATTGGTTGAATGAGCCAATACATTTGTGGCCGGTACAACATTATGATGTGAATGAAGCTAATGTACAAGATGAAGTCAAAAGAAGCATGATGGTATTGTTATCGCAAGGAAAGGTGAATTATTCTTGGATCTATACATATTTCTCTAAATTTCAGAAAATTTTGAATATGATAGCTTAGATAAAAAGATCTATTTTTAATTGCAAAAACCCAAAGAATAGAAGACGAGGCCTACTTGATGCAGACGAATTAGAGTGTTCTGAAATCTTGATTATGGAAATGGTGCAACAGGAAACGTTTAATGGTATTGAGGATAAACAATTCGGTTCTCTGGTACCTTTTCAAGATGACCTTGGTGTTTTGAGGTTAAAAACAAAAATATCGGAGAGAGAAGACTCACAAGATTTCAGATATCCGATTATTTTACCTTCCAAGCATCCAGTGGTACAGAGAATAATACAAGATGAACACCATAGACATTATCATACTGGAACTCAAAATCTACTCAGTATACTACGAGAGAGATTTTGGATAATAAGAGGCAGGAAGAGTATTAGAAATGTAATTTCAAAATGTGTTCGTTGCAGGAGATACCATAGCAAACATTTGGAAACTCCTCCAGTGGCCCTACCAAGAGATAGAGTAAGAGATGCAGCAGTATTTGAAGTTGTTGGATTAGACATGGCCGGCCCCCTTTTTGTAAGGGACAAATCGAAGGTTTGGATCTGTATTTTCACCTGTGCAGTATACCGTGCTGTTCACCTCGAAATCGTCACGTCTCTTTCCACAGATTGTTTTTTGCAAGCTTTAAGGCGCTTTATAGCAAGAAGAGGCCGACCATCAACCATCTACAGTGATAATGCAACTACATTTACAGGAGCTGAAAATCATCTCACCATACTTGATTGGAATGAAATAAATATATTTTCAGCAATTGAGAGGATTAAATGGAAATTGAATGTTCCCACAGCACCTTGGTGGGGAGGTTGGTGGGAAAGACTAATCAGAATTTTGAAGAATCTTTTGAGAAAAGTGTTGGGCAGAGCTGCTGTAACCCATGAAGAGCTATTTACAATGATATGTGAATGTGAAGCCATAGTCAACTCTAGACCGATCACGTATATACCGGACAATGACTCAGATAGTGTAAGTTTAACGCCATCCATGTTTTTACAAGAAGTCAAAGAAATAGGAGTACCAGATATTGATGCATTGGAAGCTAAAGATATTCGGAGAAGATACAGATATAGGATGAACCTGAGGGAAAATATAAGAAATCGATTTAGAATTGAATATCTTGGAAGTTTAGCAGTAACTGGGAAGAAAATGGATAAACACGAAATCAAGAAGAATGAAATTGTACTTATCGGAAGTGACAATCAGAAGAGGTTGGACTGGCCACTAGCTAAAGTTGAAGATCTACTACCAGGAAAAGACAATGTTACTAGATTGGTTCGACTCAAGACAGCAAATGGTCCATTACTTCGACCAATCCAACGAGTTTTTCCTCTTGAAATCCGTGAAACTGAAGAAAAGGAATATATGGAAAAAGAATTCAAAAGATTTTCTAAAAGGAGCAATGATGAGGACACTAAAAGTAGAAGTAGTGGGGTAACCGAGCCACAAGAGAATCTGATGTGTACAAGAGGTGGGAGAACAGTAAGACCACCAAAACGATTGGATTTGTGAAGTCATTTGACACAATGTTCGACATGACTTTGGGTGGGAGTGATGTTGGATGTTGACTTGGTGACTACACCCCAAAAGTAGAACGTGGGCCGGTGAAGTTGTCAATAGACAGATAAGATTTTGATGTAAATTGAATATTGTCAGTTAAAAAGCATTAGAAAATAGATAAAAGTTATAGTTTTTCCTAAACGGTGTTTTCCATGGAGTAAACGAGACGTTGTCTGGACTGGTTAGGTGCAGAGACGCAACATGTAGGTACTACATGTATCTACACGTAATGTACAGTTTGTTGGATAAAAAGAGTGTCCCAGCTAAAAGTATCCATCTCAAAAAACGGGACAAAAAAAAATTTCGCCAAAGGAGCGTGATAGCTCATTTTGAACATCTTCTGTACCTTATTTTGAATCATCATAATTTATTAGAACGAAAAAAAATCAGAAGTGACACTAGTGGCTTGAAACACGTCAGTTACAATAAGAGTCGAATGATCTTCAAAATAAGGTATCACTCGACCCCCCTTTCTTTTTAACATTTTGGGGATGAATCTCAACACTGCTAACGGGGTGAACTTGAAAAGTTGAAAATGTACGCAGAATGTTTTCCCCTCAAAACAAAAATCGACGCAACGTAAAAATTTACATCAAATTAGGATTTCTCACACCCCCTCCATTTACCAACTTTTGTGCGGAAGTTTTATTTTTCTTGAATTATACTCTCCGTCGATAAGATTAATTTGAGTCAATTTGATATCCCTGTAACTTTTTAATTGTTGTCCGATTTGGTTGAAATGTTTAACAAAGTGTAGGCCTAGCACCTTCATTTTGGTTTTTAAAAAATAGTGATAGCTTGATCATTATACAGGGAGAAACAGAAGCTACTTTTTTACGATCAAGTTGTCAACACCCTGTGAAAAAATTGAGCGGCACAATTTAGCTTTATTATGTTCTGTTGTGATGTGTGATCTTTTCTCAAAAAAAATATTTTTTTTGTTCATGTCAATATCTGCTTTTTTGGAGAAGATACAGATGTTCGAAGAACATGCTGCAGTTTTTCGATATTTTACCAACAAGTAAATGAAAACATTCATCTCAACGTGGGATGCTTTTGATGCAGCTCTGGATTGCCTCTTGAGGAATATTTGCCATTTTGCATGAAGGGCTTCTCGCAATCTAGGCAAGGCTTCCAGATGTCTATTGCGAGCATGTCTACCTAGCATATCCCATACGTGTTCGATTTTCCATTTTCAATTGATACATGATCTGTACGGCCATCTAGGGATACCCGGGATACCCCCACCCACACCACGATACTACCGCCTCCAAAGGGTGTTCTGCTGGGTGATATGGAACATTGGGCAAATTGTTCACCTCGTCTCCTCCAGACACAATCACGTCCGTCGGGAAAACAAATCCTTGATTAATCCTTGAGTAATACCCGCGAACACTGTTCTGGCCCCCACTGCCCCCAGTTTCTATGTTCATGAGCAAAATTTAGTAGCTAGGTAGGGTGCGTTGGAAGTAATGCGGGACATGCGATGGGTCTTCTGGAAGTCAGTTCCCCTTCGTGTACTTCATGTAACCTGGGTAGGACGGATCTTTCAGAGGCTATGGTACCACGTACATCTTGGAGGCTACTGCTAATGACCGTAGATGTTACGTTACGATCCCATAATTAAGATCGTATGAACTGATTATCTCGCCAATTGGTAATACGTGGTCTTCCTGATCCCCTGCGTCTAGTGTAGTCACGACTCTTGAAAGCAGGGTTGTCAGAGTTTTAGCCACCCCTGGTTTAAACCGGCCTGGCTAAAAGTATAAAAAGTGGTCAAAAGTGGTTGAAAGTGGCTGAAATTAAAACCAAATCAAATCAAGAAGACATGTTCAATTAACTCACATTAACTTAGTATACTTACTGAAACTTCGTGATAAATGAAAGGAACTTGACAATATAAAATAAAAAATCACAAAAACGCAAAAAGATTAACGTAAAACCTTCTTTTACTCCGGCCAATGATGACACATTTTGGCTAACGATTAATGAAAAACTGGGGCGAGTTCAGAGACGTCACACCCGGTGTGAGTGTGATCCAAGTGTCAAACACTAACCTTTCAAATATGGCAAGCCGTTTTACTTTTTATTCAACCCTGCTCATAAAGTATCAAAAAATAGTTATTTATGGTACTAGAGCGTTGTGTTGAAAATAAGTCACGCGAGAAAGATTTGTATAAATTCTCAAGTGCTATACAATGTTTTATCCAACAATTGAGGAAATCGTTTTTTAAGAGATGATAATTAAATATAAGTTTCAGTGTCAGAATGACTCGACCATGACACGGAACGTGATAGGTTGTTTGTTTGTTTGCCACGGAAACGTGAGTTATAATCCATAACTCACAGACGGCAGTAAAATGCAGCAGGGAACGTGTCATGTCTGTCTCTCATCAAACAATAAGGTTGTCGCTCACGCGACATCCATTTGTTTACCAAACACAATCTAACCTAATCTAACACAATCTAATCTAACAAAGAGTTTTCTTTGTCTAACTGAACATCAGAGACAAATTTTATACATTGTTACTTCGGCGATCACCATGGCAACATCTATGTCAACCAATCTGACCAATCACGGGCGGCGTCCTTGCTGCATTTTACTGAAGTCTATAACTCACTGGTGACTAGTCAGTTATGTATTATAACACACTAGTTCGACACTGTACTTATCCAAAAGGACATCAATAATGACCGGACCCGACTCCCGACCCGGACCTGCTGTGGGACTCTGTAACAAAAAGCGATCCATCGCTTCGCATAAACATCGGTCGTTACTTGAATCAAATGAAGTGAATAATACGGGCTAAATGTTGCTTGGCGGCTATTTTGGATTCAAGTAACGACCGATGTTTATGCGAAGCGATGGATCGCTTTTTGTTACAGAGTCCCACGGCTGACCCGCGACCCAGTATCCAATCGCATTTTATCCACTCTGACCACCTTTTAGCCGGTTTAAACCACTTTTAGCCAATTAAAGCCACTTTTAGCCACTGGCCTGGCCAAAAGTAGAAAAAGCCGGCTTTTTTACAACCCTGCTTGAAAGCGATTAATCGCGTCATGCACAGAAATTCTGTTGCTTGGCCAAAGCATTCCGCAATGTATCGTATACAGGGTGCCACAGATTCGAGTGTATGCATGGGGAACTCAGTTATTATGAGAGATACAGTCATTTTGAAATTTGAAAACTTCCGACTACTACCGAAAATATTCGGAAAATATCGATATTTCGCAAAAAGGTTTTTATTATTTTCTGAGTTTGTTTGTAAAGATATTTCAAAATAAATTAGACTTTTTCTCCTCTACAAGATAGTGGTATCAAATTGAAAATTTGACGTTTCGTCCTTGGGCTGCCATCATAAACTTTTTTTTTTTTAAATAAGGACCTGGATTTTTTATTTTATTTTTAGTTATCTTTTGACGTCCTTAATGCATTAAGGTGATTAGATGAGGGTGTAGAGTAATGAGTTCGTATTTTCAATTATTATTCACCTATTATTATTATCTTCAGTATTTTGCTTGGTGTTTTGTTTAAATGTGAATATTTTTAAACACTTGCGCAGAAATTGATTAACTTTTTTATATGTAATTTTTTAATTTTCTATTTGTAAATTTACTTAAATTTTATTAAATGTATCGTTATTGCATGTTATTTTGATTTTGGTTTAGTCAATAGCCTAGTTTACACCGATAACTCGTTTAGTTCGGTCCGATAGGACCAAGTAGGTGGGGATAGTACGGTAGGACCAATGAATGCTTCTCGCCCGTTTACACCGTCGTGCAACGCGTGAACTAAATGAGTACGCGCGCAATTCGTCAAATGTCAAAAACAAGTCGGAATTATTTATCAACACAATTCGTAACCAAAAAAACATAAGTAAGTACGCTCAGATTGCCTTAGAAACTCAGAACCAACACAATTCACAATAATAACAATCAACATAACCTCATAATTTTGATCCAGATCGAACCAAATCTAGTTCGGTACACCTGCTGGCGAATACCGAACCAAGAGTGGACCAGCTTAGTCCGCAACTGTTTACACCATTCGAACCAAATATTTGGTTCTGATATAGTTCGAATTAAGTACTTGGTCCGCGGACCAAGTGGTCGGTGTAAACTAGGCTAATTAGTTTTGTTTAGTTGTTCAGGTTTTCTCATAAGAATAACGTGTCGAATAAAGATGGATTTATGAACCAAACTATGTGTTTGAGGAACAGGGTTGCCCAACCAATTTCTCTGGTATTATTTTTTCGATGAGTATTTTTTTCGACGGTTGCGATACCTGAATGCCTTGAGAACGTCAAAAAATAACTAGAAATAAAATAAAAAATCCAGGTCCGAATTTGAAAATATGAACTTGATGATGGCCGCTCAGACGAAACGTCAGATTTTTAATTTGATACCGCCATATTGTATGGGAGAAAAAGTGGCAATGGAAAAGTGTAATCCGTTTTGAAATATCTTCTCAAATAAACTCGGGAAATAATAATAACGTTTTAGCAAAATTTTGCCCAGCGAAAATTGTTCAAAGCGGCCGACAAACGTTCCGAACTAATGGGACCCAGGCTGTTCCGGTTCTCTGGGACAGCCTGGGTGGAAAAGTTGAGCCGGTTTAGCGCGCTTTCGAATGTGGTCCAACTTATTGTATATTAGTAAACTTTGGCGTAACTACGCACGAAAGGCTAGTATCCTAAGAAAGTGAGCTCTAAATTATGTTAAAAAGTATCGAAAAAGTCCAGCATTCTCTTTAAACATTTGTGCCCGCATTTGTATCTTTTTTTAAAAAGCAGATACCTATTGACAGGAAAAAAAAACAATTTCTTAAGAAAAGATCGCACTTCACAACAAAACATAATTAAGCTGAATTTTGCCTCTAAACTTTTCCGCAGGGTGTTGGAAATTCAAGGGTACAAGAGTTGCTTCTCTTCCCCCCTGTATAACGACCAAGCAAGCGACCAAGCCATCAGTATTTTTTGAAAAAGTGAAATCAAAGGTGATATACCTATCTCGAGACATAGGGCTACCATTTGGTAAACAGTTTACCAAAATCGGACCACGGGAAAGTCTAATTTGCTGATCAGCAAAATTCTGCTGATTGCTGTATTTTAAGGGTAAAAAATATTATTTAACCAAAAAAAAGTATAGATTTGGTGCGGTCAGTCGAGTAGAAACTATTGATATATTTGGTCACTTGATCGCCGCCCCTGCCACCCTTTGGTAATTAAAAACTTGGATTTTAAAAGTTAAAAAATGACATTTAATTTGAAAAAATGGTAAATATAGTGCGGTCAATCAAGTAGAGTGTAAAAATATGATTGGTCACTTGACCGCCCCCCATGCCGCCCTTGGGCAATGAAAAACTTTGATTTTAAAAGTTGAAAAATAACATTTAATTTGAAAAAAGTGTGAATATAGTGCGGTCAATCGAGTAGAGTATAAAAATATGATTGGTCACTTGACCGCCCCCCCTGCCGCCCTTGGGCAATGAAAAACTTCGATTTTAGAAGTTGAAAAATAACATTTGATTTGAAAAAAAGTGTGAATTTAGTGCGGTCAATCGAGTAGAGTGTAAAAATATGATTGGTCACTTGACCGCCCCCCCTGCCGCCCTTGGACAATGAAAAACTTCGATTTTAAAAGTTGAAAAATAACATTTAATTTGAAAAAAGTGTGAACTTAGTGCGGTCAATCGAGTAGAGTGTGAAAATATTTTTGGTCACTTGACGCCTGCCGCCCTTGGGCAATGAAAAACTTCGATTTTAAAAGTTGAAAAACAACATTTAATTTGAAAAAAAGTGTGAATATAGTGCGGTCAATCGAGTAGAGTGTTAAAATATGATTGGTCACTTGACCGCCCCCCTGCCGCCCTTGGACAATGAAAAACTTCGATTTTAAAAGTTGAAAAATAACATTTAATTTGAAAAACGTGTGAATATAGTGCGGTCAATCGAGTAGAGTGTAAAAATATGATTGGTCACTTGACCGCCCTTGGGCAATAAAAAAGTTCTATTTTAAAAGTTGAAAAACAACATTTGCTTTGAAAAAAAGTGTGAATATAGTGCGGTCAATCGAGTAGAGTGTAAAAATATGATTGGTCACTTGACCGATCCCCCTGCCGCCCTTGGGCAATGAAAAACTTCGATTTGAGAAGTTGAAAAATAAAATTTGATTTGAAAAAAGTGTGAATATAGTGCGGTCAATCGAGTAGAGTTTAAAAATATAATTGGTCACTTGACCGCCCCCCCTGCCACCCTTTGGTAATTAAAAACTTGGATTTTAAAAGTTAAAAAATGACATTTAATTTGAAAAAATGGTAAATATAGTGCGGTCAATCAAGTAGAGTGTAAAAATATGATTGGTCACTTGACCGCCCCCCCATGCCGCCCTTGGGCAATGAAAAACTTTGATTTTAAAAGTTGAAAAATAACATTAAATTTGAAAAAAAATGTGAATATAGTGCGATCAATCGAGTAGAGTATAAAAATATGATTGGTCACTTGACCGCCCCCCCTGCCGCCCTTGGGCAATGAAAAACTTCGATTTTAAAAGTTGAAAATAACATTTGATTTGAAAAAAAGTGTGAATTTAGTGCGGTCAATCGAGTAGAGTGTAAAAATATGATTGGTCACTTGACCGCCCCCCCTGCCGCCCTTGGACAATGAAAAACTTCGATTTTAAAAGTTGAAAAATAACATTTAATTTGAAAAAAGTGTGAACTTAGTGCGGTCAATCGAGTAGAGTGTGAAAATATTTTTGGTCACTTGAGGCCTGCCGCCCTTGGGCAATGAAAAACTTCGATTTTAAAAGTTGAAAAATAACATTTAATTTGAAAAAAAGTGTGAATATAGTGCGGTCAATCGAGTAGAGTGTTAAAATATGATTGGTCACTTGACCGCCCCCCTGCCGCCCTTGGACAATGAAAAACTTCGATTTTAAAAGTTGAAAAATAACATTTAATTTGAAAAACGTGTGAAATAGTGCGGTCAATCGAGTAAAGTGTAAAAATATGATTGGTCACTTGACCGCCCCCTCTGCCGCCCTTGGGCAATAAAAAACTTCTATTTTAAAAGTTGAAAAACAACATTTGCTTTGAAAAAAAGTGTGAATATAGTGCGGTCAATCGAGTAGAGTGTAAAAATATGATTGGTCACTTGACCGATCCCCCTGCCGCCCTTGGGCAATGAAAAACTTCGATTTGAAAAGTTGAAAAATAACATTTGATTTGAAAAAAGTGTGAATATAGTGCGGTCAATCGAGTAGAGTTTAAAAATATGATTGGTCACTTGACCGCCCCCCCTGCCGCCCTTGGACAATGAAAAACTTCGATTTTAAAAGTTGAAAAATAACATTTAATTTGAAAAAAGTGTGAACTTAGTGCGGTCAATCGAGTAGAGTGTGAAAATATTTTTGGTCACTTGAGGCCTGCCGCCCTTGGGCAATGAAAAACTTCGATTTTAAAAGTTGAAAAATAACATTTAATTTGAAAAAAAGTGTGAATATAGTGCGGTCAATCGAGTAGAGTGTTAAAATATGATTGGTCACTTGACCGCCCCCCTGCCGCCCTTGGACAATGAAAAACTTCGATTTTAAAAGTTGAAAAATAACATTTAATTTGAAAAACGTGTGAAATAGTGCGGTCAATCGAGTAAAGTGTAAAAATATGATTGGTCACTTGACCGCCCCCTCTGCCGCCCTTGGGCAATAAAAAACTTCTATTTTAAAAGTTGAAAAACAACATTTGCTTTGAAAAAAAGTGTGAATATAGTGCGGTCAATCGAGTAGAGTGTAAAAATATGATTGGTCACTTGACCGATCCCCCTGCCGCCCTTGGGCAATGAAAAACTTCGATTTGAAAAGTTGAAAAATAACATTTGATTTGAAAAAAGTGTGAATATAGTGCGGTCCATCGAGTAGAGTTTAAAAATATAATTGGTCACTTGACCGCCCCCCCTGCCGCCCTTGGGCAATGAAAAACTTCGATTCGATTTTGAAAGTTAAAAAATAACATTTGATTTGGAAAAATGGTGAATATAGTGCGGTCAATTGAGTAGAGTGTAAAAATATGATTAGTCACTTGACCGCCCCCCTTGCCGCCCTTGAGCAATGAAAAACTTCGATTTTGAAAGTTAAAAAATAACATTTGATTCGGAAAAATGGTGAATATAGTGCGGTCAATCGAGCAGAATGTAAAAATATGATTGGTCATTTGATCGCCGCCCCTTCTGCATTCCTTGAATAATTAAAAACTTTTTATTTTAAATGTTAAAAAACCATTATTATTTAACATTCAGGAAAATTTTATTATAAACCGGTATAACTCATGAGTGAAGTAAATAAGTTCGAGTGAATAACAAGAAAGTTCATAAATAAGATGCACCTTCGAATTCGCGCAATTTCGAAGTCCCTGCAATCGATTCACATTTTCAATGCGATTGGCCGGAGTCGAATTTTTCAAAGTCCGAAAAATATCTACTTGACCTGATACATTGATCACTCTTCACTGAAATATCTATCCGTTTCAAGATATTGGTGTGGGGAGTTTTAAGTGAAACACCCTGAATACAGTATGTCCGTCGATAATGAACCAAAAATTTAATTTTTCGAGGAAAAGTTTTTCTTTATAAAAAGTTTTGCTGGACGGAAGAATACGATTGTTGATGGGAGAAATTGAAAATTGTATACAGGGTATTCCAAACTTTGAAATAGTGGTACTTTATTCTTATAACAAAAATTTAATTTTCAACTTTTGGGGCACCCTGCATACAATTTGTTTTCTTCTTCATCTTTCATCGACAATCGTATTCTCTCCGCTAGCAAAACGTGCGCTCAATCGAGTACACACTTTCTGTTGAACTTAGGCACGATTCAAAGTTTTAAGTCGAAGTTTTTCATTTCCCAAGGGCGGCAGACGCGGTCAAGTGACCAATCATATTTTTTCACCCTACTCGATTGACCGCACTTACTTCACACTTTTTTCAAATGAAATGTTATTTTTCAACTTTTAAAATCGAAGTTTTTCATTGCCCAAGGGCGGCAGGAGGGGGCGGTCAAGTGACCAAAAATATTTTCACACTCTACTCGATTGACCGAACTAAGTTCACACTTTTTTCAAATTAAATGTTATTTTTCAACTTTTAAAATCGAGGTTTTTCATTGCCCGAGGGCGGCAGGGGCGGCGATCAAGTAACTAAACATGTTGAAACCTTTTTCTCGATTGAGCGCACCATTGTACAAGATTTTTTTGTGTAAAATAGGGATTTTCTATTGATCAGCAAAATCCTGATCAGCAAATTAGGCACATCCTCGGACCACAATTAGTATTACAGCGATATCAAAATGCCTCAAATAATTCCTATCCGGAATTTATTGTCGGGGAGATTTAAAAAAATTAAACATCAAATTTCAATTTCAACACACCCTGTATCTCCGACGCAAAGCATTTCAGGGCCTATGTTCATATGAAAAAAAAAAACATGGTTTCGTATGTTAACCCCTTATACTGTTTAAGGATTGTTTGAGGACACCCTGTATAAGACGTCTCTGTCTAAAGCTGAAATGGCAAAAAACCGTTTTGTAAATAATTACCATCATGCCAGATTGTTTTAGGTACTAATCGATGTGTTTCAACTTTTAACTTTCCGTGAAAAGGGGACTATTTTTTGAATGGTGAACGAATGGTCGTATTAAAGTTATAAAGTGTTTTGTAGGGTTCAGTGAACGCATACCTATGCCATGGTAGACCTAAGCATAATATAGGTATTACACCTTGGACAGTATACCTACTAAGGGCCGATTCTAGAATCCAAGTATATCCTTGGATTAAGCAATACTCCGTATTACCCCATATAATTATTATTGGTTATACGTTATACGGAGTATTGCTTATTCAAAGATTCAAAGGATATACTTGGATTGTAGAATCGGCTCTAACAGTACTAACCTTCGGGTTCCCATGTGTTATCTGAATCCTCATAGCCAATCCATTTTAATAGGTACTCCTTTACCCCATTTTTCATACGGCAGTCGATTATTTTCTCCACAACATATTCTTCAGCATTCTCTTCCATTTCTAAATAAGTTTTCTTCGTTGCCATTACAAAAATTATATTGATAACGGCTCAAAATAAATACCCAGTACCCAGACGATCCAATCCGTAAAAGACAATCCTATTCAATATTTAATTCAATCAATTCTATCTCTATTCCGATTTCGTAAAACCGTAAACCGTGTATGTTTATCTTGGTAATGTTTGTATATAAATTCATTAATTCGACAGCTTTGCCTGTTGCAAGATAGGATTCGCTTAGCAGAGTGCTCCGGACTGCTCCGGACTCCGGACAAGTATGACATGACAGATAAATTCCGTCAACCGGGCGCATCGTTGCCAAGTTGCCAGCAGGGTCATGACGTCATCATGAGTACGCTTTCCTCTAGCTTTCAATATGCAGGGCAAAAATTATAACAAATAACAAGTATTATGTTATCCAAGAGACAACAATAACAAAATGTAACTATGTCAGATGTTCAAATATCTCTTTTCTTCAACGTATGCTACTTTTCTATTGATTAATATATTTTAGGTTTCCATGGCACAACATGAATTTGTGATGTTTACCTATACCTTCATATCCGATTATTAAATAGCTGTGCATTTATTGCATTTATATACAGTGTGTCCCCGGATTGACGCATGAATAGGTGAAAAAGATAAAATTTTTTGAACTGAGATTTCATCTTCTGTGGTTCAGCCCTGCTTAGATAGAAACTAATTTGTGTCATAATTTTATTAGTTTCGAAAAATCAAGCAGTATACTTATGTCTTGGAAATTCACTTTGGATTCTCACCAGTAAAGTGCTTCTTCTGCAGATCAGTGTTCTTCTGTCGAAGATTCGACAAAATGTTATTAAAGAAAGTTGTTCAGAAATGAAAACTTAATGAGAATGCAAAATTTCAAAACCCTCCGCCTACTTTGATAATTTGTATTTTTTCATTCCAAGTTTTCAAAATAGAATAAAAATAGATTTGATCTCGATATCTTAAGTTTGTTTGTGTCTTTTTATTTCAAAATTTGTTTATAATTTGAAAAATTGCGTAATTCATCAATTAAAGAGTTTTTGGTGATAACTTTCAAATATCTTCAAAAAATCAAAGTAAGTGGAGGGTTTTGGAATTTTGCATTCTAACTCAGTTTTTTATTCTGAACAACTTTGTCCAATAACATATTGTCGTATCTCCTATAGAAGAAGCACTTCACTAGTGAGAAAAATACCTTCTAGGTATATAATATCCAAGACATGCTTGATTTTTCGAAACTAAAATTAAGACACAAATTAGTTTCTACCCAGGCAGGGTTGAACCCCAGAAGATGAAATTTCAATTCGTTTTTTTCTTTGTCTTTTTCACCTATTGATGCGTCGATCGGGGGACACACGACACACTGTCACTGTATATTGTTTGAGCTTAGTAAAGCAATTTGTGAACATTCATTATCATAATATTTTGTATGGATTCCCTTGTGGATCGAATCCAAAGATTCTCACAAAAACAACTATAAGCTTTATGCGATTTGAAAAAATAAAAAATCATTTATCTACAAATTTAAGCGAAAAAAGGCCAATTTGCGTAATAAAATGACATGATTGAGCATTTTGCTAATACTCACTCATTCATGAGAAACGTCACATTAGGAAATATGTACTTTGATTTTGCAACACCTGATCAATTATTATTTTTTTAAGGTTCCACTGAAGAAGGCAGCTTTCGAAAAGTTTGATGTTCAAAGGTCTTGTCATGTACATACTCATAGAGGATCTTTTCTAGATAACGAAAAAAAAAATAGGATAGGTAGGTATGTTATAGTGATGTAAAAATGAGCGTAATTTATTTTTGGTCGGTAATATTCGTTAAATTACGAGAACTTTCCGTAATTTATGAGAATTTTAGGAAATTTAACTTTTTCTTAAGCCATAGACTATGTTTGGTGGGTAATTCACCATCCTTGTTCAAAAATATATAGCTTCAACCAAAATATCAATAATTTATCTCTTGATTTTATCTTTAGAATTGAACTCAGAACGAACTATTTTGTAATTATTTATTGAATAATATGCATGATGTGGAAACAATTTTTTCTTCAAACGTCAGTAAAACGGACATTGTTCGACATTTTCCTCCGGCGGAGAAAAAGTTCTTTACTTTTCCTCCGCCGAATGTCTGAATTTTATGCCATTTGAGGTTCATTGTTTTTAATGAACACACCTTTGAGAAAAAAAAATTGATGACGTAACCCGAAAGACGAAACGTTGCAATACAATTTGAATACCAGCATCCACATATTATAAAGCAGGAAAAATGGATACGATGAAGTGTCTTGCTTTTTTCTATAAGCCTTGAAATAGAGTCAATAGAAATGAAGAAAAAAAAAAAAGGATTATTTTTTTTTAGTATATCTCGAAAACTACAAGAAAATTAAGGACTTCTTCAAATCATATTCTTGAACTTATAATTTTTTTTCCAATTTAAATAACCTCGTATCCCTAAGTTTAAAGGTCGCAGCTTATTTTTGAGCGACCCTGTATAGATGAACAGACTATAAAAAAAACACATATTTAAATAAAAATTGATAGCGTTTCCAAAAAAAACACTGCGTTTTTAATGAATTTGGACATTATTTATGAATAGTAGAGTATATTTCATAAAAAATTGAATAATATTCTATTTCAAAAAACCCCTCACCTGCATTATATTTTCTAAATTTTTGTTTGACATTTTTTGGGCATTTTTGATCTTTAATCAAATACTGCTGCATTCTGGTAGCATTTCTAACATACTTTTGGCAACAAAAAATACAGGAATAAATATTCTTTCTCATTCATTGACTTTTCCTTGAATGTTCTCGGTAATATAACCGTAATATTTCCGTAATCTGTTACCCAAAAGCGAATATTTCTTTGAGGGTGAGCGAATATTACCGTAAGTTACGGAATTTATGGGAATATTCGGTCGGTAATATTCGCTCGTCGCACCACTAGGTATGTCGGGTCCTTCATTAGTGCGTCGGGCAATCCTAGCGTGGTTATTCACAAAAGTAGAAAAAAAAGTTTTATACAAAAGTTGTAGAATGTGACCTTATGCATATTTTAAAAATATTTTCAAACATACAGGGTGCGTCACAAAAGTATGGCACGAAAAAGTATGATTTTTTTAAATGGAACCCCCTGTATATTAATTGATATTTCAATTCTTTCTTCAATTTGGAACAAAAATTGTGATACAACTAATGTTCCTAAATTCAACCGTTATCGAGATATCGCGTTTTAAAAATGGCATTTTTGCAACTTTGGCATGCTATAAAACTCAAACTATTCAAGTTAGAGGAAAATGGTTTGCACTTTCCTATCTTAACTTTTCAAGAGCTCTTCTGTCATTTGGATAGAAGGTAACGTCAACTGACAACTTTTTTCGGCACATTTTGACATTTTTTCACAATAATGGATTTAATCTCCTTGAATAGCTCTTGAAAAGTTAAGATAGGAATGTGCAATCCATTTTTCTCTAACTTGAATAGTTTGAGTTTTATAGCATGTCAAAGTTGCAAAAATGCCATTTTTAAAACGCGATATCTCGATAACGGTTGAATTTAGGAACATTAGTTGTAGCACAATTTTTGTTCCAAATTGAAGAAAGAATTGAAATATCAATTAATATACAGGGGGTTCCATTTAAAAAAGTCATACTTTTTCGTGCCATACTTTTGTGACGCACCCTGTATGTTTGAAAATATTTTTAAAATATGCATAAAGTCACATTCTACAACTTTTGTATAAAACTTTTTTCTCTACTTTTGTAAATAACCACGCTAGGATTGCACGACGCACTAATGAAGGACCCTGTATAGAGTGAGGACGCGTTGGTTAAAATAAATTCATTCAAAATTCAGGGGTTCGTTTTGTGGAAAAACCCACGGACATATCAACTTTTATTTTCAACTGCGGCTTTTTTGATGATAATTTCATGTGTACAGGGTGGATCAAAATTAAGTTACGACCATCAACTTCGTTTTTTCAAATAGAAACTCCCCATTTTTTATTTCATTTTCGAATTCTAAATCAAATTCTAAGTAATATTTTGATGATAATTGTACAGGGTGAACCTAAAATAAGTAAAACCATCATGAACTTCATTATTGTTATGTCGGGGGAAAAACTTGACATTTTCATAAGGGCATAGATCGTTAAGGGAAGGTGTGCAAAATTCGAAAACATGTGTGCAAAATTGTGCAAAATCCAGAGAAAAGATCTACATAAAAAAAATGATTTTGGGTAATGTCGGAGGGGAAACTTGACATTTTCATAAGTGCATAGATCGGTGAGGGAGGGTGTGCAAAATTCGAAAACATGTGTGCAAAATTGTGCAAAATCCAGAAAAGAGATCCACATAAAAAAAATGATTTTGAGTAATGTTCGGGGGAAAACTTGACATTTTCATAAAGGCATAGATCGGTAAAGGAGGATGTACAAAATTCAGGAAAGAGATCTACATAAAAAAATTATTTGGGTAATGTCGGGGGGGAAACTTGACATTTTCATAAGGGCATAGATCGGTAAAGAAGAAAGAGAGAAAAGAAATGGTTTTGGATGATGTCGGGGGGAAAACGTCAATAAGTTTACCTCCATCAAACAAAGTGAGCTATATTCTCTCGGGAAAAGGTGTGCAAAATTTAAAAATATGTGTTCCACATTGTGCGAAATGCGTGCAGCCTGTATACTTGAAACCCGCATTCCTCGATATCGGGGGGAAATTTGATGGAGCCAAAAAAAAAGCCACCCTGACGGTTTTTCAAAGTGGTTTTGGAAAAGAGGTTGAAACTATACCGATCCTGAAAATAACACCACGATTCAACTTTTGATGAACTAGATATGCAATTTAAAAGTTGTCAAAAATTGCATGAAATTGGCAATTTTGGCTATAAGCTTGAGAAATATATCGTTTTTAGCAACTTCACAATCGCATATCTAGGCTATAAAATTGACAATCGTAGTGAAATTTTCAGGATCGGTATAAAGTTTTTCCCTTTTTCGAATGGAGTTATCAATTTTTTTTCTAGAACCACTTTGAAAAACCGTCAAGATTGGCTTTTTTTTTCTTTCATAGGTCAAGGTTTTTTTTTATCTACTCCACCCCCGATTACACATTAGACCTCATGTGAAATTCATTGCACTTCAACGTTCAATCAGTAGCATCCAGATAGATATAGCGAAATATTCGGTTGAAAGACCAATTCTGGTATGGACACGTGGTAAGGTAAAGAATCGTTAAATGCTTCCTGCATAACAGATTATTCCTTTCTATATCTGTTATCTTCTACAATAAGCCATAAGTGAGGCCATGTCAGGTATGGGAGAATAACATTGCGATACGCCCGTTTCGTAAGCGCCTTTTTTGAGATTTCCTTACACGAGAAAGGGAAAAAATAAAACGTAGTGAGAATGACACGAAGTGGTATACGCTGAACGGAATCTTGTAACTTGACTACCTACTTCAAATGCCCAGATTGATTCGAAACTTTGCACACTTGTCAAGAAATGATGACAATACAATAATTTGAATTGAAAAAGAGCTAAAAAGTAATCAATACTTTTCAATTAAGCTCTCTCCAAACAACATTTATTCAATAGGTACGCATAATTTACAAGACATGTAACAGTAGGTTTCCTAATGATAAGCTTAAGTAAAACACAACAGGTAAGACTTACAGCTTACCTAACTTAATATTAGTTCCATCGCATGAAGGCGAATGCGCCTTCACCTTGTGAGAAACAGCCTCAGACCAGAAATAGCAGAGGCCAACGGGCAGGTATTGGCCCCAACACATCCCTTGAACGGGGTAAGTCGTGTCTCTCCTGCATGGACTATGCCTTTAGACACACGGCTGACGTGGGAGATGATCACGCGAAGTCATTTAAAAACGATAAGTTGTTGGCAATGGCGGTCAGAAGTTTTTATTCATATGACAAAGTTGCGTGACGAGGAAAAATAGACCTTAAAACCTCACTTGAATTATTCATGACTAGAATATACACTTACATCTAGAATCGAAACGTTGTCTTGAGAGTCAAATGCTGAATTGCAAATATAATAAATAATCATTTCTTCAGTCATGCTATCAATGAAATGGCAACGGTACTCTGTCAGTGAAAGAAGTCACCATCTCATCAACAACACTATACGCCTCGTATCGATAACAACCATAGACGTATAACCAAGGAATAACAACCCCCAAGTACTAAAGTTTTTCAACTACAGCAATGCGTCGTTATCGTTTCAAATCTGTTCAGTTATGCGATTGTTCGTGAATTCACGACTCGATACCAAGCATTCACACTTTTCACTGTTGATTTTTAGTTTCCATTTATGATACCATGGAACCAATGTACTCGAACAGTATTGATTGATGCGCTGTCTGGCGACTTGTGCATAGAACAGGGTTGGATGGGACGACCGCCGGGCAAATGCCCGGTGGGCCGGTACGGTTCAAAGACGTTAAGGGCCGTAGGCCCGACCAGCAGTTGCCAGCAAAATTCATCCATAAAACAAAAAGAGCCCGAGTGCCAGCAATTAAGTCAATATTTCTAACAAACTGCAAAAACTAATTCCTACGCGTCCATGCCACTGAGCGTTTTATGTGGACAAAACAAGCATGGCTGTCGCGTGAAGACCAAGAAGTGCATACAAAGTAATTGAGAACAAATCAAAACAAATTCGTTATTTTACTGGTACGTGTCTCCAGCATAATTCAAAAGTCAGATACCCGCTTGAGAGATGCAATACCAGATCGTGTAAAATAATTGCAATGGACAATTAGCACATTTTTTAGAAATATGAAAAATATAAGGATTAGTGAGTACTGATGCCATTGATGTTCAAAAAATCAGCCTACGACCTCTATTAATGTAGTAATCACCGATTAAAGAGCACCAATCAACATCCACTACGTCACAGAACACATTATCTATCTACGTCTGGCGTATTGACTGAGATGACTTAGAGAGCGTAGTATGGCTCCGCCCCGTTTTCGATAATACAGTGGAATTTGCGTTTTCTTTTCTATTTATTCAGTATATTTTTGAGTATTTTGGAAAACATTTTTCGCTGATGACTTTCTAATTTCGTCTATAAAATTTCAAGTCATTTGAAAATGTATGCAGATTGTCCATTGACATAAAAATTTCTGGCTTCAGGGGATTCATCTGCATCTTTACAGAGTATAATGCAGGGTGGCTCATCGAGAAAGAAAAGGTGGGGTATTCAATGTCATACAGAATGTTCAATAGCTTTTTCACGTTTCGTCGAACAAAATTATGCATTCACAAAAATTCAGCAGTTTTTGGCAGTTTTCTTATGTATGTAAGTTTGAACATTCATGCCTAATATTTTTATATTTGGGTATCTTGAAGGTCTATTGTTTGGTCCTGACATTAATTCTTACGGAAATACTGATTATTCTTTCATTCAATTTTTTCCAATTTCCGTTGCATTGAAAATTTCAATGAAGGCTATCTCGAGAAAGAACGGTTACCTCTAGAGACTTGAATAAGGTACACCTTTTTTGAGATAGAAAGGTTGATGCATCGTTTTTTCCTCATATATTCCATACTCACATCGATGCACCAAACTGGAAAATAGTTTTGATAGTCTAGAAAAGCTCGCGATGTGCCGTAGAGGTTGCGCTCCCCTCGTCCTAAAAACGTCCCTACGCGTAATTCCGTACCGCTGTGTCGTCTTGATAAGGAATAATTGACAAAAAAAGAAATGAAACACAAAAGTTTGACACCCTGTATCTCTAAAACCAAGCACTTTACAGCCTGTATGTCCCCATCTCAAGTTTCACAAAAATGCGGCGTCTATGCACCTTTTCACCGTTGTAGGTTGAATATTCGGACACGCTGTATAAAAATAAAACACTCAGACACGTCAAATTTGTTTTTGAAAGGGACACTTACAAGGCGATAAGCAAATCCTCATCTGCAATTCCTTGCAGGTTTAAGTCACTCCTAACATCTTGAATGGAAAAAGGGGGGTCGAGTGATGCCTTATTTTGCAGGCCTTTCGACCTTGATTACAACTGCCCAGTTTCTATCCTCTGCTATTATTTCTGTTGATATGACAGCGTGTTGAAAAAATGGGATTGATTTTTTTCAATCAGTAAATAATTTCTCGAAAGAATTGACTTCTCCAAACTAAAAGGATATGATTAGGGACAGAAGATCTTCGAAATGAGCTATCACTCGAACCATTTGACGAGGATGTGTTTAACCAACAAAAAAAAAAAAAAATGGTGAGAAATAATAACTCTTGTCCAAAGGATTGAGTAGTAGCTCAATTTTAAGATTTTCTGTCACTCATCGTACCTCTTAGTTTGGAAACGTCAATTCTTGCGGAAAATTATTTAACTAATGAAAAAATTTGAAAAAAAGGGTTTGACAATCTGTCATATCAACAGGAATGACAGCTGAGGCTTAAAACGCGGACCCTGTTTAGAGAATACCCAAAAGCAAGATTTTGAAATCACTGTGAAGTTCTAGACGCTATTTATGAAGCTTTGAAAAATAAGATTTATCATATAATTTTCTTGTTCCATAGACATGGATCCAGACATTGCTTCATTTTTTCAAAATTATAGATTATTCTACACTATTCGAAAGAAGTATTAAGTGTATTATATTTTTGGAAAGCTCAGAGGTAGCCTATTTAAATTTATCAAAAATATACAGGTTGCGCCATTAAAAAAAAATATATATTTGTGTGATCAGATTTTTTTCATCAGAAAGTAACGGATTCGGAGATATCACACAAATATATATATTTTTTTTAATGGCGCAACCTGTATTTTTTGATTATTTCAACAGCTGAGATACGAGGGGTGCCTGAAAATTGATAATTTTCAATTTCGAACTGTATATCAGAAACGAAGTGAGCCATGAAATTTAGTTTGGGGCATCGACCCATTCCCCAAAAAGCAGTAGATCAGCATCGCGAAAACCTCATCCCTCTATCATCACTTATGAGGGAGATGAGATACCTCGCAAAAGTTAACGAGAATGGGACACCCTGTACATAATAATATACTTGGTTGAGTTGTGTTATTGATGATTAAAATAAAATAGGTAACAAAAATATACTGAATGGTTCTGTTTTTTCACAGTAAGCTTTTTAGAACCTGTATTTAATTTTTGTACGTAAAACAGGGCCGGATGAAAGAAATTGCCAGGGCCGGTTTGTCTGAGCCCATCCAACATCCAACTCTGGCATATAATGATCGTAACTAGACTATATCTGCATACATTATCATCTGTATGGGCTCAGCAGTGGGAATGTCAGCCGTGAACAAGTTGAACAGTACCGGCGATGGTACTGTACCCTGGGGGAAGCCTGCGTGGGGATTTTCAGAAGCAAACACAACCCCTCCACCCCCAGGTAGAAGTGGATAAGTTTAACTAGGAAAGGTGGGGATTTGTGGATGTGGTACAATTCAAACCGCGGTCTAGCATGACGGTTTACTGTGGTTAACTTGCACGATGTCCAAGGTCACATATGACGGTGTTCTGCTTCTTTATTGAACCCATCCATGGATTCTTGCACGACTTAGGCTACTGCAAGAGAGGTGTCAAGTCCCTTTTGGTATAGCCAAATTGAAAGGGTGAATTTTGTCGAGCAAGTGGAGTTTGTGAAACGACTTGAGTATAACACGTTCAGCAACTTTGGATGAGCTGCTCAACAAAACAATTGGACGATAGGAGTCCAGTTTGGATGAATCCTTACCAGGTTTCTATATTGGTACGACGATTACAGCAGTTTCCCATGCGCATGGAAAAACGCATGAGTGAATGGCGCAGAAACAGAATCCCATCACTGGGCAGGTATCGTACAGACACCTGGGCAAATATCTGAGACGTTGGCTGATCATCTAGCGAGAGCCTCTGGATACAGAACGGAAGTCATGGCTTTCCAGAGTGAAGTAACGGAATTAGTGAGACAACTCACAGACGTTGATTGCGTCATTCAAGACGATGTGCTTGGTAAGATCCTGATGGTGTCTCCATCAGAGCTAATCAAGTTAATGTAAGTACACGCATGTCTTGAGGGGCCCGTGGATCAAATAGCCTTCTCTCTCGGCCGAAGAGGCGGAATCCCAGCGGGGCCGATCCGGGAATTAAGTAGCGGCGTAACAACTAGGATTTTATGGCAATTTCCCAGGCCGCCGTGTCAGTACAGGGGCCCACCCTTGTCCAGCTCACGTACGGGGCTGCCCCATCAACCGGTGTAAAATCCTGACATGTGTAGTAGTGCCGCTGGCGCCTGGATCAGGACCCTGCTACACATGTTGGGGCGATACAACCGCGTCTGCCGGACTTCGTCGCTGGGACCACATATTCTACCATGAGGCCGTGGTAAGGGCGGGCGGATGAAGGATGAAGCAGGCTCAGTCAATACATCAAAAACAATGACACTAGACAACACACACACACACACGCACACATACGGGTTTCATAATATTTGTGGCACCTCCAACTATACCCCCAATTGTGGCAAAATGGTAGAAAATTGTCTAGTTGGTGGCGCCATCTATGAGCGTTTCTCCGATATTTCTTTTTTGACAATACCCTCCATAGAAAGAAATCTGTAATGACATTTCAATTATGGCATCCTTGCCATAATTATTCATTTTTCAACCGTGTGTTTCCCAGAAGCTATAATTATAAGGAGCAGTGATTTTTCACACGAAAAATGCCATAATTCAGGTTGCGGTGTTGCCGACAAAGCCTATGGTGTGTATATGAAATCTGTTTAATTATTAGAAGTGTGCATTCTGTGGTGATGATATTGTTCTCATTGCCTGATTGAGGGCCGATATTTCAATTTCCATTAAAGATTAAAGGTACACTTAAAGATTATTTTGGACCTTGATTTTGTCTGCCGTAAGTGCCGTGTTTCGATTGCGACACTCACATTAGATCCTTTGCTAAATGAAAGAAGTGACTCAAGTGAAAAACGGCACTTTCGGTGGCAAATTTTATAGTTCACATAGACTTTAAGTATAACTTACTTAATAAAATGTCCCTTAGGGTGACATTGAAATATCGTCCCTGAATCTGTTAAGTAGGTTGCTACTTATTCCGGAAAGCTTATTTTAAATTACGAATATTATTATAATCACGAATTATTATAAAGTTGTAGCCTATTATTCTATACTCAAAAAGAATCTGTAAGTATTAGGTATTTATAGTATACCTACAGTATTTGCAAAAGTTAGTGATTTCTAATTTTGTGAGGTACATTTAATTGACTTTTTAAATCATCAATAATTTTATAATGTATAGTGTTATGTAAAAGGAACAGTAATCGGTATACGGATTTAGGTTTTCACGTTTTCTGGCATAGGTAGGTATGTATGTAAGTAGGGAATCAAATTATCAGATTTTTTTGATGCTGAATAAAAGTGGATGAAGTTTGATACACTTTGAATCGACTTTCACAAAAAATTCAAATATTGCTTATTTTCAACTGCATATCGACACCTCGTCCAAAACTTGATATGAGACAAAAAATTGATCAAGATTGAAGTAAAATCAAAGTATATAAGTATTGTATTGGTTATTATCATTAAGTAGGCGGCATATGATACTATAACAAACAAGATATGATCTCGCGTAGGTTTCGCTGACGTCATTGCGTGTCCCAACCTCAAAATTCATGGGTTTCCTAGGTAACTCTGTTACCATGATACCGAAACAAACAAGATGAACTCTCGCACATCCCAATTCAGAAGTCATCACGTGACCTACCTCAAATCTAAACAATCAATGTCACGCGCACTCTAAAAAATTTTGAATTAAAATCAACTCAAAAAACACTCAAGAGTTTGTCAAAACGCGACCGCACAATATTGAGTAGCTTTTTAAGTCATTTTTTTTGTGTAAAACTCTACTCAGTTCTGAGTGAATGATAACTCACATTTGTGTCAAAATTAACACAATTCTCACAACAAAAATACTATTTTGTGTGTTGCTCTTTGACTTAACCTACTCAAATCTGACTCAATTCACACACAAAAAATACACAATTTCTAATCAAAAACGTGTTTTATTTTAGCTGCTCTTTACTCAGTATGTTGTTACAATTTCGTGGAAAGTTTTCGTGACTGGCTTGCAATTATGAAGGAGAAGGTGGTGGGGAGCAGTCAAAATGAGCGGTCTACGAAGCGTGGATTCTCATTTATTGTTTTGTTTTGTTCCTTCTTCAGGAAAGACTATAAGTATTAACAAAACATCGATATAAGTACCTATGTGTACAAAACTAGGATAAGAAAAAACTTACCAATTAGGGTAATGTGAAGATTGAGCATACAGAAAAAATAAAGGATTCAAAATGGGATTTGTTCAATCACTTGGATCACAGTCAGTATACATTCACCACTTTTTTTTTTTTTTGGACATCACTATTACTTGTTAAAACGTTGAGAGTAATGTACATGTTAACAAATAAACAAAATAAAAGGGTAAAAGAGTAAAACACATAATTAAAATAGTTTGAATTCAACGTAACGACTAGATTGGTGTGGGCGGACTAACACCATTATGACATGCATATTTTGTTAGCTAGGTTAAAGAACCCTCAGATTAATAAACAAGAATATTAATCTGAGAAAGAACCACTATGAGGTGTAAAATGTATGACAGAAATGCAGTAATCTGTAACCGACATGGCTGCATCTATAGCCTAGTTTACACCGACAACTTGGTCCGCGGACCCAGTACTTAATTCGAACTATATCAGAACCAAATATTTGGTTCGAATGGTTTAAACAGTTGCGGACTAAGCTGGTCCGCTCTTGGTTCGGTATTCGCCAGCAGGTGTACCGAACTAAATTTGGTTCGATCTGGATCAAAATTATGAGGTTATGTTGATTGTTATTATTGTAAATTGTGTTGGTTCTGAGTTTCTAAGGCAATCTGAGCGTACTTACTTATGTTTTTTTTGGTTACGAATTGTGTTGATAAATAATTTCGACTTTTTTTCGACATTTTGACGAATTGCTCGCGTACTCATTTAGTTCACGCGTTGCAAGACGATGTAAACGGGCGACATAGCAAGCATTGGTCCTACCGTACTATCCCCACTCACACTAAACGAGTTATCGGTGTAAACTAGGCTTATGAACATCAGACGCAACTCACTTACTGAGAAGGATGGAAACTGTAAGTTGTACTGATGGGATTCTAACAATTTGAGACGTATGGTATGACGTTGGCGTGGTTATCCCATCTCACATCAGGTGCTGAAAGTTAAATCAGAGAGAGACAAAACAAACAAGACAACCGGAAAAAGGGAAATTTGAACTAATTAACATCCATGTGGTCCGGATTGTTCGGTGTCAGGCCCCGTTTGCGAATTTGTAGCAAGTAATTATAAATTACGCTTATATAAGTTCTGATAATCATTCTGGATATTTAAATTATTTTCAGTCATCTTGATGTGAGCCATCTCCAAGAAAAGCCGTTTGTGATACACGTTGGACCTCTTCAAGATTAGGTATGTGGCCAGTGTTAACATGGTGTTGGGCCAATCCACTCGTCTGAACCCTCCTTAACTGCATTCCTTTTACATGCCGGAGCCGCTCTGTGTCACTCCGAGCGGCCCGGCTTTTGACGTGGTCTGTTCTATTTAAAATGTGTTTGTCGCCCACGAGTGACTCCGAATTCCGAATCCTCCCCCCTTGCCCCTGATGCACTAAATTTGCGGGGGGTGCGTTAAGTCCTTTTAGGTTAAGTCGTTAAGTTCAATGTTTATGTATGAATGTATGCTGCATGTAGCTGTGTTGTGGTGATTCAAGAATAATTTTTCACTTTTGGTTGAGATTTTGTGAGCAAATTATTAAAAATAGATTTTCCAATGAGATTCTTGAAAAATAAAATGTATCAACAAAACAAAAATTTAGTTGGGATACGCGTGACCCCCGCATCTATCCGCAAAACAACGCGTTCTATTTAGAGCAGCTCGGAGTTGCCCAAGTGCGACAAGCTCAGCAAGGGTGATTGGTTTTTAAAAAGAATGCACTTCTTTTGCAATCACTCTTATGCGAAGCAAGGCGGGCAGAGAGTTTTTGTGAGGTTTGTCCAACATACACCCTATCACATGCTCCACATGGAATGCTATACACTACATTTCTCATATCTTTGGTGGCAAAAGGAGTTTTGGTCCTTGTGTACAGCTGTCCTATAGTTTTTGTCTGTTTTTCCATGAACTTTGCACCTTCATGATTCAGGGTGTTAATCAATTTAGGTGTTAGTTCTTCCAAGTGTGGTAAGACATAGTATTTAGCTGTCACTTCAGATGTAGCAGTAGGTGGAGGGGTGGCCATCTGGTTTGGTGGGTCAACATCCAGTTGGAAATCGTGTTGGGTGCTAAAGAGGAACTTGTTAATAATCCTCCATGGGTAGGAATTTCCTTTCAATATCTGAGCCAGAGTCGACAATGAGGTGTCTCTTTTTGTAGGATGAGTAAGAAGACAAGCCCTTCTTTTTAGCGCCATAATGAGGTTTATCTTCATTTTTGTGGGGTGGTGTGATTTGAAACTGATGAATCTATTAGAGGCCATGGGTTTTCTGTACCAGACAGTAAGCACAATTTCACTCAATATTTTCTTAATTTCCAGTATAATTGAGCAGATTTCACACTATTCACATTCAGTCCAAAGTTTCTTCTTCTGCGATCAAATATGGCGGTTTCTGCTACCTGCACAAAATATCCATGATTGATGATTGGAACATTATTCTGAAAAAAAAACAATGTCAAAGAAACAATTTGGCAAGGGTGCACATACTACTTATATTTTCTTGGGAATTACCTACTTCCATACAGCTAAACTAAAGTATTGTATTTTTTTTTTTGAACGAATTTGTTGGATTTGGGCTATCAAACATCATTATTGTACTTGAAAGCCGCAGCCAGTGGAATTAGTTTGTACTTCCACTCCGTAGTGGGGTTTTATCGTGAAATATCACTAAGCTATGTGGAAAAAAGTCTTTATGGCAAGTTCGTTGATTTTTCAGTTCACTCTCTCAGTATTTTACCAAGTTACGTCAATTATGTGCAATCACTACTAAATACTAACAAACATTTACGAAATAGTGTAAAGGAGTGAGTAATTAATGAGTGATAAGCCCCTTTTTTGTGTAAGCCTAACTCAAGTATGTGTGAATCAGGGCGACGTGACGTCGCCATTACTCCATTATTACGCGATTATTTTTCGTAACATGTGTTTCCTCCTATAGTTATCATATTATACATTCCAATATTGTGGGCAACCCAAAAATATCCTCCCTCATTTGGCACCTTGGAAGCTGTTAGAGTATCATTTCTTGGAAATATATTTGCAGCGCACGATGAACGTTCTTCAAATATTAATGCAATCTAGTTATTTACGCTTATACAAATACCCATACGTACCTACTGTGCCAATCAGTAACATATGAGACACTACAAGCAGAAAAAAAAAATAGAATTAGTTTTCACTTACCTACTCATTGTGTGTAGAAATCCAAATGATAATTATTGCTCTTTTGAACAACGGCATCACCCTTTTTTTGGTCCAAATAGCAGTTCGAATAAGTTGGTTTAGACATGACGGCAACATCACTTTCAAACCACAAAATCATGTATGGTTTTGTGTTAAATTGAGTAGGTCGACTCAGTTTCTCTTATCTTATCCCATTTGCAGAACTTTTATCTAACCAGCGGACCGTCCTATTCGATCATTGTGATCACACTAAAGTATTTGTTACTGAAACGCAGCAAATTGTCATCATTTCCACCAAGAGTCACATCTTTACACACTACTGAGAAAAGAATTGTAAATATTGTGCGCTTTTTCGTCTCAATATAATTTTTGAGTACTATATACCAATTAATGTGTAAATTAAAAAAATAATGAGTACCGTAAAACCCCATTACTTTGAACGGTCATATAACTTTGAACAAAAAGTCATAAAAACATATTGCCTCTAACTTCACGGCTGTATAATTTAAAATATCGACAAACACTGTTCGATACGTTTCGCCAATCCTCTACGAATACATCCCTTTAGTGCAGTTGACTATTATCGATCATAAAAACATTGAACGGTTTGTCTAAAAAGCCCGGGAAATTTGTAGTGCGAAAACTTTAGCTCGTATCTGGCTACACAATTGTTTTATAGACTTTTTTTCATATTTGTTGGGTGCCTTTGGACCTTATTATACCGTAAGTATATGGGCAATGTTTAATTTTGGCGTATAATATTTTTATAGTATATTTTATAATTTAACCTCAAAATTTCATGTACTTCCCATAACTTTGAACTTTGAACGTCTGTTCAAAGTTATGGATTTATTTTGAAAATACGGAAGTAGGTAAGATATCAACGCCCCTCCCAGAAAAAGGTCTAAAATAAACGTAGCTACTGGAAAAAGTATCGCCTTCGAGGATCTGACCCCACATAAAGACAACCCATCCACCAGCAAAGGAATTGCCCGTAGAACTTTGGAAAACCAGAAGAAAGCATTGAAAAACGGAAGAGGCTCCTCAGAAGATAGCGATAGTAGCGATTCTGACAAAATCATTTATATGGATTCGTCGGATGATGAAGATCTTCTTGATATTGTCCAGAAGGAACGGGAAGCCTTGTACTTTAGCAGCTCAGAAGAAACTGCTTCTTCAGCTTCTGTTTCACCGAAATCACCTGGTCGGAAATCAAATGTTTGCCATCCATTAGATAGTACAACCAACAGTACTTCTCTTCAAACAGATTCTAGTGCCCCTGTCTACAAATTTGTATTGGCCGAAATTATATATAACGAAGGGACAAAAAAAGTTTTCGTTTCAAAAATCCTGTGTAAGGTCGAAAGTGGACTTAAAGTCAGTTGTCTTCGACGTTATGGGCAAAACACCTCAACTTTTATTTTCCCCCAAGTGGAAGACGTATCGTCTATTGATTGTAGCCAAATGAAATGCTCATTGAAAAATCCTATAGAGTCTAGAGGTCGTTTTACATTCAATGAAGATTTGGGAAATATTTAATAGGTATTACTATATTTTTACCTTTTTAGTACTAATTTATTTTTTACAGGACCTATTTAATAATTCACTTTTTGTCACTACCTGCCAAAGAACGAGAAAGCTTGGTTCCTCAATTATTTATCTAGATTCTAAGCACCTACCTACTTTTTATTAACAAAGAAACAGTTTATTTCAATAAATATTATTAATTTTATGAGTATTTTATTTCTGGGTAAGTTTTTTTACAAAAAATATTATCATACATGTTTTTTTCTGTTCAATGTAACAACTACACTGATAACTGATTACTGAAGTACAGGCGCTACGAGTTTCGGGCTGTTGGCCCCGACACCGCAGCCTCTAGTTGGGCTTATTGTATCTTCTCTGTGCCTGTCTCTCAGTCGAAGAGCTCCATTGCCCGAATAAGGTTTATGACTCGTTCTACTGTTTCCCTGTCCGTCCTTCGAGGAGTGGTTGTGAATTCCCCATTATCTCTTCTCCAGTACGCCAGCGCTTCACATTCGAATACAATGTGGGAGGCTGTTTCCTCCTCCTCGTTGCACAGCCTACATATGGGTTCCTCGTTGAAAAGACCCATGATATGCATGTGTTTCCTTAGAGTGCAGTGTCCAGTTAATATACCTGTTACTTTCCTAAGCTGATTCCTGCTGAGTTGCAGTAGGCTTCCAGAAAATGATGATTCGAACTCGTCTGCCATAATTAATTTACTGTGTTTCAGACCTGGTGATTGGCACCATCTAGCTTTGTGTTGTTTTTTGGACCAACAGTTCAGCCAACCTCTCACAGAGGATTTTGTAATACCAATAGCAGGTTCTGGACCCAGAAGTGGTGTGTTTGCAGCTTTGCGTGCTAGTAGATCCGCCCGCTCGTTCCCAGCTATCCCTGTGTGTCCTGGTATCCATCCAAGAGTAACATCGTTAGATACTCCCAGTGTGACAAGGTTTTGCTGACAGTCCATGACTTGTTTGGATTTGGTTTCCCGACAGGAGATGGTTTTGATTGCGGCTTGGCTGTCACTAAGGATAAGGATTCTCCTTCCTCTGTAGCCTCTCCTGAGATTCTCTTGCACGCATACGTTTATTGCATGTACTTCTGCCTGGAAAACTGTAGCGTACATCCCGAGTGGTTCGCATGTTTCCCACTTTGGATTTTTACCTACGATTCCGGCACCAGTTCCCCGGCTTGTTTTGGAGCCGTCTGTGTACCATATTGCCCCATTAGCCATCCGGAGTTGGTTCACCGTTTCCTCTTCCCATATTAGCTTGGTCTTAGGAGACGTGCTAAAGTTGATATTTTTCAACATGATATCACTCCTCATTGTTACTAAGTGGTTCGTGACTGTGCTGGTTATCTTAGTGTGTCCTTGGGAGTTTGAGTGGCTCCAGTTCCCGGTGTTGCTAAGTCTATATGCTCCCATTCTTGCTTCCATTTTGATATAGATATCTAAAGGAGGTAGGTTAAGCATGGCCTCCATGGCAAGTGTTGGAGTGGTTTTCATGGCTCCCGTTACATTATGACAAGCTAGCCTCTGAACATTTGCAAGTTCCGTGGCTGCTTGTCGCTGCTTGATTTTCGGCCACCAGACAACAGAGCTATAAGCAAGGGTGAGTCTTACCACGGTAACGTAGAGCCAGTGTACCATGCGCGGATTTATGCCCCAATTCTTTCCTATCGCTCTTTTTGTTGCCATTATTGTGGCTTTACCTCGATTCACTATTTTCTGTAGGTGTGAATTCCATGTGAGTTTGTCATCCAGGATGATGCCTAGGTATTTGACTTCTCTTTCCACCTGCAGTTCTTGTCCAAAGAACATGGGTTTGAATAATTCCGCTGTCTTCCTCTTTCTCGTGAAGCTGACCAGGGAGGTTTTCTCAGGATTGACCTTCAGGTTCACCTTCGTGCACCAATCTTCTACGATTGTCAGAGCTGTCTGCATCAGTTCTGATATTGTCTTGGTGTGTTTGCCAGTGATAAGTATTGCTACGTCATCGGCATAGCCTTGGGCGTAGAAACCTTTGCTGTTTAACTCTACCAGTAGTTCATCTGCGACTAGGTTCCAGAGGAGAGGGGACAAGACTCCACCCTGGGGGCAGCCTTTAGCTGCCTCTATAGTTACAGTTTTGTCAAGCATAGTTGCTTGAATTCTCCTACCTTTCAGCATGTTTCTTATCCACCTACAAACTGTGTCTTTAATTCCACGCCGATTGATTGCGGTGGTCATTGAATCGAAGGAGGTGTGATCAAATGCTCCTTCTATATCAAGGAATGCAGCTAGGGCAACTCCTTGGTTGTTCAGTGGTTGCTCTATTTTATGAACAAGTTCATGCAGAGCAGTTTCACATGATTTACCAGGTTGATAGGCGTTTTGGTTTTTGTGTAGTGGCCTCTCTATTAGGGAGGTCTCCCTAATGTGCCTTTCAATCACTTTCTCCATCGTTTTGAGTAGAAACGACGAGAGATTTATTGGTCTGAATGCCTTGGGCTGAGAGCTATTTTTCCCGGGTTTCGGTATAAAGACCACTCGTGAGAGTTTCCATATCATGGGTATGTGTCCCGTTGCCAGGCTTGCTCTGAATAGTTGGCAAAGCATCGATATGAGTTGGGCTTCGCCCTGCTGCAGGTGTGCCGGTATTATCCCATCGCATCCAGGTGCTTTGTATGGTTCGAATGAGTTTATGGCCCATTCGATTCTATTTGGTGTCACAATCTGTCGGGCTATGACCCAATCATCTCTTGATCCTCTCATCCGGAGGATCTCAGGAGATAGGGTGTTGACTCCCTGTTGTCGAGTCTGGAAAGTGTGCCCTGAGTAGTGTCTCAATGGTTTCTTCGCCATTTTTCGTGTATTCCCCATTTGGTTTCTTTAGTGTTCCCATTGGTGGAAGGGGGTCTTCAGCTAGGATTCTCTGAAGGCGTGCGCCTTCCGAGGTTTTTTCGACCTCAGTGCAAAACTTCCTCCAGGAGTTCCTCTTAGCTTCCCTTACTTCTTTGTTGTATTTCGTCAGAGTATGGTGGTATTCATCCCATTCACCGGTTTTCTTGGCCACATTGAAGAGTCTGCGTGTTTCCCCCTTCATCTTGTCAAGTTTCTCGTGCCACCAGGTTGTGTCCTTGCATGAAGAACGCCGGATTAGCGGACAGCTTTGATGGTATGAGTAAATTATAGCGTTTTGTAGTTGTTCTGCTACCACCTCAACATCAAATCTGTTACGCATACGTTCCTTGATCCCGCTCAACCCCGCCTCCAGCTCCTCCCGGTATTCAGTCCAGTTCGTTTTGCGTGGGTTGCGGTACATTTCTGACGGCTTGTCAATACTATTGATTTCCATCAGTATATACCTAACAACTACAACTCATTAAATTGAACATAAAGGTGATTTTAATGTCCCGTTCAAAGTTATGTCTCTGTACCCATAACATTGAACACCCTATTTTTTTTTAAAAAAAGGTCTCACTTGCCCAAATGTAAAACTTTGATTCCAAACATTCAAAGGTATTTTTGGTCCCCCCAATATGCACACAATATTATTTCTCTATTGTATACTGTTTAGAATCTGCAAACGCTGAAAGCCAAAAAGTGTTCAATGTTGTGGGGTTTTACGGTACATATATGGAAAAATTGACTTAACATCGTGAATCTCAAAATTTTACACCGATTCAAATTTACTCAATAACTTTTAGGCAGTTACTACTCAATGGCATTTTTTGCTGTGCGGGTACGTCATGCGTGAGCCAGTTCAAATTTTGACCAGCAAATGGTAACTAGGTAACGTTATGGATGTTATAAATCCAACCTCACATTTGGCTCGCGGTGACGACATGCGCGGCTTGGTTCTAATTTCGTCCAGCAATTGATCATATCTTGTGTGTTTCAATATCTTGAGTAGGCGGTATGTAGGATCGAGAAAACTATTTTTTATAGTAGATAGAAATTGAACTTGGTTTTTTGAAGATGTAGAGATAAGTTCAGATTCACTTTTGTCCGCATTGAAAACAAAGTTGTGAGATCTCACTAGCTCCAGTTTCTGAATATTTCGTGAAAATCAATTAAAAGAAGTTATGGGAGTTGCCTCAACTATCAACTAGTTATGCGAGTATATGACGAAAAGTTTTTTTTTATGGAAGATCTAATTATTTATAGACATAATGAAAAATCTCATTTTTCTGACGTTAATTGGATTTGTGATTTGTCGCTCCCCTCCCGTATAGCTTTTAAACTAAATAAAATCACAATTGATAATATTTGAACTGCAAAAAATGTCCTCCTGAAGTCAGATTTTTTCATTTTGACGTACCATTAAAAAAAAGTAAGGGAAAATATCAGATTATACAGTGTCACACGTAACAGCCAAAAGTGGAGAAATATATGATAAAACTAAACTTTGATTCTGCAGCAGTAAAGAAGTAATGGTGCATTTCAAAACTTCAAAACCTCTTTTGCCCTTCTTTCACGTTTGAAATAATAAATAAACCTTTTTCTGTGTAACTTTCGATAAAAATAGCTAGCACTATTCGAAAAAAGAGAAACTTTCGCACTTTCTAAAATAACTCATTTTTCAGAATGTTTTCAAAGTCTTCAGAACGGTTTCCGAAATATTGAGAGGACCCCATTTGGAAAAGCTTAGCTCTCTTGAAAACTATTTTTCAAAAAAATATTATTTATAGCAATTCTTTATCATAAAAGCACCTTAGAACTCAGGAATTATCCCACGGATATTCCACCAATGTTAAGGAAACACCTGGTATATCTCTAACAACAGGCCGGCGGAGCCGGTTTTGCGAAAAATTATTTGTTTCTTTCCCGCAGATTAATCATCAACAACAACTCTTGCTAGAATTTCACGTTTTCTTGTTTTTCGACCCCCCTGTATAATATTTACAAAGTTAAAGTATGGCAATAGACTTTTCAAAACAAGCAGAAATTTTTATGAGGAGTGACTTTTCGTCGAAAAATGAACATTTTGGTCAATTATACCTATAGGGAAGTCTATCCGTGGACATACTGTAGAATAACAAACTTTCGATAAAATATTTTCACCAAATTATCTAATACAATATCACTATTTTACTCACCGTTTCTTATTCACATTCACCACACAACAACGCTAATATTTATTCAATGTGAACGCGGCTTGATGTTTTGTACATACTACAGTGACTCGATAAACCACAGTGTGATATCCGCCATGTTCAGGCGAGGCTGAGGCGCGTTCAGGAACGTCGCAATCTTTGAAAAATAAGAAGAGGTAAATAATATAATAAATAAGTACGTACCTTATGAACAGATAATCAAATAACAAAAGAACTTTTTTGCATAGCTCAACCACAAAACATTTTCCTACCTCAACTTACTATTATTGTCATTGATTGAAAGGAAATGGCAAATGCTGACAATGAATGATGACATTTAACCAAAACATTCCAATATAAATCTTAATTTCTCAAAATCAGCTATGAGTGGACGAATAAAACCATGACCTTCGACTAATCCCGGATCAAACTGATAACAAATTTCCATTCAACTTTCCTCGGCGCTGGCGGTTCTTGAGTTATAAGACAGGAAGATTTTCATTTTTATAAAGTAGATTATTTATATTTCAATAAATATTTTCTCATATATGTCTAGTGATTTCCTCAACGTCCCAGAAAAAGTCAATTCCTTTAGAGCTGATATCCAAAATATTCAAATTGTTTTTTCGAAAATTAACTTTTCTTTGCTTTACTGTCAAACTAATTCCCGTGGCAAGTTATTTGTTCTGATAAGTCATTTCAATGTTCTCCACTCATGGGTATGAGTTATTTAAACAAGGGTGGAATGGCTAAACCGTATGCTAACGCGGGCCCGTCCCCTCGCGATGGAAAATATAGACTTATGCGAAAACCAAGCCAAAACTATACAGTACAGCGGGATCTTCTCATCCTGGCATCAAGCGTCGCTCGTGGTTCAAATGGGACGGTTCCCATATAGAGTTAATAGATATATGCCACACTCCATGAAAACATTGTTTCTTTCTACCATGATCTCCATGACATCGGTTCTTCTTTTCCTCCTACTTCATCTTGCCAGCAAGTGATAGGAAATGATGCCATGTTCAGATAATAAGAATTTACACAAAATTAAAATAAATTAAGATTTGGCAAATTCAACAAAATATTTTAGGGAAGCGTGAACACTCATTTTAACGAATACAATGGAAGTCACGTGTTACAGTATTTCCAATGGGTTCACGTTAAACAGAAATATCTGGATAATTGAAAACATACAGTTGAAGAGACCGGAAAAATTGCAATGCAATCAAAAGAAATCAAATGGAATGAGTTGGTAACTATCTTTATGAAAAAGCTACCACCATGTTTGAGTCATGAAGGCAGAATTTCACATCAACATCAATCCATCTCCCAATTAAAGAAACAGCTGAAGGCTAATGAAATCATAATTCACTGTTATTTTAGTGAAAATTACTCTGTAAAATATGCTGAGGGGGTACAGTCTTTTCATTTTGGCAGAGCGAGACAGCTAATTACATTGCACACTGTTGTAACTTACAGCAAAGATGGATCGGGGTCGACAATCAAAAGTTACCGCACACTGTCAGATTCATTACAACATGGACCACCGGCTATTTGGGCCCATTTGGACCCTATTCTAAATGAGTATACCCAAAATGGTGGCAATACCATTCACTTTTTATACGACGGATCCGCCACTCAGTACCGGAACAAACAGATGTTCTCTTTTATCACTAATGAGCTTATGAAGCATTTTCCCGGAGTTATCCACTGATAACACTTATCATAGGAAAAAGACTCTCTCTTTTCTATGCAGTGTATCATGGAACTTTCGCGAGGCTGGTCATGGCAAAGGAGCCCCCGACGGGATAGGTGGCGTTTGTAAAATAAATGCAGATCGGTTGCACAAGGCAAGGACATTTCTAATTTTGAAACTTTTGTTAATATTTCAAGGGACAACTGTCCTGAAATAGTTTTTCATGTAATATTTTCGAAAGATATTAATCATGTGATGAGGATACAGTTTCATCTGCTTCTGAAGAAGCAGCACTTTCATGAAAAATATATCTAAATATATCTAAAAAATTGAACTTCGCTGAGGTTTATGATAGTGATGATGATATATCTAGTTGCTCTTACTCCAAGTCAAAGGCAAATACAGGAAAATATGTGCTGGTGTCTTTGAAAAGTGTGACGAACAAAAAGTTTCTGTTGACTATAGATATGTTGCTGTATGTCAATCGGATTTTCAAGAAGGTAAAATCAAAGTGGCTTTTTTAAAACGAGCTGATTGTGAAAATGGAGACCTATTCACGCTTGAAGAAAATGACATATATCTCTTATGTTCAAGAAGAACGCACAGGTGCTTAAAGTCCATTCCGATCCTAAATTATTTATGAAAGGTCGCAAAATATATTATACATTTTTGCGTCCCATCAATGTTTTTGAAAGTGATTAAGGTGATTTTTTTCAATGTTTTTTCCACATTCCAAGGAGGAATATTTTATTTTTATATGTATATGCAAAAAGAAGACAGGTTGATAGTTAAGTTCTTGTCATTATCATAGGTGATTTTTTCAATGTTATTTTCACATTTCAAGAAAGAATATTTTATTTTTATATGTATTGTGATTTTGGGTTGTGACCATTTCTAGTCTGGTTGTTTTTTTCCACGTTAAAATCTTACTTATTAGTTAAGGACAAACAGAAAAACTACTTGACTCAGGTCTCTTTGTGATAATGGACGCTTTTTATCTATTACTTATAAGTTGTTGGCCAAATTTGCAAAAAAAAAACTGGTCAATAGTTAAGTTCTTCTCATTATATTATCTTATTTTTGCGATGTAGTTTTATTCAATAAGAACTCACCTCACATCAAGTTTTATAAAAAAAACTTTAATTTTCAACATAAGTCATCAGAAGTTATAATTTATTCCATTCAGATATAGCAACTTATTCCCGTGTTAAGAATTATCATTTCCGTGTACGTTCTGTCATTCTCGTGTCGCTAATTTACGTTCAATATAAAAAAAAGAAAAATACACATTTTTAAGCTGGTTCAAAGGCTTTCGATAACTTGTAAGCATATTCTGCTAAGATTTAATTAACCGATACTATAATATCTTCACACTATTTGACTTGACAATTTGACTCCACGTTTCACTCAATATTCGTACAATCACCCATATTTGCCATTGAAAAAACCGCGCCCCGCAGAATAAAATCGACGTGTCCGAGCAATTTCGAAAAAATAAAAACCCTGAATTTGAAATCAATTTTGTTCTATATTTTAGCCGGTCACCGGTATACCTACCCACTTAAAAGATCTCTGAAAATGTTATGGTGATGAAATTGATGGTTATCCAATGAATGCTATGGCAAAATTGAGGATAGTTTGACTAGGTTTTTGCTTTGGATATAGATCTCACGTGCGTGTTATCTTTGTTTTGCAGGAATCATATTTACGCAATCAAGTTCTTCATCAGCTTTTATGAATGGTTATCAGGTCTGTTCGTAGAACAGGCACAGACCAGTCAGAGCCAATCAGCATTCAGCATTTGCAGTTTGCAAACTATTTCTGACTGACATTGAGCAATCGATGAAACGCTGACCAGTTTGTGATTGTTCTACGAAAAGACCTATGACCTATCATCTACCAAAAACATAATTTCCTATTGACTTGATAGAATTTCCCAACAAAAAAATAAGTTTGGCAACGGTGCAGCAGTTCTTCCATTCCTCTCTGGTGCGGTGGGTCGTTTCTTCCCATAGAAATAATACTACTACAAGGCTAGTAGAGAGAGAAGTCTCTCAGGGAGAAAGAGAGAAAGGTGTTGGGTTTGGTTGACACGGCGCTTGCCCCAGTATGTATATAAGTGTCGTCAGGAAATCTGTTATATGCTCATTATATGCTAGAGAATAGTGAACATTGTTGCCAATAATAACAAAAAATCTTATTCTCTATCAATCTTGAATTACCAAAAGAGAGAAATATGGACCAAAAAAATCGTTTTTCGTCAATGCGATCAATACTAAAAATCATTCTCAAATATTTTTCAAGTATTTTGTAGAAAGATTCATTATCCACATCTTTTGTGATAGAAGTCATACTTCTCTAGAACTTCTTCTATCTTTTGATTAGCAACACTGCGAGTGCTCGGAGTATCAAGCGAGACTGTCAACAGTGTCGACGTCTTTGGACACTTGCGACTAGATGTAGCTCCCGCTCCCACATCAAAACAATGTTGCCGTACTTATTCGAAGATTTTCGCGGGATTTTCAAATATCTTGCACTGTTTATTATTCGATAACATGCGCAATTTTCAGCTAGATATTCTTCACAGCAGATAATTCTTCAGGAAAGTAGAGGAACGTTTTGGCATAATCAGTAAGTCTTAACTTTAAAGTTGTTCTAGTTATAAAAAACTATACATTTCTATATGTATAATAATAGGGGTTTATAAAACATAAGGTGTAAGAATTCTGGTAAAAATACTTTAATTTAAATAAATAATTTAATTCAAATGAACTGCAAAAAAAGTTGAAAACCTGTGATAACCTAAATAATGAGTTTAATTGTTTAAGCAGGATTTATAGATTCGGTAAGACGTAAGGCGTATGCCGTAACGTAAGCCGCAACAAGAATAGCGGCGTTAATTTTCAGGTGTCGATTTATAGTATACGTAAGGCGTAAAGGTTCGCGCTCCCGTATTGCGTTGTTCGAGTATAAAAATATCAATCAGCCGGAATCAGCATAACCTCAATTAACTTTTGTTTTGCTCTTGTGTTAATGTATATTATGGAATTATGGTGTGTATTCTGAATGTCCATGTGTGCTTACCGGTAATTTCGAAAAGAGTTGAAATGCTTTCTCAACATTGCACTTTTTATTATTATCTCTGAAGTCCTTCGAACTCTTATCATGATGAAGTGGGCACTGCTCAATCAACTCAATCAAAGATCATTCTTTTGAGTGATCCATTGTCCATTTTTCAGATAATTTCCACAAAAACACAACACAAGATCTCACGTAAAGGGTTGGAATCATAATTAATATACAAAGCTCAAATTTCGAATGATTTGCTTTTTATGGGAAATATACCCAGGAAAATACCAAATGCCAGGTAGTAATTATTACGCGAGCACAAAATTCAGGTAAACAAAACAAAGGGGATGTTTCGTGCAAAACAGAATGTTGTAATGTTGTCTCTCTGTAATCTGGGATCGGTTATTGAGAATATCATTGGACACGCATGCCCCTGCGTAACGCGGTAAGGCGTAAGGACATAAGAAATGAAATGAACCATTTCCTTATGTCTTACGTTTTAGCGATACGCCGTTGCGTCGAGTATAAATGGAAATACGGTTGTTTGAATGTTGATATGATGCGGCTTACGTTACGGCATACGCCTTACGTCTTACCGAATCTATAAATCCAGCTGAGACTACAAATTACCAGTTAAACTCCTGTAACTTTTGTATGTCTATATGAATATTTCACATTTTAATTATCATCATCATGGTATGTTGAATGAATTATGCTTGGAATTTCACGAGGAATTCAAAAATACATTCAAATATAGGGTGATCCATTCAAAAAAAAAAACAAACTTTTTGATTTCGCCGGTATACTAATGATTTTTCAAACTATCCTCACATGTAGAAAAGAAGTATTTTTCAGTACCTACATAACCATACCTTCAAATTTTTTGGAACACTTGAGATAAAAAAGTTGAAGGTGGATCACCCTGTACTCGTCTTTTATTTTTTTCTGACCAAATTCACATTGTTAAGCTACACGACATGTGTAGAAATACCTACGCGTTAATAAACTTTCAAGTTTTATTACGGAAATGGGTAGCGATTCTATGGTAGATATTTTGTGCTGGATTTGTAAAAGAATCTTAAAAAACGTGGTAAAAATTAAATTGTTATTCAAGTATCTTCAGTATCCATAATCAATATTCAAAAACAATTCAATTCACAGAACATCTTGAGGCTGAAACACTACCATTGGTGCTAATTCTAATAGGCGTTTTGAGACACCAATATAAGTTATTATTTCATCAAAATTACTTATTTTAGATCTTGGCATATAGTCCAATTGTACTTAATATGATTACATTTTACACATTTTCATTGTTTCAGCAAAAATGCTAACAGCATCCTAAATCACAGTGTTTTGTCGCCTCTTGTTATCATTATCCATAACCTTTCAAAACAAATGATTAGTTAAAGAGGGCGAGTCTACAAAATGTTTTCTAAACTTATTACTTCTAATACATTCACTTTCTTACGTCTAGTTTATTTAGCATTGATATATAGTTTCGAACATTTTGCTTTAGTAGGTAGGTACAAAATGTAGATGCATGACGAATATTTTGAAAGGAGATCTGTACGTTGTAAGATTTAGATTCGTCTTTTAAACTTGGCAAATTAATAGAATGAGTAAAAAATGTTCGAAAATGCAAGAAACTGAATTTCGATAAAATTAAAATTTCCCTTCATTTTTCAAATTGTATAAAAAATAAGTTGAGAGCAATATTTGATCGGCCTTCTATCTAAGATACTCGAAATAATTTGAAAACTTGTTATCCACACCTTATATCTAACTCAAATTAACAATTCAAACCTGTTTAAAAAAATAGCTAGCATCGTTCAAGTGAAGCACAACTTTTCCACTGACCCGTATAGGTTATCATCATAAGTTCTATGTTATTATCAGACATACCCTCGTATACGAGGAGAGCAAGCGCAATACCTGCCAAACTCTGTGGTTTCTGTCTTACACATGGATCTTCCATCTCTCTTTCTCCGTGAGCAAATCCGCTTATCTACTCTTATATACTAGCCTTCTAGTAGTGTTATTTCTATGTTTCTTCCTTTCAATCGTTTCGTTTCACTTTTTATACATGGGTTATGGGTTGTTTCTTGTTTCACAGTCGATTCACTCGAATATGATAAACTGTAGTTTATAACACGCACTAATGGTCGAAGGTCGAATCAGTTTTTTAACTACTTTTTAACAGACGTGGTCGTTCCCGGGTTCCGTTGTCCGGGGCTTTATAACATGAAAAAAGCGATTCAAATGTTCCGATAATACATCTCGTTGTTGTGGATATACCTTTATTTCAGCTAGGATAGTTACATAAATATGGTTCGTGGTGAGTATTTGAGTTTTATCTGTGGATGTAGGTACCTAGGTACTCACATTCTATTCACTTATTTGAATATAGTTGTTTATGTTACGCTACCTTCGAAATTTCACAGGAAAAGGACTTTCAACACAAATATTCAATATTTTTTTCTACAAATGCCAATAAAAAGCAATAACAGCTGCACATTTAATTTAAAATACACACGTTTTGGTTCTCCATTCTCCATGGCTCCATAAGTTTGTAATACTAACCATCATAGAGTACTTTCTCATTTATCATCATACCTGCTTGACTCCATTTCACTTTGCAGTCAATGGGGTGAAGATTTTATTTATTTTGACCCGTTTCTTGTTTAATGTTCATCATATAACCTCATTTTTTTTTTTTTTTTTGAAAGACGAGTTTTTTTCAGAAGATTGTGGAATTTCCATGGTTTCCACTGTTTCCATCTATATTTTTAGTCGGTGGATTTTGCCCCCTCGTTGGCCAATCCATGCTTTGTTGATTATTTTTTTTGGTTCCTTATTCAAAGAAAAACCACTGTGTCGTCGATTACGCTTCACACTTCTTGTAGGTACCTACGACTTTTTTTTATTGAAACTACACTAATAATTTTCTGATTAATATTGAAGACTGGTGCATGTTTGGTTTGCTGATATAACAGAGAGAAGCTTGATTGACTTTACTCATATGCCATACATAGGTACATACATTCATTCCGAAAGATGAAAAATGTATATTTGTAACTACCTATGTAAGTACAGTAGGTACCTACACTACCGGACAAAAGTGGAGAAACAAATCGTTTGTTTTTCAATTTCTTTCAATAGCTTATTCAATTGTCGTAACATTATTGCTTTAATATAAAGTTTGGTTTGTACTTACCTATTATATGATTTTAAATTAAAACCGTGAAGTTTATAAACTAAAAATATTTATTCTTTATTTTTACGGGGGACAAAAGTGGAGAAACAATTTATAAAGTCTTTATTTATGACAAATTTGTTGGGTATTAACCTCGGTATTAACAGATACAGATACTAATAATGGGTAGAAAACCCCTTATTTCTTATTACTTCAGCACACCGACTTCGCATGGAATTAATGAGACTTTCTATGTAATCTGCTGATATGGAATGCCACTCTTCTTGAAGAGCTTGAAACAAATCGCCCTGGTTTTTGAATTTGTCCTTATTTTTTTGTCTGATTCTTCTGTCCAGGTGTTCCCATAGGTTTTCAATAGGGTTTAGATCAGGACTCTGCGCAGGCCACTTCATTTGAGGGATGTTGTTGTCCGTAATCCAATTCTTGACCACCTTTGCGGTATGCTTTGGGTCATCATCTTGCTGAAATGACCATCGAAGTGGCATGTTTTCTTCTGCATATGGAAGCATATGATCTTGAAGAATTCCTAAAAATTGGAAGCGGTCCATTTTTCCTTCCACTTTTATCAATGGTCCTACTCCAAACCCGGAAAAGCAGCCCCAGACCATGATGTTCCCACCTCCATGTTTGACGGTTGCCTTGGTATACTTCGGATTGAGTCTAGTGTTTGCTGGACGACGAGCCCACTTGATTCCATCTGATCCAGATAAACAGAACTTGCTCTCGTCTAAAAATAGTACAGTTTTCCATTTCTGTATTGTCCAATCTAGATGCTGATAAGCGAACTCGATTCTGGCTAACCTATTCTTTTTAGAAATGAAGGGTTTCTTCGCTGGACGTCGACCATAAAGACCAACATCTATCAACCGACGACGCACATGGGGGTATTTGCACTAAAAACCTGGGCAAAATTATTTTACAAACGGTATCATGTGAATATGTATAAATGAGTGAGCAGAGTAACTTTTAAAATAATGTTCATTCAAAAAACAATAGAAAATGTGCTAACAACCGGATCGTAATTCGTCTAAGTCTGATTCCTATTCTTCATCGGCATTTTCGTCATCTTTATCACCGTCACTGCCGTGTTCTATCTGTTCAAGGTCCATTTGAGGGAGTAAAGGATTTAAAGTTCCAGAAGAGGTCAGACGTTGGCAATAGCCAGTTATTATGTATGTCCCTATTGCATTTAACTCTGACAAATTTTCGCGATTAAAAAATAAGTATTTCAGACTCTACACGCAAAACTTTCTTGCGGGCCTCGATATTTTCTTGAGATAACTGCCCAATCGGCAGCATACATAAAGTCATGAATCATTGCTGTGTACCATGAATTAAGATCTTTTGTAATCTTCAATCCTTTCTTTTCCTCCTCTCGGTCCTTTCACTCGATTTCCCAAATTCTTTGGAGAGTCGACCCGGTTTCTCCGTAGTCTCCGTAGAACAAGTTGCAAATCATAGAGTGTATTCAAACCACTGGCCATTATTTTTCAAAAAACGATCATATTTAGAGTTTGGGTTAGTTTGATGCTATCAATTTTTTCTTGAAATCGGACTTAAAATGACTTGAACTTTGTTTTATATTGTCAACTTCACCATCAGGACAATTGGTTATCTCTAACACTTTTTTCTCCAGAAATAATATTTTCTTATCCAACTTTTTATCCGGCAGTCTTGCATGATATCAAATAACTGTTTTTCAGTAAAACTCTTCAGTCTTTCTAAAAAAGAGAACATTTTTACTCCAGAACATGGAAATATCAGATTCAGTCTAGGCATTTATTCATATATTTAAGCGTGTCTTGAACAAAATGGCGGAAAAAAGCGGAACTTTTTATTTCGCAGTTCTTTCAAGGAAGTGTTGATAAATATTTAAAGGATGATAAGACTGCTCGGAAGAGCCCGGAAAACTAACAAAACAGCTTTTCTTCAGGTAATTGATTCAAAACAAAATTATCAATATTTTCAAAAATGGTGGAACAATAATTTTGGGTAGATTTACTGAATCTAATGTTAAAATTATTATAAAACATACCTTCAGCTTCCATTTCAAGCTTATTTGCAAAAGCCAACTATACGTGCAAAGACCAGAACCACATCTGTTTATTGTCCCAACAATAACAGTGTTTATTGTCCCAACAATAACAGTATCGAAAAATCGATGAAGGGTACTAGACGAACACTGGATTTCGACGCCCTCTGTGGCGATTCCGGTGAAGTAGATGACTTGAAAGGGGAGGGAGGTCATGGACCGGTTATTTAGCCGTTAGAACGACATAGTTTTATGATGATTCATCACACTTAAAAAAAACGACTTTTGGCCAGGTTTTTAGTGCAAATACCTCTATGTGCGACGTATGGTGCGCACAGATACCGAAACTCCAGGTATCTCATTAATAATTTCCGTGGCTGGCATGAAGGGATTTTCTGTTACCAACCTTTTTATTTTCTTTTCAGTCGATACTGATAGTAATCAGTTTTTCTTGGTCTTCCACATTTTGGACGAGTAGCTAAGGAATTATGTTTCTTAAAGGCAGCTGAAGTCTTGCTGATTAATTTGCCTTGATATTTCACTTTGCTTAACACCAGCTTCAAATTTTGAAATTATCAATTTTCTCAGATCAATACTGAGATCGATTCCGCGAGGCATTTTGCACAACATATGAGAATGTACTAAGGCACGTGAAATTTGAACTAACAATAAATGCAGTACCTTTTAATACCAAAAAAAAAACAGATTTGTTTGGAATGTTTCTCCACTTTTGTCCGCATCAAATAACAAAAACATTTTTCTGTTCCTATGATAAGGCAAAGATGAACAACAAATATCCTTTTTCATACTGTATTAGGAAGGCGAATATATTGCGAGACAAATTTAATATATTTGTTTTGTGTTGAAGATGTTAATGTTGAATATGTTAATGCTTCTCCACTTTTGGCCGGTAGTGTATGTCCGCGAATGCGGTTAACGAGAGGTCAAATGAACCAAAAATTGAAAGTTACGAAAAAAAGTCATTCTTGATGAATAAGTCCGCTTGTCGAAAAAAATGGGAGCTAGGTACGATGAGAAAATTAATTTTTATTATACAGGGCGCATTAAAATTGTTCAAACATAAAATGAAACAACAGCAAACATTCATTTTTTGGCCTTTTTAACGTTAAATGATAATTGAAAAAATGGCCTCATTACGTGAAATGATAAATGAAAAACTTGCTCCAAATTAAGTCATAACCATGAATCCGAACTTACTGAAGAAAATTTGAATTTATAAAAATTTCAAAAAAAATTACAGTTCGCTTTTTACCACACCACTATTGTGAGTAGTTAATACCTACCTAGTCATAATTATGAAAGTAGTAAAATGTGGACTTGCAAAATTGTTCAATTTGTTGAAATTTTCATGAATTCTAGTTCGAAATCAGGGTTAGGACTAGATTTGGAGCAAGTTTTTCATTTATCATTTCACGTAGTAAGGCCAAAAAGTTACAGTTTGCTCATTACGGATTTGATGTTTTTGCATTTTTGAGACACAAATCAATTATCTCATCGCGGCTCCTATGTTTTCGGCAAGCAGACTTTTTTTTATTCAAGAATGACTTTTTGTCGTATCTTTCAATTTTTGGTTCATTTGTCCTCTTCTTAACCGCATTCGCGGACATACTTTATATGTTGACTGATAGTCAGGGATCGTAAATATCAGGATATTTATTGAAAATATCAAAATATTGGATATTCATTTAAAAGATTCAAAATGAGTTTCCCTGCTCAAAATTAAGAACAAAACTTCCTATTAACATGTGTCCGGAAATGCTTCGTTACAGAGCTATGGGGTGTTGAAGTTTTATTTTCATTTTTGTTTGTTCTGAATTATATTTAAACCAATGTTGATATTTTGATGAAAATTGGTACTTGGGAGTTTCTTGTTATGCAAAATTCGAATTTGATCTTAGTATTGCTGTAACTAGGTGATGTTCTCCATCATCAACTTGGTTAGAACTGCAATGATCCTGGGGTTGGCGAAAAGGGCCTTTAAGGCCTACTCGCCGGGCAGTGGTTTGCCCCCCACCCCTACCAATACCAAATGGCTGTAACATGTAGAGGGCGACACCTACATTAATTTTTCCGTATCAGCACACTGACAATCTGTTTTAACTATTACGCCTGTAATGACGTCGGTGAATACGGACCATTAATTCCCAGCATTATGTAGAGTCATGACTCTTTTGGACGTACCTGAATTACTTTTTTGAGCATAAAAAAACAGATCTATTTATCATTTTTACGCAGAAAAAGAATACCTGTTAAAAGTCGCTACAGACAACCATTCCGGAGATATTTCGATTTGAAATAATAAATACATGTGATTTTGATATAGGGATCCCTTTGACTTTGCCTTATATGTTGTATCCTTTTGCCCTGGTCTATTCTTGTTTGTGTGAATAATAAGTCGCCTAGAGAGACCCTATGTGTTTTGTCCCATTTACAAAGTGATGCGTATTGTTTTCGTGAAAATCAATAGTGTTTGGTCATTGTTCAGTGTGAAGGAGTTGTTTCAGTGTTATCATGTGACAAAGAACTTCATTGCGCATAAATAGCCTTGAAAAAGAACCAAATAAAGGTTCGAAACGTCGGCATTGATGAAAAAGTGAAGTTTACTTTCATCGTTCCTAACCCGCTAATCTTGCACACATTTACATCTTCGGGACGCTAATCTTATCAGTTGTAAGGTTTGACAGGTGATACCTGTGTTATTTGACATGCTGAAAAAAAAAATCAAACAAATAAGTTTGAAGGAAATTTCTCAAGGAATCCATAGCGCTACTCATTTATATTTGTTTCTATTTGAAAATCACGAGAAAACAGCAATTTTGTGCTTTGATAGCACCGTTACGCCATCTTGTGGCTATCTTGAGAACTTCTGATATATTTCCAGCATTTTCTCTATTCCATATTACCCAGTGTTTTTTTTCCGCAAGTCTTTGGGATGCCTAGTTTCTGAGATCTGGCACCTTGCCATTCTTAAATAGACACCCTGTACTTACAGTGCTTTCAATTTAATTTGTCACACTTTCAAAAGGCTGTAAAATATTTATTTCTTGAGCTGAAAGGTCGTCCAAAAAAAGGAATTGTAGGGTTTTCTGTAAAGTTTTGTGCTATGGATTCAAATATTTTCTCAACTGTCAAATGTCAAAATTATTGACATAACTTACTTTTTTTTAAATGGCACACCCTACATATCATTACATATTTAGAAAGACGCCTTTTTTTCTGATCACGAGAATATAGCACACATCACAATAGGAAGGAGGAAATTGGTATAAATCTGAATTAAATTGTAATTTACAGGCGTGTTTTATTTTGCTTCCAATAACTTTCATAGTTCTTAATATGTACTAAAATAAAGAAGATTTTCCGGTTAGTAAATACAGCATTTTAATGAATTACTCAATTCAAGAAGTATACACATTTATTTATTTTCACCAAGTGTAAGGACCAGCATTCACGTAGAACATTTGACAATTCGAGTGCAACCCTGACAATTATTGGAAACAAATGAATAAACTCGTCTTATTTAATTATTTTAATTTATTTGGAATCTGAGAGATTTTTGGACCCGTTTTTTGATCATTTATTATGATGAACTCACATCAGTTATCAACTCATTCAAACTCGTCTATCTTCATGCTAAAAAATTACAATTTCAATCATATTTATACCAATTTGCGCAAAACTAGTGGATAGAAAGGTCATGTGTGCTATATTTTCGTGGAGACGCTTTTCTAAATATGTAATGATCATTGACTTTAAATACTAAGCCTTATAAAACTCAATAGTTATGATATATAGGGTGTGCCATTTAAAAAAAAAGTAAATTATTCCAATAATTTTGACATTTGACAGTCAAGAAAATATTTGACTCAATAACACAAAACTTTACGGAAAACCCTACAATTCCTTTTTTTTATCGACCTTTTAGCTCAAAAAATAAAAAATTTACGGTCTTTTGAAAGTGTGACAAATTAAATTGAAAGCACTGTACATCCAAAAAAGTTATGGCGATTCATAACAGGACAAAGCTATATTGTTAGAGCCATACTAAGATCAAATTCGAGTTTCGCATGACAACAAACCTCCAAATACCATTTTTCATCGCAATATCGACATTGGCTGAAATATTATTTGGAAAAAACAAAAATAAAACTTAAAACACCGTGGAACTCTGTAACCCAGCATTTCCAGACACTTCCTTATAGGACGTTTATTCTTATTGTTAAGTTGTCTGATCAAAAATTGTAAAGTTCCAGAAGCTAGCCTCTAAAGCGGCTCTAAAAAGTCCCCCCCCTTTTTTTTTAATGTGTGCACCAAAAATTTTGAAACGGCATTAGAGTATGCCAAATTCAATTCAGAAGATGCTGGAAATATTCTTGACATAAAGTTTGGGTTAAGAATAAATGACAAAAATGTCGAAAAAACATCTTTTCAATTGAACTTGACGATTTTTTTCAAAAAGTGTATGTATCAATGTAGTAATTAAATGTACCGCCATTTTGTAGTACTTGAAGATATCGAGTCAATATTCTAGGGTTATAAAGTACTCATCAGGATCTTCAAAATGAGGTGTCACACGACCCCCCTTTCCATGAAAAAATGTTTCAAAATGGCGCCCAGCCGCCATCTTGAATACTAAAAGTACGTCAGTGACATCAAAAAGTAGTATTTCGACAACAATTAAAGTATGCCAAGTTTCAAAATTTTTGGTGCACACATTAAAAAAAAAGGGGGAATTAGACATTTTTGACATATTATTATGTCAATATATTGTACATACAACAAACATAATACAATACATACTTTATGTCCGCGGATGTCGTTAACAAGAGGTGAAATGAACCAAAAATTGAAGAAAACGATAAAAAATCTGCTTGCTGAAAAAATAGGAGCAACGATGAGAAAATAGATTTCCATTATGCAGGGCGTCTCAAAAATGTAAAAACATAAAATTGAACAAGAGCAAACTGTCATTTTTTGGCCTTACGTGAAATGATAAATGAAAACTTGCTCCAAATTTAGTCAAAACCCTAATTCCGAACTAGGGATTCAAAAAATCAAAATAATCCTAAAAATGAGGATTGGAAGAGAAAATTTTAAATTATAAAGTTTACTATGTAAGCTGGAACGATTTTTCTGATAAAGCGGAAAAACCTTCATACACGGACAAAAATCGAATAGGCCTGGCAGACATGATGTTGGAACAGGAAACTGCCTGGCAGACATATTTTTTATTGTTCAAGAGACTTCAAACTTCATTTTAAAAAAAATCATCCACATCCCCGATGACGAAACTTTCATTCATAAAACAGCCCTTCTGATCCTGGCAGGTTGGCACAGACTTTTGGCTGGCAGACATATATTTTTTTGATGTACTCGTTACTAACAACAATGCCATATAGTTATTTTCAACATCCCCGATGACGATACTTTCCGTTTTTTTTCAATATTTCATTAATTATTTTAATTAATAGAGCACAGGATATGCCTGGCAGACATGGTTGTTTTATTTTCCCCCGCCTTCAAACTACTTCCTAAAAATTTTTTTTTCACATCCCTTATGACGAAAGGTCTAGTGTCTCTGGCTCTTAGACTATGAAGTACAAAACGTTATTACAAATAGGTTATCTACTACTCAAGGACTAAATTGAATGTCCAAAGAAAGCATAGGACTAGATTACTACATTAGTACATTAATCCCTTTGCTACTGCTGATGTGTGAGATATTTTCACTCCTCAAAGTACCTTCATAAGACGTATTTGAATATTTTCATTTATTCAGAGAGTCATAAGTAACAGTTGAATTTTGAGTAGCTCAAAATTATGTAAGTATCACGATTTTTTCATATTATTATAAGGTACCTAACTTAGTTCAGAAGTCGATAGTTTTGAAGATTATGGGTGTCAAAGTTAGTTAAAATTTCTACCCCAGTGAATAATCGGTTTTTAGATATCTTGCGACAGAAACTATTTATGTGAGAGGGTTTGTTGAGGAGGAATATGATCCTTATTTTCGTCCATCTCGTACAGGGCGCCACTCGCGTTATTTTTAAAGCCTTTAATTTGACATAACTTTTATCACAAATCTAACAGCATAGGTACTTGAAATTCCTGATATTTTTTACGGAATTAATGTTCACATATTCAAACCCATAAAACCCAACCGTTTTCGATAAAAACTTTATAATCTCTTATTGTGTGGTAAACTCCGTTTAAAAACAACGTTGAAAACATCGATTTCTCAAAAGATGTACGAAAATACCTTCTCATATCAATCTTTGTCGTAAAACACGAATTCACTATATGAGGAGAATAATATGTCAAATTTTGACAAAAACTTCTAACAATCAATTTTTAAACTGATTCATGAATGAATCGTGTGATATTTTGAGTTACTGAAATGATTCTGAAAAACTATTACTTTTCATTCACCCTGTACATATATAGGTTCCAGTTCTTGAATATTGTTAGTTGCGGGTTGCGGCCATGGAAGTCATCAAAAATGTGTGCTGCAAAATTTCAAATTGGCAATGGAACAATCAAACATTGATTTTAGGCTGAAACAACGGAAATATTATGAACATTTTTTGGTAAATGATTCCGAATGACCACTTTTTCGGGTCCAACACACAGGGCATTTATTTTCACAGCAACTGATTTTACTGATTGCCAAAGGTTTGAAATTCTCTTTTGATCCAATTCATCAGTTTTCCCCGTGAGTATTACTTTGTTTTTTCGAACAAAATTGGGAACCTCCACGAACTACTTCAAAGTCGTCTAAGATAATCTTTTTGCCATACATAAATCAAACAAAACATTTGTTTTTGAACATTCAAACATCGTTTCTTAACTGAGTTGAGGTGAGGTACATTTTGTGCGCACGCGCAGAAACGGAAATCAATACTTTCCTCCATTCTTAACAGTCAGCTTAACATCTTCTGTTATCGACAATATGATATGTCCTGTTATCTTATATGTTATCTTTTCCCTGTTATCATAACATAACAGATTTGTGTTTAAAATAACGTAAACGTTCCATCATAGGACCCATGTTAAGTTAACATAACATGTATACGTTAAATATAGCTTGTGGGATACAGCATAAGGCCGATTACTGACAATAGTGACACGGCAAATAGCTCCGACCCTAGCGTCAGCAGTTTGCAGCGTGTGGGCCCGGCCCAAAACAATTATTTGACAGCTCCCATTAAAGAAATTGCTCTATTAGTGGTTCCTTTATGAACACGAGGCTGCGACGATTCAACCTCAATTTTTTACCTCATACAAAATGAATTAGGTACTGTGGAATGTGGAGTGGAAATTTGGAAAATTATTGACAAGCAATAAACATTACCATGACAATAAATGAATAAAATGAGCTAACAAAAAAGAGGGACAAAATTTCAAGAATATTCGTATGTCGATTCGTCTCCTTGTTATAGTCCTCCATAGTTATAGTTATGGAGGACTGTCCATAGTTATAATCCATAAATCAATAGGGACTAGTGAGTTATGGATTATAACACACTAGTGGCTGGGTTATTTGACACTTCCCACATAGCCAAATAACATTAAAATTAAGTATGTCAATCTAAACGATTAATCTGTATAGCAGGTGACGTTAGTTTTCAAAACGTTATGGTTTATGACGTTGCTGATATATCTTCATAATATATAATTACGACTTATTTTCAACTTGATTACAAGATATGCTTATGAAAACGTCAGTAATGATGATATTTTTGTTTGCATATATCTTCCGATTTTCTGTCTCGAAAGTAACTTGATGATTACCTGTTTCTTATATTATATAACAGGAGCTCGTGGGAGGCAGTCAATAATACTGTATTTTGTATTTGTATTTGTATTAATTTGTATTATAGACTGCCTCCCACGATCTCCTGTTAGCAACAATTCTTATATTATAAACAATCTAAATTTCTGTATTGATCCGATAATAGTTCCAACGTTTATTCATAGCCAAGAGATAGGTACCAATATAAGTACCCCTTACTAATCGATGTGAAAAAACAAAATCACCGAACACAGTTTTATAGATTTCTGATATGTATCAAGTTAAAAAATGTGATTAGCGACTCTGTTTTATTCAAGTTTCAAAGTTGTTCTTTGTCTATATTAGTGCTTATCATGGTTATGAATAGACTTATTTACCTTATCTGAATAAGATCTACTTTGAATGAGAGGACTTTGGAATAAATAGGGACTCAAAAATGAAAAACTGCATTACAAAACAAACTATTTTTTTATTTAAAACACAAAAATAGAATACCTATAGACTATATCGGTCAAAAGTAGAGCATGCAACAGCCTATAATATTTGATAAAAGTTTTGATACTGCATCACTTATGAAACAAGTAATGGTGCACTCAAAAACTTCAATCTATTTGTGTCCTGACGATTTTTGGCAAAAAATTGTTTAGCGTCCTTTTGTGACGTCTATGAAAAGGTTAAAAATGGGTTTGATTAATCTCCAGAATGTTAATTGGACTTAAACCAGAAACGCCGTGTAGTTTTTGAAGCTTCAATATACTCAGTGTGACAGAGAAACCCGAACACCCATTTATTTTCCTTAAGATTCGACATGATCTGATAAGTTCTCAAAAATTAAATTGTTCAGAATGAATGAAGCCACCCACACTACCGACAGAAAGAAAAATTTGGCATAAAATCAGTCAATTTTTTTGTCTGGAATACTCCACAGAGTGTTATGTTCCAGGAAATTTCACGCAATGCATATGGATTATGGAATCACCTACCAGTTTGACTCCAAAATTTTATACTCATACTCATACTCATTTATTCATGTAAAATACAAAAAAAAATAATTATTTACATTTTGAAACATTCTGTGTAGTACATACGAATGAAAAGTTGATCTTTTTTTAAGCCAAATTATTGAAAGATAAATGAGTGTTTGGGTTTCTATGTGACTGAGAGTGAGTATAAAGAATTCACAGCATAAATAAATTATCCATATCTTCATACTTTATTGCGAGATACCTATACCTTCTCAACAAAATCCGTATATTATATATTTCACTCGATATTTCATTATAGGTGGAAGCCAGGCTGGAAGCAACTCAACATGAATTGAATAACCCCCCTCCCCTATCAAATTATATCATTATATTTTTCATTTTCCTAGGTAATGGAACCAATACAAAATTATATAGTGCACGTCGATCTATTTGCACGTCTAAAAAGAATCACAACATGGAAAAACATTCCACAAATCCAATACCACAAAATATTTGTGTGATCTGCTCCGTCCATTTACATATCACCGGGCATTCGACTTGTCCCCTCCAATCGACAATATAACCTCAGAGCCACAGAGCATATTGTCGAAACTTCCGAAACAGTTCGTCGACAGGATGAACATTCGACAGATCAAAGCGGTCCCTTTTCATTGCCTAATTTCTTCCAAAGATTAGAGTGAACAATGCCAAAAGTTCTTTTTAGTCCAGCAGTGGCAGCTATCGCGGTTAATAAAAATCTGGAACATATTTTTTCGCATCTCTGAACTACACTTCTTCAGGGTAACTTGCGTATGATGAGCTTAATCGAGATACACTTTTTTCAGATTCATTGAAAATATATTTTTGTACATCACGAACTTTGATGATTATTCTGGGAAAATATCCTCATATACAGGGTAGGATTCACGTAGGTGGTCTGTTACAGGTATTTCAAAAACGGCTTTTCCAAATCTTTTGATATTTGCTATTAGTGCATATTATCCAAGGGTTATGCATCTTTAAAAATTATTTTGATCATTGCAGCCCTCAGATACATTAGTTTTTCCTAGTAACTTTCTCATTTCAAATAGGATACCCTGTATATTATTTCATTTTTGGATTCTATATGAAGTTCTGAATAACTTCTATAGAACATGTTATATGTCGAATGATGATAGTTTCTTGAATATTTGTCACTTTATTTAAAAAATGACAACTGTCATTGATGTTTTAAGATAAGATTTCTCAGATGGGAACTGAGGCATGAAAATTTGACAGTTGTCGCTTCAAATATCCAGGTATACATACAGCGTGTCCCACTAACTTCTTACCAAATAGAAAAAATGTTTATTATTGATTTTACGAAAAAAAGTGGCTCTTCATAAAAAATTCTGCTTCGCGAGAAAATGAAATTCCAGTCCTGAAAAATTAACTAGGATAGACATGCAGGCTCAAAAAATTATATATACCATTTTTACATAAAACAATCCAATTTAAAATGGGGATTGTACGACTATGGTTGTTGTGTAAGACTACGAAATTTTTCCCATATGGTAAGATGTTACAATCTCGTCAGTTCCGAGATATACTACTTCAAAGATTTTTTATCATTTTATTGATTCAAAACAGTAAAATAAAAATTTTTCATGAACTAAATTTAGTTGAGACTTGCTTTTTGTTTTATTCTGAAAGCGACGAAATGTCCTCTCGAATCATTCATTGCAAAAACCAATCAAAAAATTGAGGTTATGTCCATTTTCAGAAGCCTGTAGACTCAAAATTGCATTTGTTTAAAAACTAGGGAATTTCACAATTTCTGTAATGCCTGGTTCACATTCAATTTCATTTCAAAGTGGAACTGTCAAATTTCCGCTTGGCAAACGGAAATCATGTCGTACCATCCACATCGAATTTTGCGTGAGTGTCACTTTGAACAAAAATTCAATGTAGATGTTAGCATAATAATATGTTCCCCGTTTGTCAAGCAGAAATTTGACAGTTCCAATTCGAAAACAGATTGAATATAAACCTTACAGTTATACACAACACTTGCTTTTCCTATTAAGTTTGGGTTCGCGTTAAAAAAATCTTTTTTTTTTATGGTTCAATCGGTTCATAGTAGTTCAAACAGAAATTGTATATGTTACAGTGAATGTTAGAAATTCAGTGAAAGCTAGCTTTTACTAGTTGATGCTAGCAATTACTTGATCCGTTAGGAAATGTTAAATTTTGAAGAATATTGTACACTTTTACTAGTGAATGTTGGAGAAACTTTATCAAATCAACTTTTACTGAAAGCAGTTAGGAAATAGTTATTTACCTAACAAGTGTGAAAGTGAAAGCCCTTGACGTTGTGACCGAACTCCGCTTCGCGTCGGTCGGTCACTGCCGTCGCGTGCGGTAAAGACACTTTCCACATGTGTTAGGAACAAAATTTTACCTTTGAGTTGAATTTTCACATTTTCTTCAACATGGAAATCTGCCTCTCCATAATTTTGTCATAGTAACCACCAAAGAAATGTCATTCATATTCAGTGTGCCACGATGGTTACCTAGAGACATTGGTGGTTACTATAGCAAAACAATTATTTGCATGCTGTAAAGTACTTTACCACACGGAGTGCGGAAAAGTAACTTTACCACACGGAGTGCGGAAAAGTAACTTTACCACACGGAGTGCGGTAAAGTGCTACTTGCCACACGCAAATGCGTGCTGTAAAGTACACTTTCACGCACGCGAGTAGGTAAAGTACTTTTTAAAACTTATTTCCGCCTCTTAACTAACCCAAGGTGCACGGGGCTCAAAATGATGTCGCTCACGCGACATCAAAATTTTTGCCGAACCCAAACTAACCCAGACTAACCCATACTGAGAATACTTAAGTACTTTCCATAATACGGTATCTGAACAATGTTCACATTGTACACCTGCGATTCATAACTCTCGTATTTTCCAGAGCGTCTAATCTGTCGGCGAATTCCAACTCGGACCAAAAAGGATATTTATAATCACGATAATAATTTTCAGTGTAGCAGCTTTCACTAGAAAAGTTACGTGGATGCTATCAACTACAAGTAAAAGTATGATGAAGTCGATCGAATCCAACTTTCACTAGCTAAATGTTTCCAAATCAGGAAAAGCTCACTTTTCCTAGTAACAGTTAGCTTTTACTGATTACCAGGTTTTACTGTGACATATACACTGATTTTTCCTTTTTGGATTTGACTCAAATTAGTAGCGTGAAAACGCTTTGAAGTGGCCTCCATTGTATCTTATGCAACTTCGGCATCTTTGAAATACCGAACGCGTTGCAGCAGCTATCTGACCGGGACTTATTTGTTGACAGGAGGCTCGGATTGAAGCAATCAGGTCTTCCCGAGGGTCTTCCCTTGTTTCTGGAGGGTGTGAACCAGAGCTTTCAAAGTGTTAACAAGGGGGATTTCTGGTACTTGTAGGTATAATGATTGACACACTTTTGTTTCAAACAACGGCATATATTATTTTATACAGATGAATACAAACACAATATTTTTTTAGCATTAAATTAAATTGAATAGCAAGCGAGAATAATGGACATAATCATAACACCAGTGACAATTCACCTAAACACTACTTCACTATGTTCAGTGATCACACAAATTATATCCAACACCCTCCTTATTTGTGCAGTCCTGGCCATTGACACATTCTTTAAACTTCCTTGCATCAAGAGCCTTAGTTAAGGAATCTGCAACCATCTTGTTGGTAGGCACATATGTGAAAGACAACTCTTTAGTTTCAATTCTTTCTCGCAAGAAATGATGCCTAACATCAATATGTTTTGTCCTTGCTTGATAAACTCCATTTAGCGCTAGATTTCTTGCACCTTGATTATCACAAAAAATCTCAGTAGGGTTTCCTGAAGAACGCTCAATCTCCCCAGCTAGTCCTTTTAACCATAATGCTTCCTGTGCTGCTGCTGACATTGCCATGTATTCAGCCTCAGTGGTTGACAAAGCCACAGTAGGTTGACGCTTGATACACCATGATATAGGACCATCACATTTGATAAAAATGTATCCAGTGACTGAACGACGTTCTTCCGGATCACTAGCCCAATCAGCATCACAAAATCCATGTAAAGATCCTCTAACATTGCCATCAAACTGAAGCTTCCACGAAGATGTACCTCTCAGATACCTGAAAACACGTTTGACAGATGCCCAGTGCGCCATTCCTGGGTTGTTGTTGAATCTGCTCAAGCTGCTTATTGCATAAGCTATGTCAGGTCTGAAAACTTGTGCCGCAAATAGAAGACTTCCAATAGCTTCTTGATAGGGAATATTTCTCATTCTGTCTCTATCTTCGTCAGTTCGCGGTTCTTGGGCCTTTGAAAATTTCTCACCACTGCCCATCGGTGTAGAAACTGGGTTAGCTTCATCCATACGGAAACGCTTTAGCATTTGTTCGATGTAAGCTTCTTGACTCATCCAGATTTTCTTTTCACGTCGATCACGCGTCAGCTGGAAACCCAGTACATGCTTAGCCTCACCTAAATCTTTCATCTTGAATGATCTAGAGAGCTGAGACTTAATCTGATTTTTCAACTTTTTGTCATTTGAAAAAATTAATAAGTCATCCACCCAGACAGCCACAATTAACACACTTTTTCCATGTATGTTAAAATATACATATGAGTCAAACTTTGACTTTGATAAGCCAAATCTTTGAAGGGCAGAATCCAGTTTTTGATTCCATACCCCACTGGCCTGTTTTAGCCCGTAGATGCTCTTTCGGAGACGGCAGACCTTCGATGATCCATCATGATATCCCGTAGGTTGACACATGTATATTTCCTCCTCTAAATCTCCTTGTAAGAATGCAGATACCGCGTCCATCTGATCTACATCAAGGTCCAGCTCAGCAGTCAGTGACAGAAGATATCTTATTGAACTGTATCTTACAACTGGTGAGAAGGTTTCTTCATAATCTATTCCCCTCCTTTGGGCGAATCCCTAGACTACGAGTCGCGCTTTGTGACTTGTCAATTTTCCACTTGAATCTCTCTTGGTCCGGAATACCCATTTGCTCTCAAGGGCTTTTCTCGAGGCAGGGAGTTCGACCAAATCCCAAGTCTTATCCATCTGAGACTTGTACTCTCGATCCATGGCAGCAATCCATAAATCTTTCTCTTCACGATTCAGCGCATCTTCATGTGATATTGGATCTGACAGCTCGGTAGAGAAGGCTGAATAGGGCACAAAATCCTTCAAAGCAGTTGGAGGTTTTCGTTCTCTTTGCGGCCTAGCTATAGCATTGTCAGGTATCCGTGCTGTGACAATCGGTAATAAACTTGAATCCGAGTCAATCAACTGACCATCATTCACACTCGACGCTGCTAAAGAAATATTTTTGGAATCAGAAGAAAATTCAGAGTTATTTTCGGAGTGCAACAGCTGAACGTCATTATCATCCAGTGAATCCGTCAAATCCTCAGAATCCGGTGCACTATCCTTACTCTCGTCAGTTTCAAATTCTTCTGGCAGTATATAAAAATTTCCATCAGTATCTGTGGATCGGTTTTTTAACAATGAACTGCCCCACTTATCTTCCGAGAACTTCACATCTCTTGAAATGAAGGTTATCTTTTTCATCGGATCATACAGTCTATACCCTTTTGTTTCTTCGCAATAACCTACCAGTATACTAGGAATAGATCGTGGGCTCAGTTTTGATCGTTTCGGTACAGGGATGTGTGCATACGCCACACAACCAAAGATTCGGAGATGTTGGAGAGTTGGCTTCTTGGTTGACCATATTTGTTCCGGAGTTGTAGCAACAGACTTGCACGGTGACCTGTTCAAAAGATAAGTAGCACAGTTTATTGCTTCGGCCCAAAAACCAGTTGGGAGCCCTGACTCTATCAGCAAACATCTAGCTCGATCCAGTAGCGATCTGTTGAGGCGTTCTGCTTTTCCATTTTGTTCCGGGGAATAAGGACACGATTTCTGATGTACAATCCCCGACGATCTCAGAAACTCACCCAATTTTTTGTTGCAGTATTCCCCTCCATTGTCAGTACGTAGGATTTTATTTTTTCTGTCAGTGTGATTTTCTGCATAGGATTTGAACATTCTGAAATAGTCGATTACTTGTTCCTTAGATTTCAAAAAATAAACGAAGGACTTATGACTAAAATCGTCTAAGAATGTTAAAACATATCTTGAACCTGCCAAACTGGTTACCTCCATCGGTCCCGCCAGATCGGAGTGAACTAGTTCCAAACAATGACTAGTACTAGAATCACTTTTGGAAAAAGGCAAACGGTGGCTTTTTCCTAACATGCAGATATCACAGGTTGTACTTGGTTTCTTAAAAAACAGTTTAACCCCATCCGTGTGATTACTCAATTTGTTGAGGCTCTCATAGTTCAAATGTCCCATGCGCTTATGCCAGAGATTCGTATCGCATTGCATGGACAACGCACAATTGCTTTGAGAAATATCCAATTTGAACAAATTGTTCACCAAACTCGCTGAAGCAATGAGCTGCTTTCGATTATTGAACACTTTTGCTCCCTTACTATGAATATCACAGAATGTCCTTTACTCACAATTTGGCTCACAGATACCAAATCAACTTTAAGGTCAGGTACATAATATACATTTTTAACATTTATATCAGAGGGCTCACCTGAAATACTCAATGGAAGTGCCAGATCGCCGACAGTATCAGTCACCATTTTCTGGTTATTTGCGGAGGTGATTGTCAACTCTGGAGCTTTTCTAACATTGTGAAGTATTTTAGAGTCTATACATAAATGATAAGATGCACCACTGTCCAAATATTCATTTGCACACGATTGCTTTGAGAATGCTGCAAACAATGTCTTATCCTCGCCAGATTCTCTCGTGTTGAAGTGCTTTTTGCCAGCCTTCGACGATGAACAGTTCTTCGACATATGTCCGTAACCGTTACATTCATAACACCGGGGACCTTTTTGTTGTCTCTTCTCATAGTTATTACTACTCCTGTTTTTCTTTCCCTGGTTCATTCCTTTGTATTTGGAACTGGAACTGTTGCCATACAGAGCAGAATTCAAATTATCACCAGAACCTGATTTTACCATGGAAATGTCTTGTAATAATTTGGTTTTCACTGCATCAGCCGTAATTGGAGTACCAGAGCTTTCGATGCCCATTATCATCGGTTCAAAATGACTGGGTAAACCGGCTAGTAAAATCTCATCATCTACTGTCAAACCTATTGAGGTTAATTTATGAGCAGTCGTGACAATACGGTTCACATATTCTTCAACCGAACTACAGTCTTCCATCTTCGTAGTTATAAGAATACGTAGAAGTCCTACTTTTCTAGTCAATCCACTGTCCTGGAATCCTTTCGTAAAATTGCCCCAAGCCTGTTTAGCGGTGGTCGTATTTTGAATATGAACGTAATTCACCGGTTCAACTAATAAGACCAACTTGGAACGGCATTTCCTGTCCTTTTTTTCATCCTTTTCAGTACCACTCACACAGTCCCACAATTCCAAATCTTCCAAGTAAGCTTGTACTGCAAATTTCCATGTATCGAAGTTTTCTCGTCCCTTCAAACGTTCGATCGGCAGCGAATTTTGCTGAGATGACATGGCGGCTTCACAGGAAACAGGCTTTTCAGACTTGGATTCACAAATTTCAGATTTTTATATTATACAACGGAATCCCTTCACTTGAATCTATAGGCCCATAACCTGTTAACAAGGGGGATTTCTGGTACTTGTATCAAACAACGGCATATATTATTTTATACAGATGAATACAAACACAATATTTTTTTAGCACTAAATTAAATTGAATAGCAAGCGAGAATAATGGACATAATCATAACACCAGTGACAATTCACCTAAACACTACTACACTATGTTCAGTGATCACACAAATTATATCCAACAAAAAGTACCCCACAAAAAGAAGTCCAGTGGTGTCAGGTCGGGAGATCTTGCTGGCTATGCTACAGGACCATTTCTGCCAATCCAGTGATCGTGGTGATAATTATTTAACCAGTTTTGAAAGGGGTCGGCTGCAGTGCGCGGGGCATCCATCTAATTGGAACTACAAGCGCTATCTCACATTCAACAAAATATTTTCTAAAAGATCAGAGAGCTCTTTTTCCAAGAAAAGCAAAAAATATTGTCCATTAAGGCGATTGTTCAGTAATCCAATCCAAACGTTAACGCTGAACCGATGTTGAAACCGATCCCTTCTAAGATCACTGAAGTTAGCATAAGGAGTGCTATCAAAAGACTGAAGGCTAAAAGGTCTACTGGATGTGATAATATTCCTGCTTACATATACAAGGGATGTGTTGATTTTCTTACTGGGCCACTCACTGTGATATTTAACTTGTCTCTGACAACGAACTGTTTTCCTACCAGACTCAAAGAATCAGTTGTTACTCCTATTCACAAGGCAAAAAACAAGGAACATATTGATAACTATAGGCCCATTACGATTTTGAATGATGTAGCTAAGATTTTTGAGTCAGTTTTATATGACGATATTCTCGCAAACTGTCATCATTTGTTTGCGCCTGAGCAGCATGGATTCTTGGCGAATAGATCTACTGTTTCTAATTTAACTGTCCTAACAAATGCTATCTCAGGTGCTATTAATAACAATAGCCAATTGGATGTTATTATGACAGACTGTGCCAAGGCTTTTGATAAGGTCGATCATGGCTTATTGCTGCAAAAGTTATGTCAATTTGATTTTTCTCCTAACGCTGCAAATTTTTTTAAGTCCTATCTCGCTGATAGATATCTGAGAGTGAAAGTTGGTCAGTCATTGTCCGAGATGTTTCCTATTACATCAGGGGTGCCGCAGGGCAGTAATCTTGGACCAATGCTTTTTCTCATTTTTATCAATGATCTTCCTAAGTGTATATCTCACTCATCAAGTTTACTGTTTGCTGACGACTTCAAAATTTTCAAGACGATTTCTTCAAAGCAAGATAATTTACTTCTACAGCAAGACCTGCAGTCCATGACGACTTGGTTTTCTCAAAATAGAATGACACTTAATGTTGATAAGTGCTGTGTTATAACATACTCTAGGAAAGTCAATGTAGGATATTTTTCGTATTTTTTGGGTAACACTGAATTAAACCGATCGAGTGAAGTTAAAGACCTTGGTGTGTTGTTTCAATCTAACTTTAGGTTTGATGGTCACTACGAATCCATAGTTAATAAAGCATTTAAAGTGCTTGGTTTTGTCATAAGGAGTGCTAAGCTCTTTAAAGACGTAAATACTCTTGTCAAACTGTACAATGCTTTAGTAAGACCATTGTTGGAGTATGCATCTGTTGTTTGGGCACCCAGAGCCTCATCAAAAAGTAATTTAATTGAGAAGGTACAAAAGAGATTTCTTAGATTCCTCTATTTAAGAAAATTCAATGCATACCCTTACATGATATCGTATCGGAGCATGCTTCAGTCTTTTGGTTTTGCTAGGCTGGACGACAGACGAGTAATGCACATGGTTTTATACATATACTATATCTTGAATCATATTAAGTACACGGATTTTGAATTGGTCAATCAAATTAAACTATTAGTTCCAAAAATCAACCTTAGGATTATTAATAAGAGCATATTTTTTACTAGCCATTTCGATTGTTCACCACTGAATTTCATGCTGCTTAAGTGCAATTACTTAGCATTAAACAATGAAATCGATTTTTTCAATTGTAGTGTCAAGTACATTCGAGGGCTCTTTCCTACAAATACCATTTAGATCTTGTTTTATATATACATGTTAAGTATGTCGTTATATTAGTAATTTTGTTTGTTTGTTGTTATCTGTATTGTTAATATTTATTAGATTCACTAGTCCTTACATGTAACTACAAAACTTGTTTTGTGTTTGTAAGTGAATAAATAAATAAATAAAAATAAATAAATGATGAGAAGATTTTCTAGTGCCCATTCAAGCTCGTTGTGCATATTAATTAGACCTCTTCGTGTGAATGTGGCTTAGTCAATCCACAAAATCATTTGCAAATGTTGTCTATCAAGTTGCGAAGCATTAATGAACCATTCACAAAATCTAGTACGGCGATCAAAATCTTCAGGTAAAAGTTCTTGCACGCGGGAAATATGAACAGGTCGCCTACCGCCTCTTATTAAAGTTCTTCTAATGGTTTCCCGCGAAATGTTCAATCCATCACTGGATCGTCTAACGCTTATGCGGGGATCGTTATTGAAATGATTAAGGATGCAGTTATTTGGTTGAGGTATTTAAATTCCAATTTTGAATGATCCTGTTTCTCTTAGAGCTCTATGGAGTCGCACAAAAATGTCACGATGCGGAGGGCGTCTTTGAGGAAATGCAGCCATATACAGCCTTCGAACTTCAATTGCGATGCCGCGAGCAACGCTATAATAAAAATGTATATCGGCATATTTGAGTTTACAAGCTTCTAAAAATGGACATAACCTCAATTGTTTAAGTGGTTTTTGTCGTGTTTCGAAAGGTCATTTCGTCGCCTTCCAGAATAGAACAAGAAGCAAGTCTCAACTAAATTTGGTTCAGATTTTTTTTTAATGTGACTGTTGCAAATCAATAAAATGTTAAAAAATCTTTGAATATGTATAACTAGAATCTGATGTTCATAAAAAAAAATGTTCATTTTGATTGGAAGAATCTAAATTATTTTTCCGGATAAAACTGGATTACCCTGTATACGAAGATACGGTGGCGGACATAAGTATGGAAAGGGCCTCAGAAAACTCTGATCCTGAATTAGTTATCAAATAAGTGATGATGTTATTAAAAACTTCAATCCACGAGTCAATCCATTTGTCAGTCTACGTCTCCTGGCGATTTTTTTCAAAAAAAAATGTATTGCCTTTTTTTTATGTTCAATAAAGTCTACTTTTGTAAATTTGTTCTGTATAATTTTTGTTAAAAATGGCTTGCACCATTCAGAAGAGGAATTAAACCTATATTCTTCCTGAAAATTCAATAATAATTGAACAAAGGATAGACTAGCAATAAAACGTCATATTGACAAAAATGACACATTTGCATGATTTCTTCAAAAATGGGTAATTTTTTCCAAGCTAAAAATTTTAACGCTTGATTATCCTTTGTTCAATTATTATGAAATTTTCAGGTACATAACTTTTGCCCCTCTTTTGAATGGTGGGAAGTTACACAGAAAAAGGTTACAAAAGTGGCCTTTTTTTGAACGAGAAAAAAAGGGCACTAAAAATTTTTTTTTTAAATCGCCAGGACCCCCAAACTCACAAATGGATTGAAGTTTTCAAATGCATCATCACTTTTTTGATAACTGATGTAGGACCAGAGTTTTATCAAATTTAAGGTCCTTTCCATACTTATGTCCACCACTCGTTGGTCTTTTGAGTGCGATTCTTCAACTGATAGTGGTAGAAGTGCTCAAAGTGTCCATATCGCAGCTTGGCCAGAACATCGTAGTTCTCCTGCTCCTGGGTGTTCAGCGTCTGCAGGATTTCCGTTGCCTGCCCACGAAGTGCCAGAGTTAATGCCAAGGCTTTTTCGGTTGCACTCCATCCATTTGCCCTTGCCTCAAACTGGCGATGTTAGTTATTCCAGGACAGCCTGCCATCAAACTGTTGTGCTTTCATGTGGCTTCTGATCTTGCTCCCTATTGTCTGGGGCGATATGTCCTGTATGTTGTTGAATGTACCCCCCATTAATTTTTTAATGTGATGTTTCAAATGAAAGTTTCTCATCAAATTACAACCCTATTTTTTTTGTTTGATTTTCGCATTTTCTCAAAAATTCTAAACAGTTTTTGTATAGCATACCCTATTTTCAAATTCAACCAATAAAAAGATGGTTGTAGGGCTGTGTACAGGGTGATTCAATTTCAGAGTCAGGGTGCCATCTAGCGGCGACGGCGAAGGTCAGAAATTCAAAACCAAAAAAGTTTTTTGAAGTGCAGATCATGCTCTTTCATATGAGCCCAAGCTCGTTTAAATCGGTCAAGCGAAACGGGAGAAACCTCCGTTTGTTTAATAAAACAATTGAACTTCCCCCACCACTTTATTATGATAGATAGAAAAAAACGTTTTGGACAAAAAGTGTAGGTAAATAGTCAGTAAATCCGAAAATGAGCTCATCGATATATTTTCATTGGACAAAATTCCATAAAAATCATATTTTTCTACTTGGTGTTGGTTGTTACGCCCCCTAGCGACCATTTCAGAAACTTGAAAATATTTTCCAGGTTTTTCTCTTTGCCGTCTTAGTAATAAATTTTTTTGCCGCAAGCCTCTACGATGAATAGTTTACGAGAACTGGCACCCTGACTCTGAAAATGAATCACCCTGTACACGTACGTAGAAATAAAAAGATGTTATTATCGTGACAAATTTGCCATTTTTTCTAGTATGTTTTACAATGTATGGTATCATTTGGAAACCTTTGAAACGAAGTAATTGTTGATCAACTTGTCAAGAATGATTTGAAGATGGTAGGTATATTGCGAAGAGGAAAAATTTTAAATATTCTATACATATAGGGTGACCCAGTATTATCCCTCAATATTTCAAATTTAGATTCTACTAATGAAAATGAATAATTTTTATTCTATTTTTTTTTTAAATGTTTAGTTTCTTTTTAGAAGCTTTTTTAAAAATGGATATAACCTCGATTGTTTGGGTGGTTTTCGTCAAGATTCGAGAGGGCATTTCGTCTTCTTTCAGAATACATTTTCAATTGTTCATTTCAATTAGTAGAATCTTAATTTTAAATACTGCCTGATAAGACTGGGTCACCCTGTATGAATGAAGAGAATATTTTAATGCATAAAAATAGAATAAAACATGAAAAAGTTATAAAGCAGCAAACTTGGTCAATATTTTAGGGTGGCGATATTTTGTGCCGGGGAATGTATTTTGGAATGAAATTAGGAAAAAGCAAATTCCGAAATAGTTTTTCCATAATTCGAAATTCTCCATGAAATTAAATAAATAAATTCATTTTAATTCAAATACATCTTCGCTAATTATTCTTTATTTTTCACTTTAGACGCCAGATAGATTATTCCTTTCTAATTTTTATCTTATTTAGTAATTCTGAAGTTGTCGGGGATTGTTGAGCTTGCTGCCTAAACTGCGACTATTGGGGTTTTCATTTTACACCGATTGACTGGAGTGAAGTTTTGAAATCTCTATGATCAACCTTGTGTGATGAATGCAAAGAGCGACAATTAAATCACTGTTTTCTGAATCGACGTGACTTTTCAGCGTTTTTTCATAATATATTATATACAGAGTTACCCATTTGAAAGCGGGCCACCCTCATAACATTTTAATTTATGGATCGATTTTGACGATTTTTTTTTTAGATGTAGGGAGGGGAAAGGTTTATTTCGCGGCCATACGTCGGTGTCGCCCAGTTTTTTCAAAAACCAAGGCCTACTAGAGCATATTTAGAGACTGAAAAATCCAGAAAACATAGCGATTTTTTTAGAGAAAATCTGCCAATGCCACTGGATTTTTCATCCCCTGAAATGGATCTGTATTAGATTTCATGAAAAAATATTCAAAACAAAAATATAATTTCTGTGTGTGTAAGTTTTGTTTGTTTTCATTGTATTTTAACATAAGAATATCTATTAAATGTTGTTATTTGATGATTTTTTTGTGATAGATTTGCTATCGCAAGAGTTACGAGCCCGGTTACAAGTCAAAATGCTTCTTGGTGCATAATGAAATCAATCGTCAATTTTTAATATTTTTTCATGAAATTTTGTGAAGAGACATTTCAGGGTGTGACGAATCCAGTGGCGTAGGCAGATTTTTTCTAAAAAAATCGCTAATAATATGAATTCTGAATTTTTGAGCGTCTAAATATGATCTTGTAGGCCTTGAATTTTGGAAAAGCTTGATGCCGCCTGGCCTCTAAATAAACCTCTCCACTCTCCACTTTTCAAAAAAAATCATCAAAATCGCTCCATAAATAAAAATGTTATAGCCCTCTTTCGAATGGGTCACTCTGTACATACTTTTCTAAGCATAATCAGGATTTATCAATGTGCAGATAAATAATAAATATATTCTTTCAAGCTGCGACGGTTGCACCGTCCACCCCCATGCGCATTCAAACCAGACGACAAAACCAATCGGGCTCCCTTTCCCCGTCTACTCCTCACCGTATTGAATTACGAAGTGAGAGCATCGAGGAAAATATTTCTAAAAATAATTTGATTTGCCAACCTCCAGCTCCAAAGTTTAGGAAAAAGTGAGGCGAGTTAAATCAGAATATGATTGAGGTTGATATAATGTTTTAGGTTACCTACTAGTCGCATAGTTAATCAGAATAATAATTTTACTAATGAAAACACCAACGACAAGAACGTAATCAAGAGTAATACTATCAATAACGGCCAGAAGAACACTAGTCAGCAAAAACTTACAGGTATATAATCCTAGTATAAAATTGGGTTTTCAAAAAAAACTATGATTTCAGAATTTTTTCCTGTAAGGCGATCAGTGAGAAAAACAAAAACGACAGTCTTGGAAGAAAAACATTTAGCCTTGGAAAGACTAGTTAGGAATAGAGTTGAGGATGGCTTAGAGGTGCTTAGAGAATTTTTTGGGCAATATGGTTATTTGAATCAAGCTTTGTTTAGATAAGATTATTCGAAGGTAAAGGAAGAGGAGTTGTTGCTGCAAAGGAATTTTTCAAAGGGGATTTCGTCGTTGAATATAGCGGTGAGCTAGTAGACATTCTTGAAGCCAAGGAAAGGGAGGAAGAATATGCTCAAAACGAGAATGCTGGTTGTTACATGTACTATTTTAAGCACAATGGAAGTCAGTATTGGTGAGTATCGTTTGTTATATGAAACGTTCACAGGGTGTTTCCGTATATTTCGTCTGCAGACTATTTCGCTTATTATGCAAGATAGATAGGGTAATGGTGATGGTAATGGTAAAGGTGGGGGGGGGGGTTTCCGTTGTAAATAGGAACAGACTTTCCCAGCTCAGGTACCCCAACTCTTCCCTGGAGATGGTGGCTGTTCCTAGGACCTTCCTTCTCAAGCGACCCCACCTGTCGCAAACTCCCAGCAGGTGGTATGAGGTTTCTTCCGCCCTTCTGCAGTGGGGGCATAGGGGAGATTCGCTTATTCCTAACAAATGCAGGTGTCTGTTGAGCCTGCAATGGCCTGTCAGAATGCCAACGATGGTGCTCAGTGCCTTCCTGCTCTTGTTCAGCAATTGGGCCGTCCTTTGCCTGTGAGGTTCTGATATCGTCTCTTTGGCCTGCCTGTATAATGGGTTACTGTTCCAGTTCTCAACTGTCCTCTCCCACGCCCATTCGTTGAGAGTGCGTGAGATTTGTTGTTTACTAAGGCCTAGAAATGGTTCCGGTCCGGACAGTCGCGTGGCAGATCCTCGTTTGGCCAGCTTGTCCGCTTGCTCATTGCCGGTGATCCCCGCGTGCCCCGGGACCCATACTAGTTTGACACTCTTGTTCTCACCCAGCACTTGCAGCGCATCCCTACACTCTTGGACCAGCGGGCAGCTTATCCTTGGTTTGGTGATTGCTTTGAGTGCCGCTTGACTGTCGGAGTAGATAACAATGTTATTCTCCAATCCTCTTTTTACCTCGTCTCTAGAGGCAACCTCTAGGATAGAGAATATTTTCGCCTGGAAGACTGTTGCAAGTCCTCCAAGGGGAAAAGCTTCGCCAGTGTTCCTGTCAGTCCTGAAAACTCCGGCTCCAGTCGAACCCGTGCGTTCAGCTTTGGAGCCATCTGTGAACCAGACTTGAGTGTTGCCAGGCGCCTCCATCGGTTAGGTCAGCCACTCTTCCCTCGTCGGTACGTGCACCTCAAAGCTCCTTCGGAGTCTGAGGCGACCATCCGTTGGTGTCAACCCGGTCGATAAAAGCGGTAACTCGCACCGCACCAGTGATGATATCCTGGTGTGGCCAACTTCCATTCCCATGTTCCTCCATGTCTTCTGGGCAACCATCCTACTATAGGAAGCCATCACTTCCCTCTTCACCCAGAGACCTAGCTCTGGCAGTCCAAGGAGGATGTTCAGTGCTGCTCCAGGAGTTGTCCTCATTGCGCCTGTTGTACCCAAATAAGCCATCCTTTGCAGTCGGTCTAGCTAGAGTACATAAGTGGTCTTATCGGTTGCCGGCCACGGATCCGTATGAGATCCTCGGCCTGATGACAGCCTGGTAGAGGCAATGCATGACCTGGGGTTTTAGGCCCCACTGTCTTCCGACCACTCGACGCAGTAGCCACAGTGTTGCTGTTCCTTTTTTTATTGTCCTTTCAACGTGGGGTCTCCACGTTAGCCTGCTGTCCAACACAACCCCGAGGTACTTGACCTCCTGCCTGAGTGACAGTGTGGTCCCGTACATCGTGGGTGGCTTGATTCCCGGATATTCCTTCTGTTGGTGAAGAGAATAAGCTCTGTTTTGGAGGGGTTTACTGACAGTCCCATCTCTCCACACCATGTTTTTACTATCAAACAGGCTAGCTTCATCCGCTCACAGACGATCCCTAGGTGTTTACTCAACTTTCTTATTTCAAATCACAACCATATTCTTTTATTTGATTTTTGCATTCTCTGGAAAATTCTAAACATTTTCCATTTAGCATATCCTATACCCAAACTCAACCAATGAGAAGATATTAACAGAAAGAAAAAAATTTGCTATTTTTTCGATCATGTTTTGAAATATATGATATTATTTGGAAACCTTGGGAACGAGGTAGTTGTTAGTAGATGTCAACTTATCAAAAAAGATTTGAACAAGGTGAATTTTATCCGACAATATTTAAAATTAAGATTCTACTAATTAAAATCAACAATATTTATTCTTTGGACATTCATTCTGAAAGACGACGAAATAGCCCCTCGAACCATGACAAAATCCACTCAAACAATAGTAGTTATATTCATTTTCAAAAAAGCTTCCAAAAAGAAACTAAATATTTTAAAGGTTTTCATAGAATAAAAGTTGTTCATTTTATTTACTTAGTAGAATCCGAGGTAGAATCTTAATTTGAAATATTGTATGATTAAACTGGGTCACCTTGTATGTATAAAGAGAATATTTCAACTTTTTCCTCTTCGCAATATAACATGTTCAAATCTTCCTTGACAAGTTGACATCTATTAACAACTACTTCGTTTCCAAGGTTTCGAAATAATACCAAACATTTTAGAACATGTTCGAAAAAATAGCTTTCTGGCGTTAATATCTTGTTATTGGTTGAATTTGGGTATAGGGTATGTTATATAAAAATGTTCAGAATTTTCCAGAGAATGCAAAAATCAAACAAAAAAAAAAGGGTTGTAATTTGAAAAAAGAAAGTTGGACCACGCCCAGAAGTTCTGGAACACCCTGTATATGTGAAATTCATTTGGAACCATTAAACTTTCATTTGAATTTTTTTTTTCCCTAAACATCAAATTAAAAAGTTGATGGGGTGGTCCATTTATCTGTGAACACTCTGTACACATTCACTAACTAACGTGAAAGTAAGAAATGGGGTACAAAACAATATTGAATTCCTACATTCCGTAGGGAATGTATGAAATCACTAGTTATTCTAAAAAATCACTATAACGTATCAGTAATTGTAATAGTTAATATGAAATAGGTACCATTGTGCCTGCTGTACCACCCTCCGACTTCTTGACTCGATCAAGTCGTTGTTCAGGTTATTTCTCTTCCTCGAATTTTGCTTTCAGTTCTTCCGTAGGTGTATTCCTTCTCTTCAATATATATTTTAATAATTACTCTTTTACAATGAACACTTTCCATTTACAACAAAAACCAAAAAAATGCAATTGTCCCAAGCCTAACCCGCCGGCCACTGCATCCTTTTTAATTTAATATTATTTAATGATTATTCATTTTACAATAAACATTTTCCATTGGAAAAAAAACAAACAAATGCAATATTTGTACCCAGCCTAAATCGCCGGCCACTGCATCCTTTTTAATTTAATATGCTTAAAAAACTATTCATTTCACAATAAACATTTTCCATTTACAACAAAAACTCAACTTCTAGGTTATGTGTAGTCTGATATCAAGCGGCATTCAACTTCAACTTCAGACAGAGAGTGATTTCATGAAATCACTAGTGAAACTAGGTGATTTCATTTGCAACCTATTTTGACTGAACTTTTTAGTAAATGTGTACAATCACTAGAGAGAGTACACAATCCCTAACTTCGCACTTTCACGGTAACATATGTTAAGCTCAAAATTCGAAAAACTTGAAAAAAAACATGTTTGAACGAAATAAAAAAATAGGTATCGACTTTTTCGCGCTTTCCTACAGTTTGCAATAGAGAAGAATCGATTATATTTTTCATGCAAGCTCCTCATTTGTGATAACTTGATGAAGCTATTTATCAAGAAGTTGACTTAATCATAGCGGAAATGTTTGCGAAAAATAACCTTTATCTTTCTCTAGTATAGATGCCACTGAAGAGACTGGAAGGTTTGGACGGTTGGTGAATCATTCTCGCAACAACCCTAATCTAGTGACTAAAACCATAATGGTGGATAAAAAACCAAGACTTGTGTTAATTGCCAAAGAGAACATCAAAATGGGAGAGGAGGTAATGATGAACCTTAGGTTCTTGATTGTAACCCAATCCCACTCCCAATCCCATTATAAGTAGTATTTACCAAGTATAAGACAAGACAAGATCTATCTCTCTTTCCGATAATCTACAGGTTGACATACAAAAAAGTACATTGCATAGTGCCACACAATAGAGGACACTAAAATAATTAAAAAAAATAAAAAATAAGATGAAAATAAAATAAAAACAATTCAATAGAGATGGAACCCTGTATGTAGCGCCCTATATCAGTAATCACAAAACTAAGATCATATTTGAATTTAGCATGATAAAAAAAAACCTGTATAGCACATTGTAATCCATTTCTTGCGTCTCCGGCTAAAGATATTCAAAAAAAACCCAAACAAAAATTAAATTCAACACCCCGTATCTTTTAACCGAAGGCCTTGCGGACCCATGTTCATGGAAACTTTTTTTCTTATTTTAGTGTCCTCTATTGTGACACTATGCAATGTCCTTTTTTTATGTCACCCTGTACAGGGTGTTTCCTAACCTCTGTGACAAAATAAAAGGGGTGATTCTTCGCTTAATTTTAAGACGAAAATGTCGTATAACTTTTTTTCGAATTTCGCTTTGTTTCCAAAATACAGGGTGTTTAATTTTTTTTTTGATAAGTTTTTATTTTTAATTAATTTATCTTTTACTCGATTTTGTTGAAGTTTGGTAACGGTATTTATAGTGATAACGGGCTCATTTTGCCATGAACAAATAAAAATTATCGAATACAGTGGCGTCCCGAGCGGCACTTAAACCAATATTATTGGGAAAAAAATTTACGCCACTGACTTTTTGTGTCATTTTCATTTTTTTTTCAGGTTATTCAACTAAGAACGCAACTTTTTGATCTCTTGAATTTTTATCGTATCTTGCCTAATTTTTGAAATAAAAAATTAAATCTAGTTGAGTGAGTTTTGACGCAAAAAGTAATTTTATCGCTGATGTTGAATTTTCTAACAAATACAGCAATCAATTATAATCATTTTAATGGAGAATTCAAAAACACTGAATAAATAAAAAAAAAAAATACATAAAAATAAATAATTTTAATAAAAAAAATTAAACACCCTGTATTTTGGAAACAAAGCGAAATTCGAAAAAAAGTTATACCACATTTTCGTCTTAAAATTAAGCGAAGAATCACCCCTTTCATTTTGTCACAGAGGTTAGGAAACACCCGGTATATCATCACTCTGGAATTTTTTCTTGATAATGGTATCAATGAGAGTTTGAAGGTTGTCGACGATGTGGATCTTGAGAAAGCAACAGAGATTCGGACTTCCATCGTCTTTATTTTATTTCGTTAACACGGCGTTTTGTTCAATAGTATCTTGGATCGTCATCAGATGTGAACTGAGATCTTATCCTTAGGCTACAGGCTTAAATACAAAGTGGAAGCAATCAAGGATGAGGGAATCTTATGGGTAGGATTCCGACCAAGCACAGGTTTCCAGATTTTCGAGATTTCGACGCTGCTGTTACTCGAACAAAATTCCTTCGTTCTGTTCGATGCAGGCAGCTTCTAATAACTTGCGCTTCCTCCAGTGTGACTCCCCGTGTAGCAGCATTCGAGACTCCGATCACTTCATCTAATAAATGTTGGTTGGTCGAGGTTGCAAAGAAAACAATTTCTTGGTTATGTTTTAATCAAAAGTGGATTTGATTTTGATTTTTTTTGCAAACGATATGCATGGTGTTTCCGAGGAAGCAGGGAATACTGAAATGCTATTCGATGTCATTTTTAGTGGATTCATCCATTATGTCCCACATTTTGAGTTCAAGTCTTTTGTATCTTTCCAAACTTGGCACAGGTGTAGTGCTTCATCTGATTTGTACGATAGTTATTTCTTTAATTCTTACTCTCGGTTCGTTGGTTATTTCGTTAGCATTGTCAGAATTCGATCGTATATTGTGTTTCTTTTTGGTAGGCTGACCTATTTTTGAACCAAGAACATAGCTGGTCATGAGAATTTTTTGTAGATATGGATTCGTGTGGGTTACACTCCTATAGATCTTTTAGGAGTAGTCTCCTAACTGTCTCATTGCCCAAAATAAGAAAGTCACCAAAAATTATGATCATCCACCGAAGTTCACTCATGTAACCTGTAGCTGTCAGCTATAATTGTCACATTTCTGTATTTTCTTCAGGATCATGAAAACCACATTAGTCGCAGTATTTTGTCGACTTCATTATAGAATTCTCTTAGGCAGACAATGACAGTTTTCCACATTTTGATCATACCGCTGGCGTACCCTCCAGGGTAAGAGGCCTATTAGAATATCTCGGGAACTAAAGCGATTGGGATTCTGTAAATATGTATGGTAATATTTTATGTGATGCTCTCTTCAAATGAAATACTAGCGACGGTGAGCGAGTTCCGGTTACACCGGAAGTAGGTGTCTCGCTTGTTTCAAATGGAACACCCTATAATATTACAATTTTGGATTCTACGTGAAATTCTTGGCAGATTTGATGTATCATGTCCTATAACTAAATATAAGCGTTTGTGAAATATTTTAGTTTACATGTCAAAAATGACTTCTGTAAGCTTCTAAGATTGTCCATTCCAAAAATTCTTATATTTAATATATTTTTTTTATTTTTTGTAATGGACAATCTTATACAAACACACCTGTATTTTCAACATTCAATAAAATAAAATGATAAAAATTGAGGGTTTCTATCTAAAAAAATGATTTTTGGCAGTTTTCTTAATTAAAATTTTGACCTTATTTTTAGAAGGGGATTTAACTCAGAATTCTAGGCAGATTTGATGATTTCCTATACCCAAGTATAAGCGTTTTTGAAATATTTGAGTTTATATGTCAAAAATGACGTTTGTAGGTTCCTATTTAAATGTAAACAATAAGAGCCTTTATTATTCAATTTTTGTTGGATTTCTTGTTGAAAAGGACCTACTTTAAAAGTCTTGTTACAATATTTTGATAACTATTTTCACAGGGTGGTCCTGAAATAAGATCAAAAATAAAATTAAGAAAACTGTCAAAAATCATTTTTTTCAAATCGAAACCCCAGTTTTTATCATTTTATCATATTGAGCATCAAAAATACAGGTGAGTTTGTATAAGATCGTTCATTCCAAAAATTCTTATTTTTTTCAAATTTTATTTGAGTGTGTCCTCGGATTGAGTTTTCGTAAGGTGTAAATGACAACAAATTTCCGAGCTCGTCTACGATTCTCTGGGATTAGCATCTGCATGGACCGAAACTAAGATGTGAAAAGGATTAGTCAAATACCCTTGTTGAAAGGGATATCGAAAAAAGTTATAAAAGAGAGTAGTTTAGAATAGAAAGGAATGACCGAATACCAAGTTTGACACAAATTGGTCTATTTTGATTTTTTTTGGGGGGAAAAATCAAGTCCTCAAAAAAAAACAAAATAGTCCAATTTGTGTAACAATTGAGATTCGGTCATAACTTTTTATCCTAAACAACTTTCCTCAATAACTTTTTTTGATAACTCTAAAAATAAAGGTACTTCACCCACAATTTTTATAAAATTTTAATAAAATCTTAATAAATAACTTTCTTTTATAACTTTTTTCGATATCTTTTTGAACAAACGTAATTTACTCTTGGCCATTTTTTTTAAAATCACCTCAAAACCATCCTGTATATTGATCGATTTGACTCTTTCTTTTCACATAATTTGGTTTCTAACAATGCAGGAGCGCTTCCCAGAAAATCGTAATCCAAGTCGATTTTTTTTGTCTTTTATACATTACGAAAACTTAATCCTTTCAAATCTTTGCGCCTGTATGAGGAACCTCGGGAGCTGTGACGTTTGGTACCTAGCTCCTTTTCTGTCAGTTTCTAACCCTGTATAAACCAACAATGATTCAGATGAACAAAGCAACTGATTTTTCTTAAATTTCTTGAAATAGACCATAAACAACTCACAAAGATATTATTATAGTAAAAGCAATTGCTTAATTTTATTCATCAGGCTCAACATACGTTTTGTTTTTGAAATGTTCAAGGTTTATCGAATTTTCTGGTACCTACTATATTTTTCTTTCAAGAAGAGATTCTTAGGATCTCGTACTAGCGTGGACAATTTCAAAAGTAATTTGCATTAATTTTCAGTAGAACTGATATTCATGTCGATCAAGTTTCACAGTGGAGTACATACAGATAAAACACTTTTTCTTATAAGACGAAATAGTTATTTTGGCGAAGCACATCACCTTAGGTAAAGTGTGGGGAATCCGTTTGTCTGAAATAGTCTTGATCTCAGTTATAGTCTTTTCGTTCGGTTTCACTTTTCTGTGAAACGAGATTTATGATCAATTTTTTTTTCAGGTTTTGTATGATTACGGAGACAGATCTAAAGAATCATTACAACATCATCCATGGTTAGCTTTATAGTGTCTATTCTCGACTCTATTCTCAATTTAATTAGGTTTCATGTTCATGTCATCTGTGCCTGAAAACATTATTTCATTCTGTTAGATTGGTACGTACCTAATATTTAATATTTATATTTCTCTTCACATAATTTCAGCAGTATTTTATCAAGATTTGATTGCAGTTATCTTTTGTATAGTACTTACAAATATCCAATAGGAGTCTTATTGACCTATACAATCATGTATAAAAGAAAATATTGTTCTAAGATGAAGCAACGAATCTTATAATTTTTGTTGAAAACTTTTTATGCACTGATATTTATTAAGCCATAAAATTGAATTTCTTTAGGGTATGTAGTATAATATACATCGACTGTTTTTAATAATACAGACATAAACAAGGTGAAAAGATCTGATGCACTAATATTCGATCACTTTTTGTGTCCAAGATACAGAGGGCTGAAGCATTTTAGAAAATCTAGAATATGCATCACCCATTCAATTGGGATGTTCAGAAAACTTTCATCTTCAAACATCATACATATGTATATTATATTATTATCATGGTTCTACTATGTTAGGACAGATTGCGTCGGAGTTTTTTCGAAACCTTGGTGTATTCATTGCGACAATAACCAATTAAAGTTAATAAAAACAAAAAATGACCAGATATTATTGCAAAAGAACTGGTTTTATTACTTACTTACTTAACTGTCCTGCCTTATTATGTTTTAGTTTTTTCAATGTCACTCTGTATACATAGGTTTATAAAAATAATTTGGTAGAACTGACCTATCGGAAGTATCTCAAGACATGGAATATCCAAGAATTAGTGACGCGACACAAAATTGGTGAGAGAAAAATTGGCCGCGTTCTGTCTTCAAGAAAAATATTGATCTGTGCAACTCGTTACCCAATGTTAATTTTATATCTCTAAACAGTATATCCGGCGATGGACCTCTTTCTTTCTTCGGGTTGCCTCCACACAACAGTCACAATAAAAACCAGTTCATGACCAAAAGACAGAATTTCCAGTACGTCGCAGAAAAAATAACCATTGGACGTGCTGGGTACTGTTTCTAAATGTTTATTCCTTGCTTCATGGTTAATATTTGTGCACTAATAAAATATTCATGTTATATTTTGCTGAAAACTTTTGAATACGGGTACTCAACTCATGAAAGAAAAAACGAGTTTTCAACTTTTTGAAGGCGCTGTATAAAAATTTCAAACTTCCTTATTTCCCCTTCACTTTGAATTTTCTGGATCTCATCTGGTAGATGGTTGTACAGTTTAAACAGCTGTAATGTACCCCATTTTTCAGTTAGTTTTAGTCTGTGCTTGGGATATTTCAGATTGGATAATTGGTCTGGGAATCATAATATTCACTGAAAAGCTGCCTATGTTTGAAAAGGAACAGAATACACATTCATTCAATTTTCTTTCATGATAATCAATTTTGACGACTACAGGATATGTACTGCAATAAGGTATTTTACAAATGTTTTTATAATAAGATTTCGCCTGATATCGTATCGGTACCCACTTTAGTATATTTTCCATACCATGCATTATATTCCTAAATTTTGGAACTTTGTGTATACTAGGTGACCATTTATCTGGAGCATTAAGTATCCATATTTTTATAGTCGAAATAAGTATGAATTCCATTTTCCTTTGAAACTCAGTAGTTTTTAATACAATACATATTATGAGTATTATACACAGTGGCCATTTGATAAGGAAACAGAGGTAATTTTTGGCGCTTCAAGACACTTAAGAAAACACCCTTTGATCCGTCGATTTTTGATTCAAGGGGGAACCATTTTTTTGGCATTCTCGCCCCATTAAGGGCAAATCCCTAGCAGGGTAGTCAAGGGCCCTCCAAAATTTTGAATGGCATAAGGAGTCGATGTACATTATAACCCCCGAGTTGCACAGCGCTAATATCCACCTAGTCATTACATGGGCTAACTATTGTTATCAAAAAATGTACATTTTGAAACATTTTTTGTGAGGTAATTATGCGACATCCATCAACTAGTCTTTGTTGCAGGTCTTCCAAAGATATTGGCTGGATAGCCTGAACTTTAGTTTTTGAATGACACCATAAAAAAAATTAACGGGCTCAAATCTGGAAAACTTGGAGGCCACTCAAAAGCACCTCTCCTTCCAGTATCCATTGTCCTGGAAATGCCGAATTGTCCAAATATCGAGAAACCAACCATAGCATAATGAGGTGGCGCACATCTTGAGAGGGTTTTCAAATATCTTTTTTGTAACTTTAATTAACCCCTGCAATGGCTGTGTAGATTGTAGCGGTGTAAAACTCGGGTATTCTAATGCACATAAAAACATCTTCAAAATAAGGTATCACTCGACCCCTCATCCTCATGCCATTTGAAATTTTGTGGGCCCTTGTCACTCCCGCTAGGACTTTGTCCTTCATGGGCCAAGAATGCCTTGAATCGAAAATCGACGGGTCTGAGGGTCTTTTCTTGAATATCTTGGGGCACCCAAAATTGGCCATGTTTCCTTTTCAAATGGGCATGTATATTTAGGTGCATCCGGTTCTTATTTCAACACATTGTATTTATAGGTTAATTTTTTACCAGTAGTTGGGAGGATAGTTTTCCATTTTTTTTGTGTAGTACAAATAAGAATATATTTTGATATAATGCCTGTTTAATAAACAGCGTATTAGATGTACTGGAATGCCTCCTTGAATGTATTAATCTTTGTAGCAATAAGGAGTAGAAACTTTATGAATAATAACTCTAAGTGACAACTGCCGCTGTTCGACTGTATTTTTATCATTTTTGAAGTCCAATAACTAGAATATCGTCTGTTTAATCGGCAAAATGCGTAACTCCACTCTTGAAAACTGTACAGGGTACAGAAAGAAAGGTTTTTCAATAAAAAATGTTCAGGATTTGATGAATAGAAAAAAATGAAAACATAACTAAATCCTATGCGTTTTTTCACTTTTTTTGGAGTGATTTTCGAAATTTCATTAGGCATTTTGCCGAATGAGGTTGTGGTGGAGCAGATACGAATTTTTCTGCTTTTGAAATAACCAATGTTTTGAAGATACGCTCTTCTCTGGGTCATAGGTTGCGATGTCTTCTATTAGATGGCACTAAAACCCTATTTTTGCAAAAAAGTGGAGTTACGCATTATGCAGATCAGGCCGACGATATAAGTACTGCAAGTTCAGACATAAAAAGCAGCTTCCTAAAAACAATTCTTATTTGGAGAAAGTTATACCTCCATCACTGCTCCAGATCTCCAAGCTGTACGTCTCATCATTTATCATCAAACAATAGAACTATATGTGTACTTATTTGTTTTACTTTGATAGAATTTCATTAAATAGATCGACTTGAATAATATATGAATTTGATTTTATTTGAAGGTGAGTAATTTTGATTAATTTTCACGCAGTCATTCATGGGCTATTTATAATGACCCTAATTTTTTTCCCAGAATCTATAGGCCCCAAACAAGTAAACTGCTAACACTTAAAGGTAGAATTGATAAAATGATAAAATATCCTAATCAAAGTAGAGAACTGCCAAGAAAGACGCTGTCCAGAGTATTAGAGACTTTTTCATAAGAGAAATCTCATCAAGAGAAACTCATTTTCAGAAAACGTTCTCTGTCCCAACTGTAGATAATTATGAACTTTGGCGATTGGACACAATCAGAACTAGTGTTCACATGTTTGCCCCAAACTGTGGAAAGCCTCAACTTTTGGTTTGAGCGTTATTTGAGTATCAAACAACGGTTTAAGGCTAACTGGGTCGAAATATTTACTTTTTTCAAGGTATAACCAGATAAGACCTATACCATATTGAGAATACCACTGGTCATCTGAATCTAGTTTTTTTTCTATCCAAAAAATGTCAAAATCGCGGTTCGGAATCTCAACTTTTCAAAACATAACTCGCTCCTTCTCCAAAACCACGCTAGCTATCAGAACAGTTTTTTAATTTTGAAGTGCTGTTATTTTTTTCAACACAGCGCACACTATAGCAAAATCGACAATAATGTAAAAACAATAAGTGATGAAAATTGAATCCTCCTAGTTTATATGAAATTCATGTATTTTCATAAGCTATATTATACTGCTGAATACCAATCGTGCATAGAAGGCACCTGGACGGACAGTTGTTACATGAAAACCATAGAAAAGAGAAATTGATTCTTTTTCCTATGATGAAAACAGACTTTATTGTAAGGTGAGTTCGGAAGGTAAAAAGTGTCAACACCTATCACACTTTTACACAAATCCGTTCGTTAATTGACCGGTGTAAGTTTGGTGTTCACTTTTGTTGCGTTCGGCAATTGATTCATGGTTTGAATAGTGTCAAGACGGTGTGACACCATTCACACCGAAGAAAAGGATGGTGTAATCGGTGCTACACTTCTGATTCCTGATTGTTTTGAAATGAAATAACATAAAACCATTATCACCAGAAGTCAGATCAGACAATTCAGACGGACTGATCAGTGAATTGAATCCATATTAGTATTATATTGATGATTTCCCAGCAAACATATGCCATGACGGTAATGTAACTTTATAGTAACGGCATTGCCTGCAATTCTCATTGGCAATGTACAGGCAGTTATCACCTGAGAGGTATCAATTTGGCACGCCGGCCGCAAGACATTTTGCCATGATGGATAATTATTGGCAAATCACTACTTCACCATCAAATGTCAAGGAGTGTTAAAAAAACACCACCAATTCAGTGCATTATATTATTGGCATATATAAGTTCTAATGTGGAAAAAACGTGGTTAGGATAACAATAACTAAAACTAAATGCCATTCATTGTGTTTTTCTATTTTCACCTATGCGAGGCCTTCAAAGATAACGTGAAATTTTTGACTGAAAGTGGATTAGCCTTCACCAAGTTTGCAATAAAAAAATGGAGATTTCATTTTATATAAACGCTTACCTATGCTTCATACCATTGTTGATATAAGTACATGCAGTGTAATCAAGTATTGGAAGATGATGCATGATCAGTTATTGATGAATCTATAAAAATAGTTAAATATAAAACGTAAAGTTCTCACCACAAATAAGTCGAACCATACCACTAAAAGCATGAAAGCTTTTTATTCCGTCTTGCCTTGATAACACCTTAAAATGTTGATAAGTGAGCCAAGTGGTGTCTGATGAATTCGGACATAACCCTTTTTTTGTAGCATGTATATGTAGCTTTTTGTGTTCTTTTCCCAACAAGTTTTAGACCGTTATCAAATGCACAAAGAACCACCTGTACATTAAATAAATTTGTTTCAATTCAATCCGTACTTATTCTTGTTTTAACACGCACTGCACGAATAAACAAGTCATCGAACTTTAAAACAAACGGAAACTGGCATCTGCGTCTGCGCATTTGTCAAATGTCAATTGTAAACAGAAAATATTGGCGGCCTTTCTGTCTAAAAGTATCAACCATTTAAATCAATGGTATCAACCCACCACATTTCATGGATTACAAACGTATCGTTTCATATTTACTCATTGATTGATAAAAAAGCTTTACATGTAGATCACCACCTATAATATGTGATTGAACATCGCTGTATGCAAGGCTATTAAAAGGCATTGGCTATTGTATAAAGAAAATGTAACTTATTGGATTTACAGGCATCTTGAAAATTGGACATTCGACTTTTTATGGGTAATGTGCCAGTACAGTACCTTTTCTTTATTTGCACAAATAAATGCACAACAATAATTTACCATCATGATGCCAACGATGCCATCATTAAATACAGGGTGGCGCATTAGTATGTGGAAGTTCATTTTCTCCCTTGTCAAAAGAGACAGGAAAACATTTTCAAGACAAAACTTATAGGGTTCCAGCAGGGTCACAATTTAAAAACATAACTGTGTATACAGAGTGTTCTAGGAAACCGTGGTATCAAAAAATACACTTTTTTTCAATAGCAACCCCAACTTTTGATCAGGGATTTGGATTCAGCGTAATATTCTACGTATGATGCAGTGGTTTTATTTGCCAGAATGTGCAGGGTTGTCAGGCTATCAAGGATTTACTAAAATTTAGGGAAAAAACATTATATTTTGGTAAATTAGCTACAAAAACAAAAGATTTGAATTTGAATCTTGCAAATATGCGTATTTTTCAATGTAAGAGTCAAAGTAATCGATTTTTGGAAAAAGAACAGCTATAATTCATATAGGGTGTTGTCTACAGCAGGCCCAACTTAGCGAATTTAGAGACGAAGAAACTCAATTTTTTCAAATGTGTGCTGTTATCTAGTTTTGTTAAGCACTCAAAACCCTGCAACTTTGTCATCACAATAAACGTCATAAAATGTGTCGTTATCTCGCAATCTCTGATTGTGTCAAAATAGTACCTGATTGGGATTTCTGGTTCATTCTCGGTACAGGTTACGCGACGAAACGTCATTGGCTGGGTATTCGGACCACGTGTTGAAATTCTCTAACAGAACAATGACTGAAAACAAAAGAGGTTGAGGATCTTTATTAAAAATCGAGTTGAATATCCACTATGGTATAATCAAAATGGAACAATTCTTAACATTAACAGAATCAACTAAACGAACTACGGAACTAGAGTAAATGTTCAAAATGACCGCCATTATTTTGAATGCGAGGCCTGCATTCAAAATAATGGCACGGTTTGCAAATGATCGACCAACTTCAACTAGCATGTTGTTATGATTATTGTTTATATCCTGGAATGCTTCCCTTATCCCAACGACCGACGTCGTTGCCTTATCCGATCTTTTGGATTGTCATGCTGGTTGTCATAGTAATTGAATCGGATTCTTCTGCCATAGCAACGATCCATGAACAGGTTCAAATTTGTCATCTCGAAACCCAATTGAGGGGTACTATTTTGACATAATCAAAGATTGCAAGATAACGATACATTTCACGACATGTGTTCTAATGGCAAAGTTGCAGTGTTTTGAGTGCTTAACAAAACTAGATAACAGCACACAGGGTGTTCCATTTGAAAAAAAATAGTTTCTTCGTCTCTAAATTCGCTAAGTTGGGCCTGCTGTAGAAAACACCCTATATTAATTATGGCGATTCTTTTTTCAAAAATCAATTTCTTTGACTCTTACATTGAAAAAAAACACGCATATTTGCAAGATTCAATTTCAAATCTTTTGTTTTTGTATCTAATTTACCAACATGATGTTTTTTTCCTAAATTTTAGTAAATCCTCGATAGCCTGAAAACACTGCACGTTCTGCACTGTATCATACGTAGAATATTACGCTGAATCCAAATCTCTAATTAAAAGTTGAGGTTGCTATTTGAAAAAAGTGTATTTTTTGATGCCACGGTTTCCTAGAACACTCTGTATACACAATTATATTTTTAAAGTGTTCTCCTGCTGGAATCCTATAAGTTTTGTCTTGAAAAGTTTTTCCTATCTCTTTTGATAAGGGAGAAAATGGACTTCCTCACACTAATGCGCCATCCTGTATGTACAGGGTGATCATTTAAGGATAGCGAGCGGCCATATCCTGGAAAATATCCATCGTAGAGGCTTGCGGCAAAAAATTTTATTACTAAAACGGCCAAGAGAAAAACCTGGAAAATATTTTCAAGTTTCTGAAATGTTCGCTGGGGGGCGTAACAACCAACACCAAGTAGAAAAATATGATTTTTATGGAATTTTGTCCAATGAAAATATATCGATGAGCTCATTTTCGGATTAACTGACTATTTACCTACACTTTTTGTTTAAAACGTTTTTTTCTATCTATCATAAAGAGGTGGGGGAAGTTCAATTGTTTTTTTAAACAAACGGAGATTTCTCCCGTTTCGCTTGACCAATTTTAACGAACTTGGGCTCATATTAAAGAGAATAGTCTGCGCTATAAAATGCTCATTAGCTTTTTAATTTGTGACATTCGCCGTCGCCGCTAGATGGCGTTAACTGAAATGGTAGCATATTTTTGAGTTTTTCCAAAAAAATCAAATGTAATTGTATATTTATTTTCATATATTTTAAAAGGGGATACATTTTCCTATAAAAAAAATAAAAAAAAACAAAAACAAAATTAAAAAAAAGAAACAAAAAAAATATCAATGCTTCTTAAAAATATTTTATCAATCATAAAATAATTAAGGTTTTGGATGCCGCGGGTAAAACCGATAAATTTGATTGCTTTTGATCTTTGATCACTAGAAGAGCTGCAACTGGCCTCCAAAAAATCTATATAACTTCGTGAACCGAGTCGTGAACTCACTTGTCTGATTTATGTTAGATCCATTTTTTGAAAAAAAATCTATAGAATAATGCGAGGTAGCTTTGTCAACTGCAAAAACGATATGAAATTGAGCATGAACTATCTAGAAAATGTTTATACCATAAATAGAACTCACATATGAATAGGTATAGCATGTAAAAAGAAGAATAGGGAACTTGCCCATTTTTATTTCTTATATCTTATTTATTTATTTTAGAGTGGGCGTTCAGGTCTAAAAACACCGTATACCAAATATCAGCCCTTGAATCGCTCTAGTTACTTCACAATAATGATTCAAAATTGACATCGACGCTGTGAAAATCCAAACGAAGCAAAAAACGCGGGAAAGTTTTGACGTCATAACGCGTATCTTTGACAACCATTTGAATGTTTGAAGTCTGATGTGACATTGAGTTAGTTATTTCATAGTTTTTGAAAAAATCAAGGATAGTTTATATAAATATTGCATTATGCCGCTGTGTTCGAAAACTTTGAAATTTCCAAACAAATTTTCATTGGCGTGCCTGATGACAAAAAACGGCGAATAAAATGCAGAAGCAATGAGGGGAATCATTTCGTTGAAACGCTGTGCTATTTATGTGTATGTGGAGATCATTTTTTTGTGTGTATGTATTTTGACAAAAAATAACATTACCTAATTATTGTGTTTTTAGATTTTGAGAGATTTTATTCTTGGGTACATATCACTACTTACAGACAGATTACAAAAATGAACCTTTTTTTTTTACCAGTATACAGTATGTCCGGCGATGATGTATACAAAAGGACAAATCATGGACCAAAATTTTTATTTCTCGAGAAAGTCATTTTCATAAAAAATGTTGCTTGTTAAAAAGATTATGATTGTCGATGAAAAAAAAAAAATATTTTATACAAGAATACCCTTCAAACAAAAAGGAATATAATCTCTTTATCAAGCGGAAAGCGTGAATTCCCCGCTATATTTGAAAGTTTCTGGCAAAAAGAAAAAATAAATAAATTGGGAAGTCAAAATTTTTCCAATTCAAATCTGTATTTCACTGGAAAGTGGTTTACGGTGTTTGGGTAATCATTATTATTGTTAGGTGTGGTATCGATTGGTTTACATATTTCTATGAATTATGCCTTGACTAATAATCACTAATAATTATTGGTTTATTTTATTATATTTATCGTATCACGTTGAAATTATTGATTTTTGCGCCTTCTTCGAAATACATAATTGAAAATAAAAAAAATGTGTCTTCTTTGATCCATTATTAACACTGTAGACCCATAGAATGTCTAAAGTTACATCTTTGCTTAAAACTTCTGAATAAATTATGGATGTAGGTAGTTCTCTCTTGAAATAAATTGATTTTCCGACTTCTTAAAGACCCTGTACAAAATTTGTTTTTTTTTTCATCGACAATCGTTTTTCTTTAGTATATAAGCAAAAATTCTTATAAAGAATGACTTTTGCTTGAGAAATTAAAGTTTCGCTCCATTTGTCCTATTGTATACCTCATCGCCGGAAATACTGTGGGATAATAATAATAATATCTTTATTTAGCCTGAAGCTATAAAAATTACATAAGGTAAAAGTCTAAGAGAAAATAAAAATATTAACAAGTGAAAAGTAAATCTCAAGAGTATTAACAATAATATTTGTAAATATGTGTGAGTAAAATGTAAGATGTAAAAATATAAAATATAGTATTTGTAAACTGGACAATACATGTATCTAACTTATTACAGGGGTTACGTAAAAAATATAAAAAGCCATAACTATACGGTTTCCATCACATAATTCTTTAGAAGTCGTTTGAATGTTGGGAGATTATCACAATTCTTTAAAGCTGTTGGTAGACAATTGAATTCAAATGGGCCCCTATTCAAAACCGAATTGTACATTTGAAATGTGTTACATTTATGATCTAGGATAAAATCGTTCTTATTTCTAGTTTCATACCTATGAACATCTGAAAATTTATTGGCTCTATTACACAAATACATTGGTACTAGTTCATTCTTGATTTTATATATAAATATGAATACATTATATATAACTTTTTGTTCTACAGATAACAAGTTAGTGACACTTAACATACATTTGACAGGAGTATATTTATTACATTTCAAAATCGTTCGCATTGCACGGTTCTGTATCAGCTGGAAATCATTCATTATTTGTTTTGGCATTGAATAGAAAAGGGTTGCGCAAAAGTCCAGGTGGGGCGCTGCAATAGTTTTATATAACAATAATTTCGTTGTCATCGATAAGTTCTTCCCCACTCTTGATAAGAAATAACATTTTTTAGAAAATTTTCTCATCACATAATCAGCATGTGCTCGGAAGTTCAAGTTCACATCAAGAATAATTCCCAAGTATTTAATTTCCCTATCATGCTGTAGTTGATTCCCATTTATATGCACATTTACATCATTCACATTAATATTGGACAGTCTACATTTTTTGCCAAAAATACTAAATTTAGTTTTGGTTACATTAACACTAAGACTATTTTTACATAACCAATCCGACACTAACGAGAGATCACTGTTCATAGAATTCTGCATGTGTCTCTACCGCTTACATAAATCATTGTATCATCTGCGAATAAATGAATCATAGTATGATGTATAACATTAACAATATCATTGATATAGATCAAAAACAATAAAGGTCTCAATACTGTTCCTTGAGGAACTCCGTGACTGACCATCATTGGATCAGACAAAGCGCTCTTAAATTTAACAATTTGTTGTCTATCACACAAATAGGATTTGAACCATGTTAAAGCAGAGTCCCTCAAACCTATTTTCTCAAGTTTTTTAATGAGAACGTCTCTGTTGATAGTCTCGGAGGCTCTTTGAAAGTCAAGAAACACTGCTAAAACAAAGTTGTCCTGGTCTATTTCCTTGTTAAATTCATCGATGACATTCAAAATGGCAGATTCGCATGAATGTTGTCGGCGGAACCCCCCCAGAAGTTGTTCCTTGACAGCCAACTCGAGCAACCCTTCATAAACAGGAACGGAATTTATCGGCCTGAGATCCTGACTGTACCTCGCACTTCCACTCCTTAGGAAACTCACCGTAAGACAGTGATGTATTAATGATATCAAGCATTCGATCCCCTGTCACCGCAAACACGTCTTTGAAGACACTCGTGTAAATACCCGTCGCACCTCCCCCTACCATTTTCATCCTACTGACATATTGTTTCATGTCAGCCATGGCGATTGTTCTAAACTGCCTCAACGAACACCCAACTGTGGAGACGGTCTGGACAATTTCTTCCATACTGTCTGTAGATGAAATAGCAGCAACTATCGCTTCGACACTTTCGATAAAATACCTGTTTAGCTTTCTGGCAATTGATGACTCTTCTCTAACAGTACCATCATCAAAGATGATGTAGTCGGGAGCGGCAGCATACTTGTTCGGCAGTAGCAATTTTAGATTTTTCCACAGTTCGTATGAGTTCCCTTTGTTGTCGTCAATTTTCTCTTTGAAATATTTGTCTTTTTCTGTTCTTATTTTGTCAACAATGGCATTTCTGATGAGCTTGTAATTATTCCAGATCCCGTTGTCGGCCTCTTGGTGCACAGCTTGAACGTATAGTTGGTCCCGTAGTCTCATCATTTCTCTAATTTCTGCAGTGATCCACTTTTTATTTGCATACTTTTGTCGGATTTAGATAGATATTTTTGGACACATTTTTTCTAGAATTACAGAAATAGAGTTAACGAATGTGTTTGCCATTATGTTTACATCTGTAACGCTGTTGTTCCAAGGAGAATTCCGCACTTGATCCTGGAGGTAGTCAGCATCGTAATTTCTCATACTTCTTTTGGAAATAGTAATGTTTTGTTGTTCAGCAACTTTATAAGGTATTTGGATGGAAAGTATACTATGATCAGATATCTTTGGTGTCAAATGCACTTTGTGCGCAATGTGCTTGTTGTTGGTGATAACGTAATCGATTAGCGTTTGACTGTTTCGTGTTATACGCGTTGGTTCTTGCACTACTTGGGTGAATCCAAGCTGATAAATCTTATTGGTGATTTTATCCCCATAAAATGATGGCTTGAGCAGGTCAAAATTAAAATCTCCTACAATTGTATTTACACCTTCAAAATTAGATATTTCGTCCATGTAGTTAGAAAAAAAGTCCACAAAAAGTGCATTCTTGTTGTTGGGCGGGTGATATAGGACTGTATGAAGACAATTGCTCACTGTCGTAAACATTTCAATAGACAACAACCAAACAAAATTATCAACACATTTACTGGTACCTACTTTATACTTGCAGCCGTTTCGGATCAATGCTATCACTCCTCCAGTCCTTTTGTTTGTTGAGAGGCACTGTTGAAGCTGGTACCCCGCTATTTTCAGTTCACTTTCATTGATTTCTGAAGTCACATGCGTCTCAGATAAAAGAACTAACTTAGGTTTCCAATCACGTATACATATCTCGATTTCATCCTTATTATTCAGAAATCCTTGGCAGTTACTATAAACAACATCACAGGTTGAGGCATTATCACAGCTTAATTGCTATTGTATGTACTTGTTTCTTTGTATCTTCTCAATCCGCTTGAATGTTTCACATTGTACATTATCCCAGCATGCATGATCAGTCTTCAAGTTGTAACGATACTTTTCGTTTGCGATCACACAGTTTATACATTTGTAGGTCTCACACTTACAGTCTTTCACATCATGGTCTCCAGCACATTTAGGACAAACTCGCACCTCCTTACAATCTTTCTTAAAATGGCCATATTTACAGCAGTTATAACACCGCACCACACCAAAGTCATTGAACACACGACAGCGGTTCCATCCAATATTCATTTTTCCACTTTTTATGAAGTAATCATACGTTATAGAGTCCACTTCGAAAATTATATTAAATTTATTTTGGACAACATTGGACCTTCGCACAATTCTCAAAGTGATGTTCCGATCTCCTGAGTTCAGGTCATTTTGCTTGACGATCTTGTTGACAATGGTTTCATCGCTCATTGCATGGTCAAGTGAGTTGATACCAACTACTTTCAAACGAAGGTTGAAGGATTTTGGTCTTGCAACTTCAAAACTCTCCCCTAATTTCCGTTGAATATCTTTCTGGACATCTTCAATTTGTTTTTCACCTCCGCACGATAAGATTAATCCTCCTTGTCTGGTAGTACGGCCCATGGATACTGCCATGCCCATCTCACTCGGATCAACTTTGTTTCTCAGAACCTCCTTTATTTTATTCACATCCTTCTGTTCTCCAATTTGCTTAACCACAAGGATCTTGTTTTCATTATGTGTTTTGGCCACTGATGCATACGATTTATTTTCAGAAGATTCTCCCTTTATTATTCCTACCTCCTTTTTTAATTCCAGGTTCTCAGCAATCAAAAAATCAACTTTTTTGTGTAATTCGTTAGAACTATTCTTCAATTCGAAGTTCTCTGCAGTCAACAAGTCAATTTTTCTGTGCAATTCGGTGGAGTTTTTAATCAACTGTTGTAAGGTCGAATTTATAAGATCAATCTCAGAATGGTCGATGGTATAATCATCAGTTTTGCTTCGTTTTCTTGAGCTTTGAGGTTTATTTTCAACAGATTTCAACTCACATAATTTGCATTTCCATGACGCTTTTCGCATGTGGAAACCTCGCGGTTCCACGTTCTCGCATTTCGCATGGTGATAATTTTTACAAATAATACATTGGATCACTGACTTGACATCATCAAATCCCTCCTTACAGTTGAAACAAACATCGCTTGTCCCATCCTCAAGTTCATTTCCATCCATCTCCACCAATTCGGTCTCGTTGAACTTGTTTATATTCTTATCAGCAAAGCTGAGCCTTATCGCACATACAATAACACTCCACAATGGCAATCACGATATTATACCTATTAATTAGCTGTAATGGTATTTGAACAGTCGAAGGGAATCACTATAACATTTTTCAATTGTCCGATATTGATAATTTCGAAACTTTTTAAAAAAATTTATCACTATAAACCGTTATAAAATCGATTTATTTCCGGAGCCGATACTAACACGTCCGTTCAGCAAAAGGCGCGCGGATGTGTTGGATGGATACAGGTGAAATGAAATAACAAGGTCCATTTTTTTAATTTGTAATATTATGTAACATGCGGAGTAATACGTACTCAAGGATAAAATCTCTAAAAATGTAAAAACACAATTATTGGTATTTATTTCAAATTGATCTCCACATACATAAATATGACTGTTTTTCAATAAGATATTCTCCACATTTCTTCTGCATACTCTTAGCAATTTTGTTTGCGATTTTCGTCATCAGGCACGCGAATAAAAAGTTGTTGGGAAATTTCAAAGTTGAACTAGTACCCACACTGCGGCCTGCGGCAGAGTGCCATGCAATATTGAACATACCATCCCCTTTTTTTAAAAAACTACGAAATAAACCAACACAATGTCACTTCAGACTTCAAACATTCAAATGGTTGCCATCAGGGATACTTGCAATGACGCTTTCCCGCGCTTTTTGTTTCGTTTGAATTTTCTCAGCGTCGATGTGAACTTTGATCATTTATTGTAAAATAACTAGTGCGATTCAAGTGCTGATATTTGGTAAATGGTGTTTTTGGACATGAACGAAAAAAATGGGCAAGTTCCCCATTCAGGTTCAATTAGTTTTTGGGCGAGTTCGGGGAGCGCTCTATACAACGCAAATGCTATTTTCGCTGTTCGGAGAGGTTTGTTGGCGTTTGCGATAAAGAGTACCGTGAGCGGCGTACTTGAGCGTATTGTTAAATGACACAATATGACGGTTGATAGACGCAATATTTTTTTCTCGGGATTGAATGATTGTGTAGCAAAGTAAACATTTATTTTATACCCACTCCAGAAAACTTGAACAACTCGAAATAAACACACATATCACGAAGCACTTGTTACGTCTTGATCCACAAAACACAAGCAATTTCAAATTTTTCAAACATAAAGAAACTGTTCACGGAGCACTTGTTGCACGAAATAGCGGTAACGTTATCTGCTGCCTCACCTCGATGAAATTTCGCTATAGAAAACACTTGTCCAGTTTTAATTCATTTATTTAAGTCACTAAATCACAATCACAACACCACAAATATTCATGTTCACAATCAGAGGTTATTTATGTTTCGCGATCAAAATCTTAACTGAACTAACTAACTAAAATGACGGATCTCATTATTACCCTCGCTAGGATTGAAAGAACATTCCAGTGATTTGTAGAAAAGCGAAGAATATTCGACGCCATCATGCCTCGCTAGAATGTACCAGAAGCCAATCGATTCGGCGCATTCACCATGTACTGAACAATGTTTCGTCCCGAATTGCCCTTATGTCGGTATCGGCAACTGTCCTCAAACCGGCAGTGTGATGTTTGGTGGAAATAACAGTCCACTCTCCTTTGGTTCGTCCTCCGGGAGGGATAGCAGCACACCAGGATGTCGAAGCCACTGCCCTTGAAGATCACCTCCAGCATGCTTCTCACCACTCGCCAGTCCACCCGGTCATTAGTCATCTTCGGAATTGCCAAATGAGTCAGGTCCTGTGACTGCATCAAGTCTTGAAGATGACTGAGGGCTTTCCAGACATCACTGCAGGTGGTCAGATGTTGTGGAAGCTTCTTCGTCACAAGGTAGAACAGGTGTCGTGTCCCATCCGTGATTTGGAGCGGTGCCATGCCTGAAATCCAATTGGAAGCCTTGGGAGTTCATGATGTCCATTCCGATGATGATTTCCTCTTCAATGCAAGCAACCAGCATTGGATGTTCGAAGCTGGTGCTTCCCAGAGTCACTGTCGCTTCCACGTCACCATGCATTCTTGCCAGGTCTCCTGTTGCTGTTCGTAGTCGCCACTTAGTTGGTCTGATCATTGTCGGTGTTGTGACAATATCGGGCCTGATGATCGTCTTCGTCGCACCTGTATCCAGCAGAATGGTGCGATGTTCTCCATTGATCAAGCCATCTACAAACACGCTGTTCTGTTTGGGTCCTATAGATGCTCAACTATGGCGGTTTTCCTTCGGGCATACTGGTTACAGGTCGACAATTGCCCCTTCACATCGACCTTCGACTTCAAAGCAGGCGCGAGCACCTCTTTCCTACATCGGCTACGAGTGGCCAGGCTCTCGACATTCTCAGCATCGCAGCTCCCTTCGTTTGGTCGCCTCTATCTCCTTGACGACCCTCCTCACAGTTGCTTCGACGTTGTCCTCCTCCGGACGCGTGCAGGAACCTTGACAGACTCCTTCGCCGCTTCCAATTCCAGCGCTTTTGCTAGCGCATCCACCAATCTATCAGGACGATGGAGTATCAGGGACTGCCTTATTTCCTGGTCTCAAAGTCCATCCAGGAAGGTCTGAACTGCAAGCCTCTCCATGACACTTTCTGGCGTGGTTGGGTAAGCCAGTCGGGCAAGGCGAGCTACATCAGCTTGAAACTCCTGCAGGCTCTCGTTGGTCTTCTGAGAGCGGTTCTTCAGCTGAGAGTGGTAGACGTGCTCCAAGTGAGTCTGTCCATGTCGCAGCTCCAAATGCTTGACCAGAACATCGTAGTCTTCCTGCTCTTGGGTGTTAAGCGTTCGCAGGATTTCCGTTGCCTCCTCACGAAGTGCCAAAGTCAATGCCAGGGCTTTTTTGGTTGCGGTCCATCCATTTTCCCTTGCTGCAGCCTCAAATTGTCGATGGTAGTTGTTTCATGAAAGCTTTCCATCAAGTGAGGGGCTTTCATGTGGACTCTGACGGTATCAACCTCTATCTTAGCACTGGCATCTTCGCTCACTTCTGGTTGTTTCATGATCACAGTCTCTTGCCTTCTCATTTGCTCCATTTCTTCTTCCAGAGTCTCAACTGTATCTCCAAATCTTGCTTCAAATCGTTTCTCAAGGTTCTCGATTTCTTCCGCTACATGATCTTTCAGACAGTTGTAGTTGTCCGTCAATTGTTCCTTGATTTCCTCTACAGTTCTAGATGATTTTTCCAGCTTTTGTTCCATTGCTCTGGAGGATTCTTCGAGCTTCTCTTCCATGGCTCTAGAAGATTCTTCGAGCTTCTCCTCCATTTTTCTCGAGTTCTCTTGAAGTTGATCCCTCGATTGAAGAATACTCATTCACCACACCACTCTATTCAAAACATTGAAATGTATTTATTTCAATGTATCAAAATAACATCACATAATGAACAGTATCAGCATTGACAGCAGGTGATGGTGAGTCCTTATGGGCGTAATCGCCCAGTTTTGATTGCTTGAATTTTTGAAAGTTACAACTAACAACAGTTATGGCGAGGCGATTTTGAATCTTTTTTGGTTTATTAAAGATGATTAATTAAAAAATTAACAAATTTAAAAAATTCTCACCTCATCCATCCCTAATAAACCGAAGAAAATTCAAAATCGCCCCACCATTTTATAAAACTATTATAATGGTGTTTCAATAAATGAATCAGAGCTGAATCTGCTGAATATGGGGTGATTTTTATATTCTGTAATTTCAGCTTTTTTATCAGTATAATCAAATAAACGTTGCACTTTTTAAATGTTTTTTAATATCATTTTCGCCACCGTGGCTGACTGAAATTTCACAGATACAAATATTACATTTCGCTCTATTTTTACCACCGCGCACTCGGATAACCAACTGTACTTATCTTTCCATGATGGATAGAAGTTTGATTCTCTTTTTACACGTTTTGAGGGCCCATCAGCTTTATCTTCTTTCTTTTGCACAACAATACACTTCTGCACATCTTCGCGAACTTCACGAACATCACCTACAATATTGTCAATATAGTCACAGTCACAATCATCAAAACCCACCCAGTCAATTTCCGATGTATCGGAATTATCAGTATCTCTATCCATATCGATCTGGAGCCCGTGATTGTTCAAAAGTATAACCTGAAAGTTCTGAATCTGTGGATTCACTGGATTCATATGAAATACGACACGCTGCGCCAATGTCGCCAACTGCAAACTCGTGCCAACACATTTGCCGTCAATTGCAGCAATGTTGCCAAGCCTACAATTTTCGAAGAATTCCTTTCGACATTCGACTCATTATAATATGGAAAATGCATTCAAGATAATTATGTATTCATTAAATAAAAAATCTGAATAGATTTTTCATACTATAATTATCAAAGATAAGTTTTATTTTCATGGTATGGTTTTTCTCTTCAGAGGCCCTGAGGGGGGGGGGGGGTTTAACCCCCAAAACCCCCATCTCGGTGCGCCACTGAATACCATACGTAATGACTGATGGAATATACTGGGTCTGTCTATGTCCATGTCTATGTCTATGTCAATGTGTATGTCTATTATTTACGTGTCCCGTGAAGCCGTGTTTCGTTGTCACAGTTGGCTGAAGTTTGGCGAAGCGGTGTGGAATCTTTTTCCTGTGGCGGTGTGTCATATATGAAAATCTTAGATGAGGGAAAAGAGAAGATACCCCACAATGTGAGTTGTTTTGCGACCTTTTGACACCAAAAAAATGGCGTCACTGTTAAATTGGGTAACACATTGTTGGCCATAAAATTCCCAGCCAGCCATAAAAGCTATCAACATTCATAGAACAGTTGCGTAGCCATAAAATCACGGGACACAAGTAGGTATTCTATTAAGTATTTGTATTACTTTATGGTGACGATGATTATTATAATTCAATGAATAGAGGATTATTATTATTACATAAATAGGCAAATGTTCTAAATGAAACAAAAAAGATCCAACAGCAACAAACAATGTTTTTTAGTCAAGAGTCGCGTGGTAAACCCTGTAGTTCATGATGTCACGCGATGAATTTTTCATGAGTTGATGTCTATAGAATAAAGAATAAACTGACGTATCCAGACATTCCAGAAGAGCCTTCCGAATACGAAAAAACAGAAATATTATTTAAAAAAAGCTGCCATTTTTGGGTGATACACCCTGTGGTAGATGATCTCACGCGATGAATTTTTCATGAGTTGATGTCTATAGAATAAAGAATAAACTGACGTATCCAGACTTTCCAGAAGAGCCTTCCGAATACCAAACAAAAATATTATTTAGAAAAAGCTGCCATTTTTGATACACCCTGTAGTTGATGATGTCACGCGATGTCGAATTTTTCATGAGTTATTATCTATAAAATAAAGAATAAACTGACGTATCCAGACTTTCCAGAAGAGCCTTCCGAATACCCAAAAAAAAAAATTTTTTTGGAAAAAGCTGTAATTTCTAGGTGATACACCATGAAGTTGATGATGTCACGCGATGAATTTTTCATGAGTTAATGTCTATAGAATAAAGAATAAACTGACGTATCCAGACTTTCCAGAAGAGCCTTCCAAATACAAAAAAAAAATAATATTTAGGAAAAGCTGCCATTCTTCGGTGATACACCCTGTAGTTGATGATGTCACGCGATGAATTCTTCATGAGTTGATGTCTATAGAATAAAGAATAGACTGACGTTCCCAGACTTTCCAGAAGAGCCTTCCGAATACCCAAAAAAATAATTATTTAGAAAAAGCTGCCATTTTTGGGTGATACACCCTGTAGTTGATGATGTCTCGCGATGAATTTTTAATGAGTTAATGTCTATAGAATAAAGAATAAACCGACGTATCCAGACTCTCCAAAAGAGCCTTTCAAATACTAAAAAAAAAACATATTTAGAAAAAGCTGCCATTCTTGGGTGATACACCCTGTAGTTGATGATGTCACGCGATGAATGCAGCATACCCTATAACTAATATCGTTGATTGAGAAAACCAGATATCCAACCGTTTTCGAGAAAATGGCATTTCAAATTCATAAAAAATGCTAAATATGCAATGCAATTTATTCTTCATACTATTATAGACAATAACTCATGAAAAATTCATCACGTGACATCATCAACTACAGGGTGTATCACCCAAGAAGGGCAGCTTTTTCTAATATTATTTTTTTTTGAGTATTCGGAAGGCTCTTCTGGAGAGTCTGGATATGTCAATTTATTCTTCATACTAGTAGATAAACAAGGGGATAGATCTGAGTTCTGGCAAGTGGGTGTGGTCGAAGACTGGTCTCTTAACGCTTTGGTCTTGACATGACAGATATCATTTTGACAGTTGACAGGTTGTGATTTTGACAGATATCATTTTGACAGTTGACAAGGGATTTTTATAGCTTTGATCTCAGGAACGAGATGTGGGTGGGGACGTGATTTTATTCTCACCGAAGCCTGAAAAAAGATTTTCCGAAGGCGAGATTCGAACCCACGTCCTTTGGATTTGTACGTGACTGTCTAAACCAATACGCCACGGAGCCTCAGGATTTTATGTAGATTTGGGATACAGCTGGTCCGTTTGTGGGGCAAGACAGTTTCGGTGTTTTGTGGGTGACGGGGGAATCCAGGGTCCCCCTCAGGAGTACAGGTTTCTTCATAGTTGTTGAGTTGCGTACGCTTCGATTCTCGTTTGCTATTAGAATGATTAGATGACGTAGTAGGTGAGCTGAGATGGAGATGCAGATTTCTTCATAGTTTTTTTAGTTTGGCGCCTTCGATTCTTTGATCGTTTGCTATAAGAATGATTAGATGGCGTTGTGGGTGAGCTGCGATGGAGATGCAGATTTCTTCATAGTTTTTTTGAGTTTGGCGCCTTCGATTCTTTGATCGTTTGTTATTAGAATTAGATGTCGTTCGAAGCAGAAATTGCATATCCAATCGATGACGCTGTTTCATTGTGACGTCATAGGTTTGCCTGTTGTGGAAAAAGATTTCCAATCAAAGTGGTCAGGTGTTTGGTGCGTACTTGATTTATTTCTTTGAACGTTTGCTATGATTAGATGGTGTAGAGGGTGAGCGGGCCCGTAGGCCGACCGGCGGCATGACGTCACTATTCCGCCTACTCGCGGAATTCCGTCTTCTGGCCGCTAGCTTTATATCCGATGTGTTTTCTTTCTTTTGAAAAGCGTTTAGTGGAAGAAACACCTATGTAATACGCTAGTGGCTCACTAGCGGGAAGTTGGTCTCCAGACTACATCTTTTGAGGTGGTAACGAAGCTATATGAAATCATCGTCTCGCTAGAGGGCTATCAGTAAGAAGAAAGGTATGGTTAAGGGTGTAGCATACAGTTGATTTTGATATCAGACCGATGTTGCTCTGATGAATAGGTACTAACGAGATCCAGAATTTGAAGCTGCCGAGCTGCCATCTTTATAGTAATCAAGAATCCTAGCAATCATGGATATGAAAAATACTGATTAAACCACGATTTCTCAATTAATATGCAAAGTATCCTGTGCAAAATCAATTTCTGGAATACTTTTGTATATATACTTCTAAATAATTCAAGTTTTGAGGAACACATTTTAATATAAAAAATAAGAATTCTGTATTATATAAAACAAACATTGGAAACAAAAATTCAACATAAAAAAAATTCTGGATACAACCACACTATAATACGGTACACAGGAACAACAAATAAACACAGAAGAGTCGACTAATTTTTTCTCTTAATAAAATTATTCATTTTTTACCCCTACGGTGCGAGGCCTTCTTTCCTCTCTATCCCCAGCAAGTTCAAACAGGTTGGTCGATTTTCACATTAGTAGAGCAATGTGCATTTCTCCTCAAGGTGCCTATGAAGAATGGAAGTAATTATATAGAAAAAACATAACATTATCGGATAAAGTACCCCTCAACACAAAACAGTATTTATGGAAGAACTCATGTCAAGCTGTGAATCAATTAATAACGAAATAACAATTTGATGAATATCACAATATTTTATCAATTTTGTTCTACTGGAATGATATAAGCACAAGTATATACAGTGGCGGACATAGGTATGGAAAAGTCCTTAAATTTGAAAAAACGCTGATCCTGCATCGGTTATCAAAGAAGTGATCAATCCATTCGTCACTTGTCAGTTCACCTGTCCTGACGATTTTTTTCAAAAAATTGTTTAGTGTTGACGTACAAAAAAGGCTACGTGTTTTTCTAATTTTTTTCTGTGCAATTTTTGATAAGAATTGCTAGCACCATTCAAAAGAGGGACAAAAGTTATACCTATACTTTCTGAAAATTTCAACAAAGGATGTTAATGTTAAACTTGGCAAAAATGACTCATTTTGCATGATATGGGTCATTTTTGCCAAGTTCGAAAGTTTATAGCTAGACTATTCTTTGTTCAATTATTATGAAATTCTCAGGAAGTAGATAACTCTTGCCCCACTTTTGAATGGTGCTGGCCATTTTTATCAAAAGTTACACAGAAAAAAGTTATTAAAGAAGTCTTTTTTCCTTTTTTGAACGAGAAAAAAGGGAAGTAAACAATTTTTTTATGAACAATTTTTCAGAAAAAAATCACCAGGACCTCTAAACTGACAAATGGATGGAAGTTTTCAAATGCACCATCACTTCTTTGTTAACTGATGCAGGGTCAGGGTTTTATCATATTTAAGGCCCTTTCCATACTCATGTCCGCCACTGTATATGTATATAACTGAAGCCCAGAAGAGCTACCTGATAGATTTCAAGTTTCAAACATGATTGGAAATACATAAAATCTTCAATGATTATAGAGTGAAATGATTATACATTATGATGCGACCATATACCCAAATCTTGGAATCTAGAAATTATGGAATGATAGGTATTTATACTAGTATTCAAGTTATCATGCAAACCATCAATAATTACTTACGCCTCTTGATTATAATTATCCATCATAACCTCTAAACAACGGATTCTTTCAACAAAATACAACTTACAGGAGCAATCCCTGAATCAAATTTTAAACACAGTAAACACACACAACTGACACAACACAACCAATAATTATTGTACTGTCTCGAACGATAACTGATCGAAATAATAGAATTAGACTGATGCAATGGCCAACGCCAAAACATAAGAGCGTGGCTTGGCTTGGTGCAACTACAGCTGTTTTGTGTGGTCTCCACTTACAAAAAGCGGGAAAATCGAAATCAACGAAACTATCTCGTGGATAGCTGGTGATCTGCAAGCGCCCAAAAGAGTCACGGAGTTGGCGACGGCGGCGTTTTGTAGCCGACGGATGTCGCCCTCACAAAAAATCCCCCTTTAGAGTAGGAAGCTCCATGTATAGAAATGGTTACAAGTTTCTGCGCCCCCTCGAAACTGGTCGCAGAACTGGGGGTGGAGTTTTCGCAATGCTAAAACGTTATTTTTCACCGTTACTTTAAAAGTCGCCGTTAAATTAAGCTTTGAAGGGAGTTTTTCGTATTATTTTTAGTTCATACTAATTCAATGTTTATGAACCCTTTGTTGCTTACATAAGAATAGCTCATAATAATTCATGTTTTCTTTAATTCGATTATACTGATGGTTTGATTTGATATGCAATAATTTCAAAAAATGCATTCAGGTATATTTTTATTCTGTTTTATAAGCGAGGACCTATTTTTGAAGAAATTTGTGTAACTCTGATTTTATTTTCAGGTTTACAAACTGAAGGTTTCAAATATGTTTATAAAATTATGCTATAATTGCATACATATTATTTTGCTTGCTCTAATTCCAACATCTGATAGCAACATAGGTAGGTACAGGGTTATCTATTATATCTTGACCCCCTCCTACAGCTCTTATTCTGAGTGGTAAAAAAACTCTAGATAGAAAAGTTTTAGGTTTTTTCACGTAGTATCTTTCAGTGCATGATAGCGGAAACGAAAAATTGACTTTATAAAATAGAAAAAAATGATTAAGTCATATTTGTTTAAATGGAACATACTGTTTCTTCTGATTCAAAAGTTATAATCAATTATGTTGGTATTTGGTGCAGCTGATTTTGCGCTATTCAAGATTAAAGTTCAAAGTTATATTCAATCCATCCAGAAATTTTAGCCAGACTCGAAAACTCACTAATACCAATCAAAACTCAAAAACACAAAAAACTATCAAACACCATAAACAAACACCGAAAATACAAATGGCTTATGCTGATGATGCTGCCTTGTTTACATTAAATTTAATTTCGAAATGGAACTGTCAAATTTCCGCTTGGCAAACGGAAATCATATGGTACCATCTACATTGAATTGAGCGTATAAGCTTGACTTTGAACACAAATAAAATGTGAATGTTAGCATATGATTCCCGTTTGCCAAGCGGAAATTTGACAGTTCCACTTCGAAATAAAATTCATGTGAACCTCACATGATGCTCCTACGCGGATGACGCTGACAGCTGTCAATTCGAACATATAGGTAGGTACTACATACTACAGTTTTCTGTATTTTTGACGCCCAGTGGCGCCTCTATAAACTGGTCGCAGAAGCTATTTCATGTTCACTCTCCACCATTTGACTTAAAGCTCTAAAGGGGGATTCTTTGTGGGCGCCCTAACGATGGTGGGCAACCGACTTCGTGCCGATTAGATAGCTCAAAAATGCATATCTTTGTATAGCATGATTTTAGCGGGTTGGCCGCTGAAGCCCTTCCGAACCGTCACCCAGCCGCCAGTTTTGTCAAGCGGCCGCCACTCAACCGCCGGCTTAGTGTTTGTTGGGTACATCAAAAAATTACTTCTACGATAATACAAGAACTGATAATATAATCTTACCATTATTCATAAAATTAACAGACTAAAGTTATCTACCCAGAGACAATAGAGAATAATCGGGGGTGTCAAATTTATTTAAATCAGTCTTGATAATCTCTTCATAAACATCATAACACTGAATTTCATAGATGAAGCTATCCGTATCAGTGTTCATAAGTTCACAGCGATCAATACCCAATTTTGGTAGCATAAATGCGTGATGAGAATCAAACATGTATGTTTTTGAATGAAGGGACATACCAATATACAGAGGTTTATTGAAAATACAGTATGTCCCAGATTCGTTTCTCCATACGTTGTTAAAAGAGATTTTGAGCAAACGGATACCCTGTAATTTTCCTCCAACTATGAATGAGGAAATAATAATTGTATTCTCAACAATGGTGACATAAACAAGGAGCTATTCATTCATCAGACTGTGTAGCTTTTATTCTATTAAATACTAAGAGAAGGTAGTGGGGATTACTTTTCTGTTCCTATTCAAAAATATTAATTTGTAATCTTGGACGAGATTTTGGGTCTCAGTGATATTTTCAAATAAAAATTTTAGGAATATTCTACTGAGTGTTTTTATTACAAATATAGCATTTCTCTTGTGATCTGGCAGGTCCATCGAAATGTGTTGTTTCATGAGTTGGGTCATAATGTATGAAACATGGGAGTTTGATTTGAAGCGAATATTCATTCCTATATCTTATTGGTAGTTTTCCCCAAATATGTAACAGTTCATATGGTCTTGCATTTTTCAGTAAATAATTTAAAGGAAACATTTCCAATTCTTCGCCTGCAAAATCTTCACTCCGTAGAATATTCCTAAAATTCACAAAAAAAATCACTGAGACCCAAAATCTCGTCCAAGATTACAAATTAATATTTTTGAATAGGAACAGAAAAGTAATCCCCACTACCTTCTCTCAGTATTTAATAGAATAAAAGCTACACAGTCTAATCAGTCTACTTGAATACTTGAAATAGAATTCATAAAATGGATCACTCCATTCCAATCAATCAGCTCAAAAAACCTTGCACTTTAATTAACGAAACAGCGTACTATCTGAATAAATCTAAATCCAAGTGGCTTAGTGTCGGTTTATCTTTAAGTGAGAAATTCTTCCTCATTGTCAAACTATGTGGAAACAAATATGACCAAAATGTGAATTTCAGTGAAAAACAATGGTTATCATTCTTGTTTCATCAAGATGTGATGCTGAACTTCCTTCATTCAACTGACTTTGGATGGCAACCTATTCAAGGAGATGGTTTCGAGATCCATTTTGTGTTTTTTGGTAAAACACGAGTTATCAAGATTTTCCAGTATAGTGGATGTGAGATTTTCTTGGCTAGAGATACTATTAATCAAGTGGTGAATATAGCTAAATTAGTCTTATATCGTTTAAATTTGTTGAAATCGCAAGAATTTTTATCATATTACAAAACTTTGTTAAAGGATGTTCATACAGTGTGACCCATTTGTTTTGGGAACACCCTGATAAAAAGTTTATTTCTTAACCGATTTGGTTCGTTTTTTTTTTGGATTGTAGAGCTCGAAAAATTGTATATTCTTGGCAAAAAGTGACCTTCGCCATTTTGACTTCAAGGCCTACTATGTTAGTTTTTAAGAGCAAAATTTCAGGAAACCATATTAGCGATTTTTTTAGAAAAAATCTGTGTGCGCCACTGGATTCAGCATCCTTTAAAACGGGTCTATACAAATTTTCAACCGAAAATATCAAGTTGAAAAAAATCAAAAATTCGCACTTTAACAATCTTTGATTCTATCAAAACAAATAAAAATGACATAAAACTAAAAATTTGTAACTTCTACCAAACCACCATCAACTTCAATGCATTTATCATTTCTTTTGATAGAATCAAAGATTGTTAAAGTGCGAATTTTTAATTTTTTTCAACTTGATATTTTCGGTTGAAAATTTGTATAGACCCGTTTTAAAGGATGCTGAATCCAGTGGCGCACACAGATTTTTTCTAAAAAAATCGCTAATATGGTTTCCTGAAATTTTGCTCTTAAAAACTAACATAGTAGGCCTTGAAGTCAAAATGGCGAAGGTCACTTTTTGCCAAGAATATACAATGTTTCGAGCTCTACAATCCAAAAAAAAACGAACCAAATCGGTTAAGAAATAAACTTTTTATCAGGGTGTTCCCAAAACAAATGGGTCACACTGAATGTTGAATGGTGATTTGATAACAAATGTATATAATATTATTTCCCCTTTAAAAAACATAAATAATGTGAATATATACTGTGTACTTGAAATCCTTCATTTACACCCTGATCAAATTAGTACAGATGCAGGAGAATTCGCATGTGATGAATTGTTAAAAAGATTTACTAAGCAATAGAAAATATGTTTTGTACATATTGTTTTCTTTATTTCCCCCTCTCCTTAAGAGTTTGCTATTTAATCTCAAACATTCCGTTTTTATTCATCAATCAAGTCAAGTTCCATCCAAGTATAACCATCATACAAGTTGTATCTCATCAAGATGATACCATCATACGGCATGGTTGCTGCAATGGAGGAACTGGCTAGAGAATTTCGAGATCTTCAATATGACGCAGAACATGAGGCGGTTTATGGTATGGAGAAATTTTACACCGAAGAAGAGTGCAAAAATCTGGAAGAAAAATATCGGAAAGCTGCTGAAGCCTGCGATTTATTTCTGTATACATCGGACCTACGATTTTTCTTGGAGACTATGAAGGAAATGAATCTTGTGAGTTATTTGATTGATCTTGAAAAATTTATACCTGTCAATATTTATAAAGAAGTATTTGAACACATGATCCACGTTTTTCGTTATATTTTTCACAATATTGGAGAACTTGTGTAATTGAGTGAATCCTTCATTCCACGAAATACAATGGTGATTTTTTATCAACCAATTTGCTTGGTTTCGCAGTTCTGGAGGCAAGTGTTCTACCGCAAAAGAAGATCGAAATATATAATGACATATTTTTTCTCCAGCAAACGCAGCTAATTCTTTGGGGAAAAATTTTTTGTTCTCAATTATAAATCCTTGTACATCCAAAACAAGCAGCTTCATATTTTCAATTGTGAGAATTTCACCAACATCTGCTTTTTGTCACTATAGTCTTGAATTTGTTTTTTTAATTCTTCCAATCTCTTTAAATGGTTAGATAAGCGAAGCTTCAATTCTGAAGACATACTGAACATCATTTAGATAAATAAATGGTTTATATAATTATTTGAGAACATGCGTATTACAATTGCTTGACTATTTTGGTTAAAGGACTATAGCTAAATAATTTATCATGTAAAATCAGACAATATACTGATGTATCCTTTTTTGTATTATTATTTGTCTCGAATTCAACTCTCAAAACAACAGTGCCTGTTTGAAGTGTTTCTTTCTGATGAGAACAATCAATATGTGTGATTGGACACTTATTTTTAAAGTTTTGAGGGTTGACAATTGGTTCGTTTGGTATATCATAGTAGGAATTTTTGAAGTTTGCAAACATTTCATAGAGAGCTGAAAACTTGTTATCATTGAAATTCAAATACAAATCATGATATGGATATCTTTCAGAATTCAAAAATACTCTAATATTTTTAAGATCAATATTATCTAATTGACTAGCATCTTTCATGATGTGTCCTTTTCGATTTTCTTGAAAACCAATTATTATATGACGAGGTGCTTCAAGTTTACTGATTACTGATTACTGAAGTACAGGCGCTACGAGTTTCGGGCTGTTGGCCCCGACACCGCAGCCTCTAGTTGGGCTTATTGTATTTTCTCTGTGCCTGTCTCTCAGTCGAAGAGCTCCATTGCCCGAATAAGGTTTATGACTCGTTCTACTGTTTCCCTGTCCGTCCTTTGAGAAGTGGTTGTGAATTCCCGATTATCTCTTCTCCAGTACGCCAGCGCTTCAAATTCGAATACAATGTGGGAGGCTGTTTCCTCCTCCTCGTTGCACAGCCTACATATGGGTTCCTCGTTGAAAAGACCCATGATATGCATGTGTTTCCTTAGAGTGCAGTGTCCAGTTAATATACCTGTTACTTTCCTAAGCTGATTCCTGCTGAGTTTCAGTAGGCTTCCAGAAAATGATGATTCGATCTCGTCTGCCATCATTAATTTACTGTGTTTCGGACCTGGTGATTGTCACCATCTAGCTTTCTGTTGTTTTTTGGACCAACAGTTCAGCCAAGCTCTCACAGAGGATTTTGTAATACCAATAGCAGGTTCTGGACCCAGAAGTGGTGTGTTTGCAGCTTTGCGTGCTAGTAGATCCGCCCGCTCGTTCACAGCTATCCCTGTGTGTCCTGGTATCCATCCAAGAGTGACATCGTTAGATACTCCCAGTGTGACAAGGTTTTGCTGACAGTCCATGACTTGTTTGGATTTGGTTTCCCGACAGGAGATGGTTTTGATTGCAGCTTGGCTGTCACTAAGGATAAGGATTTTCCTTCCTCTGTAGCCTCTCCTGAGATTCTCTTGCACGCATACGTTTATTGCATGTACTTCTGCCTGGAAAACTGTATCGTACATCCCGAGTGGTTCACATGTTTCCCACTTTGGATTTTCACCTACGATTCCGGCACCAGTTCCCCGGCTTGTTTTGGAGCCGTCTGTGTACCATATTGCCCCATTAGCCATCCGGAGTTGTTTCACCGTTTCCTCTTCCCATATTAGCTTGGTCTTGGGAGACGTGCTAAAGTTGATATTTTTCAACATGATATCACTCCTCATTGTTACTAAGTGGTTCGTGACTGTGCTGGTTATCTTAGTGTGTCCTTGGGAGTTTGAGTGGCTCCAGTTCCCGGTGTTGCTAAGTCTATATGCTCCCATTCTTGCTTCCATTTTGATATAGATATCTAAAGGAGGTAGAATAAGCATGGTCTCCATGGCAAGTGTTGGAGTAGTTTTCATGGCTCCCGTTACACAGAGACATGCTAGCCTATGAACTTTTGCAAGTTCCGTGGCTGCTTGTCGCTGCTCGATTTTCGGCCACCAGACAACAGAGCTATAAGCAAGGGTGGGTCTTACCACGGTACAGTAGAGCCAGTGTACCATGCGCGGATTTATGCCCCAATTCTTTCCTATCGCTCTTTTTGTTGCCATTATTGTGGCTTTACCTCGATTCACTATTTTCTGTAGGTGTGAATTCCATGTGAGTTTGTCATCCAGGATGATGCCTAGGTATTTGACTTCTCTTTCTACCTGCAGTTCTTGTCCAAAGAACATGGGTTTGAATAATTCCGCTGTCCTCCTCTTTCTCGTGAAGCTGACCAGGGAGGTTTTCTCAGGATTGACCTTCAGGTTCACCTTCCTGCACCAATCTTCTACGATTGTCAGAGCTGTCTGCATCAGTTCTGATATTGTCTTGGTGTGTTTGCCAGTGATAAGTATTGCTACGTCATCGGCATAGCCTTGGGCGTAGAAACCTTTGCTGTTTAACTCTACCAGTAGTTCATCTGCGACTAGGTTCCAGAGGAGAGGGGACAAGACTCCACCCTGAGGGCAGCCTTTAGCTGCCTCTATAGTAACAGTTTTGTCAAACATAGTTGCTTGAATTCTCCTACCTTTCAGCATTTTCTTATCTCTCTTATCCACCTACAAACTGTGTCTTTAATTCCACGCCGATTGATTGCGGTGGTCATTGAATCGAAGGAGGTGAGATCAAATGCTCCTTCTACATCAAGGAATGCAGCTGGGGCAACTCCTTGGTTGTTCAGTGGTTGCTCTATTTTATGAACAAGTTCATGCAGAGCAGTTCCACGATTTACCAGGTTGATAGGCGTTTTGGTTTTTGTGTAGTGGCCTCTCTATTAGGGAGGTCTCCCTAATGTGCCTTTCAATCACTTTCTCCATCGTTTTGAGTAGAAACGACGAGAGATTTATTGGTCTGAATGCCTTGGGCTGAGAGCTATCTTTCCCGGGTTTCGGTATAAAGACCACTCGTGAGAGTTTCCATATCATGGGTATGTGTCCCGTTGCCAGGCTTGCTCTGAATAGTTGGCAAAGCATCGATATGAGTTGGGCTTCGCCCTGCTGCAGGTGTGCCGGTATTATCCCATCGCATCCAGGTGCTTTGTATGGTTCGAATGAGTTTATGGCCCATCCGATTCTATTTGGTGTCACAATCTGTCGGGCTATGACCCAATCATCTCTTGATCCTCCCATCCGGAGGATCTCAGGAGATAGGGAGTTGGTTCCCTGTTGCGAGTTGATTATGGTCGAGTCTGGAAAGTGTGCCCTGAGTAGTGCCTCAATGGTTTCTTCGCCATTTTTCGTGTATTCCCCATTTGGTTTCTTAAGTGTTCCCATTGGTGGAAGGGGATCTTTAGCTAGGATTCTCTGGAGGCGTGCGCCTTCCGAGGTTTTTTCGACCTCAGTGCAAAACTTCCTCCAGGAGTTCCTCTTAGCTTCCCTTACTTCTTTGTTGTATTTCGTCAGAGTATGGTGGTATTCATCCCATTCACCGGTTTTCTTGGCCACATTGAAGAGTCTGCGTGTTTCCCCTTTCATCTTGTCAAGTTTCTTGTTCCACCAGGTTGTGTCCTTGCATGAAGAACGCCGGATTAGCGGACAGCTTTGATGGTATGAGTAAATTATGGCGTTTTGTAGTTGTTCCGCTACCACCTCAACATCAAATCTGTTAAGCATACGTCCCGTGATCCCGCTCAACCCCGCCTCCAGCTCCTCCCGGTATTCAGTCCAGTTTGTTTTGCGTGGGTTGCGGTACATTTCTGACGGCTTGTCAATACTATTGATTTCCATCAGTATATACCTATGGTCCGACAGGGATGGTTCATCGGCTACGCGCCACCGCTGGATATCGGGATTGATACGGTAGGTGGACAGAGTGACATCAATTACTTCCGACCGTATGCGGTTTGCAAAAGTAGGCTTGTTGCCCTTATTTAGAATCTCCAAATCATGAGTTATAATAAAATCCAATAAAGACTCACCTCTTCTGTTGATATCGCTGCTCCCCCAGATGGTGTGATGCGAGTTGGCGTCCATACCTATTATACACTGTAGGTTTCTCTGCCCACAGTGATTCACTAGTTTCTCCAGGTCTTCCGATGGTGGGGGTCTGGGTGCATCGTAGGGAAGGTAAACCGAGGCTATTATGATGTCCTTCTGGGTTCCTTCCTCTTTGTAGCTTAGTTGGACGGCTACTTGATCCCTGGAATTTAGTTCTTTAATATTGAGAGCCTGCACTCCGTTTCTCACGTATATGCAAGCTCTTACGTTACCTGTTGATTGCTCCTTGTAAAAGATCTTACCTCCAGTGTTTCGTAGACCGGCTATTTTTCCCTTCGTAATCCAGGGTTCTTGGATGATGGCCAGGTCCAACGATTATAAACTACACAGGATTGCTCAACTCCATTTAATGTACGTTTGGCAGTTTTTGTGACGTCACCATTGGTTTGTTTATTTCATTGACCTCTAACCAACTTAGAGGTCAATGGTTTATTTTCATTTAGCCGTTGATCGTGTGTCTCTTAGACTATAAATTATAGTCTAAGGTGTGTCTTGTGTTGTGAATTTGTCCAATAGTTTCTGTTTTTCCAAGCAAGTACTTTTAATGTAGTTTGAGTTACCGAAAATATACAAATACATATTTTATTCGTTTCGTTGTGTTAACGATGGAGGGTGTGTAGCAATAATTCGATTTAGCACAAGAAGGAGCATTTTCTTCACACGCAGGTAATTCAAATGGCCACTACTCTCTGAGCAAATAGGCTTCTTGTTTAATAATAATTGACTCCAGTGGTAAACATTATTTTAGTTCATTATGCCTGGGAGAATATGTGCCGTTGCTGTGTGCAAAAACAATCAATTAGCTCTTAAAAAGCAATGCTCAAGCAAAGTATTCCATTCTTTTCCAAAAGGCGAGGATTTAGTGTCATTTACAATACAAAAAGAGTGGGTGCATCGCTGCAGAAGAAAAGACAAGTTTAATATAGATTATTCGACAGTTTGCTCCGACCATTTTACAGTTAGTGTCTATGAAAGAGATTTACAGCATGAGTTATTGATTAAGTTCTTCTCAGATTAATAAACTGCTATCAATCTAGTCAGGTATGTAGACGGCGAACTGCCTGTGGAGTTCCCAAGCGGTCACCCATCCAATTACTACCCACGCCCGACGTTGCTTCACTTCGGTGATCGAACGGGAACCGGTGTTACCACGTGGCTGGCAGTCGCCCCAGCATCAGTGGTGACGTCACAGCGAGTTTGACCTTGCCAGACAGATTCGGCTAACTGAGCAATCCTGTGTAGTTTATAATCGTTGGGCCAGGTCTATGTTTTCCTTTGCCAGCTGTTGGCAAAGGGCAGCAGATGCTCCCTTACTGTGCTGAAGGTTTATTTGTATTACCCTCAGCATCGGGAGCCTCCTTCTTGAGAAGTCTGAAGGTTAGCTGCATTAACCCAAAGTAGGCCCGGAGATTCCGGTTTTGCAGCTCCTTTAGAGATCTGCTGTCAAGACCGACAATGAGTGTCATGCCCTCATTGTCCGTCTTGTGGCTAATTATTCTCCAGTCCTCGGTCTTCAGCCCCATGTTCTGGGTTTTGAGGAACTGGAGAGCTTGTGCCGGTTTCTTGATTCCCGCGGTTTTTGTCGGTATCCAGACAGCAGCCCTCACGACTGGCACCACTCTGTGTGTCAGGCCAATCCGAAGACTGGTTCCCTCGTAGGGGCAAGTCTTGGCAGCTTCATTGGCGCAAGTGATATAAATCACCCCACCTCTGGAGCTGCTGTTCTTGAACTGAGGACCAGTTCCGGGTTGGCATTTGAACACTTCTCGGAATAGAGACTGTTGTAGGCCTCTACACTGCTCCTCAGTGAAGGTTTCAAGTTAACTACTTGTTTTAACAGGCCAAGTATGACGGGACGCTTCAGGTAGCGAGGAATATTCCACAATTTCCCAACTACGAAATCCAATTAACAAATCTTTATTGGTCTCAAGAATCTGTGTTAAAGCTAGTTGTTGTGGTATATCAACTTGAATATGGGGTACTTTCCAATAGATCTTGTCAAATGTAACTTTTGGATTTTCCGCTTCGGGTGTTGGATTTTGCGCATCTTCAACAAACAAAACTGCATCAACATCATCGCTTGCTCGGATCAAAACCAGTTCTTGTTTCATATTCAAGATGATTTTCTTATAGTTTTCAAAAAATCCCATCAACATTTTCAAAGGTATAGATACATTAAATTCTCCTTTATCATCAACTAAAATGTTTTCCTTTTCATCTCTATTTGGAAACCATCCAGCATTTTGCAGCTTTAGACTTTCATTTGTATTATATGAAAGATAACCCTTCAAGGTTGAAGCTAAACCAACATTTCTTACGGAATCTATAGTAACTCCATTAAGTTCATAGCGAATTTCTCGAAACAAATAAGCTATTCCATTGTAGACAAATTGTAATTTCTTAGAATAAACACCCTTATTGTTGGTCAACCTTCAATGTAAAGATGACTCCCTGAAGGTAGAGTGTGTATATCAAGTTCATGAACGGGTATACGAATTTCATCATTGTATTCAAATTTTGAAGAGACAAACGGTTGATACGAATGAAGCTCAGAGCTTATTATTGAATTATCTACATATAATTTTTCATTAACGTTTAATATATCCATTATTTCAATACTTTTAATCCCAGAGATATAAGAAATTGGCGATTTTGTGATGTTAACTTGTTAGAGTTTCGTCTTGGACTGGTTTTTATAGACAGCTTTTCCTTTTTATATGGCGTTAGTTTGAAATAGCGATAGTTATATTTGATAACCATATTTTCTAATTTTTTAGATGTAATCGAACTGTTATGGTCTCGTTTCGGAAATTAATCAAATCACCGTCTTGATCTACTATTTTAACAGTGATGTTGTTGATTGTCTTGACGCTGATGGGGAAATAAAGTATTGGTAATGGTGATTCCACTATTTTATACCCTGGAGGAACAGATGGAAGAAACTGATGAATTATATGAACGGGTAGACCATTACTATATGATCCTATACAAATGTCGCAATCAACACAAATTGCATTCACCTTACATATATTAACAACTTTATCCGATTCAGATAATTCATTAGATGCGATTTTTCGTTTTTTAAAACCCAATATTTTCGCTATAGAGTCATTTGGTGTGAAATCTATTTCCTTTGTGCAATAAATCTGACATTTTAATGTATTTGGATTTGCTTTTATCATAAACCCAACTTTTTCTCCAAAAATGTCTTCAATTACATAATTAATATATGTTTCAATATCTTTTAAATCATAAGTTCCTTCTGGAATTGTAATAACTTTATCTGCTACATATATTTTATTGCTGCCTGGTTGTATGTTAGGAATACTCATAAACGATTCAAAATCAGCTAACCTTAGAAAATATTCTTTATTTTCATCCAAAAATATAGGTGGATCAAATTCTGCTTTTAACACAGAAGTATTTCCTGTTATTGTTATAGTGCTAGTCATGATGACACTCTCAACGGTACTGTTGGTTCTCAATCATGTCATATTATTATATAGAAATTCGATTGACAATTGTCCACAATTATTTGTATTGAATTTTTGTACTGTTTCATAAGAATACCAGATTTGAGTTTTGTCATGAGTTTTCAAATAATTAACAAGTTCGATAGGTGGTTTCAAGTTTCCATAACTATCAAAGTAAAACGCTTTATTTTTATTTTTTATGTATGCAGTCCAATGAGTTCCTTGATTTTGTTCACTATCTAGATTCAAGATACCACATTCCTTCACTTCAATATTTTCACATATTTTAATATATCTATATTTGGAAGGGGTCTCTGTGGAAATTTTATTAGATTTTTTTTTTTATGGATTTTTTCTTGATAGTGCCTCTTTTGTAGGGTTCAATGAATAATCCCCCGCCCTGCTTGGAAAGATTTTCCATTTCTTTATTGTGTCGATGTAATTCCTCAAGTTGCTCCTTTGATACTTTTATATCATTAACGGCCTCAGCTATTCCAGCTGCACCACCGCCTAAAGCTCCTAGTGCACTCAAAATTGGAAGTAATAATGGAAGAAATCCACCAATTTTTTCAGGAGTTTTGATAACTCGTTTTTTCTTCTTTCTTTCAGTTCTCTTCATCCCCATTCCAAGTTTCCGTTTACCTTTCATAATTCCAGTTACTGCTAGAGCAGCAATTCTTTCTCCTACCGAGGAATCTCTTGCTCTAACTCTTTGCCAAGCTTTATCTGCTAGAACTTTATCCGCCCGGTGTCGTTGAGGTAAATCAATTGTTTGTGAGTAAGCGGTATCGTGTTCTCGACACGCAGCATCCAACGGATTAATACCAGACTCCCCCCTATTCAATCTTTCTTCTAAATTTGTACCAGGACCACAAAATTGATAGCCAGGGATATGAAGCTCAACTGGTACTTTATTAATTAGAGTGTTTATTAAACCTCGACCTTTCCTCTTGGAGTGTTTGGAGGAAGTATACTTTCGTGAAGCATGTACAATCATTTTATACCTATAGAGGTTTGTGGGTATTATCTAAATACTATTCTTTAGTTTAAAAATTTGCAACAAGATTGTCTATCGATTTAATGCTATCTGTTCAATATGTCCATCTGATTGATGTATAAATACTTTCGCAAAAAACAATTCTGTTTATTGATATCTGGAATGCGGATAGAAAACCAATCGTTTTCCTTACCCATCACAAACCATGATGTGAAGAATTTTACGAAATCAATCCAAAAGCATGGTGATTTATTTGGTGGGGAATCGAAAAGGTGTCTCATTGTTGGACCATCTGCTTCAGGTAAAACCAATGTGATGTTGGCTTTACTTGAGCATCCAAATGGAATAAGATTTGCAAACGTGTACCTTCATTCCAAATTATTACAGCAGCCAAAGTATGAATATTTAAGACAACTATTGGCACCCATGAAAGAGATTGGATATTTCGAGTATGAAAGCGATGAAAATATTATTCCTCCTCATGAAATAGCACCAGAATCGGTCATCATATTTGATGATATACCATGTGGAACACAAACTATAATAAGGGACTATTTCACACATTCGAGACATAAAAATACAGACTGCTTTTTTATTTTTCAAGGTTATTCATCAATTCTGAAGAGACTTATACGTGAGAACGCAAATTTGCTCATTTTTAAAATCATATATATAATGATCATTGTATGCTGGATATGTCATTTGAGCAATTAAAGGAACTCTGCGCACCCTGTTGGAAAGAGAATTCTGGAAGATATAGGAAAGATTTTGATTCATTCATATATTTATAAAATAAATGAAAATGGATAAGAGGGTGGCTGAGGAATTGATAAAGTCAAGAAAAGCTGTCAAGGATAAATATAATAGTCTAAAATTAGATATGACCACTACACAATCACAACTAGAGCAAGCTTACAAACCAATAACTCAACCACTACAGCAAATTATTTCTAAAATAAATGAACCTTTCAACATAAAGGAAGAATTTGAAGAAGTAAAAGAAGAACCGGAAACTTCTATGTATTACGCAACACCAAGTTTAACTTCAAGATTATTTTATGAGACATCAACACCTACAAGACCTACGACAAGAACTGGTAAAACCCCCATTCTACCGATGGAAATACCATCATTTTTTGATACAAGCCTTGCATCTGTTAGTCAATTACCATCTATACAAGAACCTAGTCAGTTACCCACCATTATACAAGAACGTAGTCAGCTACCAACTATACTAGAAACTAGTGTTATAGCTCAAACTTCCCCCGAAACCTCGGATAATTTAAATGTTTCAGATATATTGGAACAGTCAAGGCAATCGATTCAAGATTTAATCGACACTCGACCATATGAAATATGGTTACAAAGTTTTGATCCACTACCAAGAGTTTATATCGATGCTAGTGTGAAGGATGTTGATCATAAATTTGATCATCATTATGGAATAGTACATGATATAGATACTGATAGATTGTATTTGGGAACCACACTTAAACATGTAGAAATTATTGGAAAAAATGTAAATGTAGATGAAAAAATGTATGATGGTACAAAAGGATTCTACGAATTACTATTTAAAAAATATCCTAAAGACTATGAACCAGCAGATTTGGATAATTATATGGATATTTTGGCTAGAACCAATGCATATCGAAGACATTTTGATCCAAAGGAACCTGTATTGATTGAAAATAAAACACTTCAATAATGAGTCTTATCAAAAGAAGATGTTGTGAATGAGCTACATAAACCCGCAAGAAGATTTTTGAAAAGAAGATCAGTCATTGTTAAGGGAATCGATGATCTTTTTCAAGCAGATTTAGTTGAAATGCAACCATATTCAAAAGTGAATGGTGGTTATAGATTTATTTTGGTCGTAATTAATGTGTTTTCAAAATTTGTTTGGGCAATTGCTGTCAAAACCAAAACTTCCTTAGCAGAGACCACAGCAATGAAATTAATTTTAACCAGTTTAAAAATACCTCCTAAACATTTGCAAACAGATCATGGAAAGGAATTTTTTAATACAAAGTTCCAAGATTTGATGAAAAAACTCAACATCAATCACTACTCAACATTTTTAAACATGAAAGCTAGCATCGTCGAAAGGTTCACCCTTTGAACATTGAAAAACAGAATGTGGAAAAAATTCAGTTTGCAGGGAAACTATAAATGGTTAAAAATATTACCTGAGATAGTATCAGAATACAATAATACCAAACATTCTGTTATTGGAATGAAACCTATACCATTATCTAAAAAACATGAAAAGCACCTACTATCAAAAGTTTATGGTCGTATAAAAACAATGAATCCTTCAAAATTCAAAAAGGGGGATTATGAACGAATAAGCAAGTTCCGGGAAATGTTTTCAAAGGGCTATACGCCAAATTGGTCAAATGAAATATTTGTGATTGAAAAGATTAAAATTTCTAATCCCACAACATACATTTTGCGAGATCATAGAGGTGAGGAGATACAAGGTGCATTCTATCAGGATGAATTACAGAAAGTTAAACATCCCGACGTTTACTTGGTTGAGAACATTCTAAGACGGAAGGGGAATAAAGTTTATGTTAAATGGCTGGGAATGGATACTACTCATAATTCATGGGTTATGAAAAATAATGTTGTAGCGCGTTAAATAATCAATTATTATCACGTACTATTTTTGCATTCGGCAGCTCTGTGTCGGTATGCTTGGAGTTCGTGGATAATGGCCAGCTGATCAATTTACTGTTAGATAGTTAATACTTACTTATAAAATCCCGATTAGGCGCCACTCAGTTTTCTTTATTAGGCAAAACTAAGAAACCTGTTTGATTATAGGAATTTCTTTCCGTTAACCAGACTCATCAAAAAAGAACACCTTTATAGTCCAAAAAATAACATTACTTTATTCACTCAAATAAATGATGCTTTAACATGAAATTTGATATATGATATTTTACTAATTCTCCAAAATCAAGGAGTTAAAATGGTAGAATTTGAATGAAATCTCAATTTATAAATAGCGTTGGTTGGCAGAAAATTACTGGTTGGTACGAAGTGAAATATCAATGATAAAGTTACGGATAAAATGGTCAAGTCGCAGTGGCAAATACGTTCGAACGATTTGGGGATTGCGCTATGTTTCACAAATAGTGGCAGAGTGATTGAACAAAAATAGTTAAATCGTACCGCGCAGTGTACAAATAATTTAGAATAATTAACCAATAAAAATATGTAAATCTGAGATCTTTCTACGCAAAGATAATTTTTTTATGGGTGACAATGTTGATATAAAAATATAAAATATTAGGCAGCATTCGATGTAGTTGATATTTAATGTTTAATTAGTTAAAAAGAAAAAATTATTGAAATGGTAATCTGATTGAAATTGGCGAAATGGATTGGATAAAGATAATTAAAACGACTGGCCTGTTAATTGTTCCAGACTCCTGGCTCCTGGTTTCCGATCTTTTTTCTTGGAATGCGGCTGGGATACGTCACGAGCTAACCCCAGACTCGTCACTCAACAGTACTTCCAGATCTCGAGCCATAACCAAAAAAGGGGACCGGGATTGATAACGTTGCTGATCACCCACGTGATTCACGTCGCCAAACATCAACAGTAGACAGGATAGGTTGTGGAATTTTGATACTCAAATCAACACATTCATTCGGTTTAAATTACGTGCTAAGAAAAAAACCCTGAAACAATGGATGAGATTGAAAAATTGCCAGAAGAGAAGTGGGAAATAAAAGAATGGCAAAAAAACCGGGAATGCATGCTCACCTTGCTAGGTTTCACAAATCCGTTTTCATCTGAGGCATCCTCAGAAATAATACATTCTGTGAAGTATGGGGAGTGAGATACACTCAGTTAAACTCCTTTCTCCAGCACAATTTCACAATACCGCCAAGAGAATTAAAACATTTTTGGTTTCAAAAAAAAATACGTGTGTGTCTGCCTTCACACACGGGAGAAGACTCACTTCTTTGTGACAATTGACAATCCACCTCCAAAAGTGAAACAATGTACCCAACCGTACCAAAATTGATAACACCAACACCCAAACATTGACGGAATTTTACGTCTATTGGCAGCAATTATGCCGCGACAGAAACATTGAGTACTATCCTAGTTGATACGTAGATGGACCAAGCTATTGAAAGGTCGCATCCGCCCAAACAAGAAGAAATCATACCTTGGACAACTTTAGGATGAAACGAACGCTACATTTACCCCCTTCCTAAAAAAGAAATTGACAAAGTCAATTTTATGTTCAACATGAACAAAACGAAACTGTAGAAGGAAATCGAAAGGAGGATTAGCGAAAAGCTAACCACATTTTGAGTGAATTGAACAAGTATAACACCTTTTAAAGACTAATCATTACAATAACTAAATATAAATGAAATCGGGTTTTCAGTCACAACAATTTCTCAACTCTTGATAACTACGTGTATCACCCGTCCAAAAGGAGTCATATTCGGTAAGGTCAAATCTGGTAGGGACAAAATCGGTAGGTCTAATCGAGAAAGGTTGGACAAATATCTTAAAAGAGAACCTAATCTATGAAAAACTAACCTATAGTAACTTAACTACGAAATTTCGTTGTGCCAGATGAAGCCAAGTAATGAGTGACACTGAAATTTAAGGGAAAAGGGAGTGATTAGTGACTTGAGTAAAAGCAATTTGCCGGTATGAACCTACGCTACAGAGCCGAAAAACGGGGCAAGGAAAACCGATTCTTACTTGAGTAGTCCTCATAAAATCCAACATAGTTGAGACTCAGTAAGAAACCAAATTGTATTTACTGGTCAATTTTCAGGGTACTTGAATGAGCAAAAGCAAAGTGTTTGCAGAAAACACTAAAAATTTATAGTCTAAAAAGACATGTAACAGGAAGACAAAATAGGTCTTCAAACCAGAATATCTGTCTGAACGACAGGGAACAAAATAATCAATAATAGTAGTACCTAATAGTCACTACTCTTCCGAGGAATCGGAATCACTAGCGGCGGAACCAAAGAAAGGTTTTAGGTCTTTTATGTGCCATTTACCACAGCTAGAACCGTCTTCCTTAACTAAATCATAAACAACGTTTGACAATTTTTTTGCGAACGATACAGTGTACATATTTAGGAACTAGTTTGGACGTGAACTTTTCCGCAGCGTTGGACAAAACTTTGTTTTTTCGCCAAACGTGATCACCTTCGACGAAGGAAACATCTCTTTTACGCAAATTATATGCCTTGGAATTTCTTTCATAAGCAACATGAAGACGACGACGGACATCGATGAAAATATCCTTCAAAGCGATGAGATTTTCAGCATAACCATTCCTATCTCCTGGACAAATCACATGATCCACCCGGATATCAAGGTTCAAATCCTTATAAAAATTTCCTGATAGGGGTATGTGTCTTCCATAGACTAAAAATGACGGGGTGAAACCAGTTACTTCGTGCTTAGCGGTATTGATAGCCAACTGAATTTGAGGAATGTTTTGATCCCAGTTGTCATGAGAATCAACATAGCTGCGTATTGCGGTACCAATAGTACGGTTGTTCCTTTCGACGAAGGTGAATAATGGGGATTATAGCGAATATTGAAACTGTATTTCTTACTCAAATTTTTAAAAGAATTTGAAGTGAACTGACTACCATTGTCACAGATCAGAAGGGAAGGAGAACCATGTACTGAAAAAACTCTATCCTCCAAAATTTGTTCGACATATTGGGTCTTGGAACTTCTCAAGGGAAAAATCATGGTATACTTAGAAAACCAACACGATATTACCAGGATCCACTTATTACCTTTTCTAGATCGGGGAAATGGACCTATCAAATCTACTGCAATCACTTGAAATGGATAAGACACCTCTTTTTCTTTGCCCATCAAACCCATAGCAGCTGTATTAGTAGCCTTTTGAGAACCGCAAACTAAACAAGATTTCACAAATTTCAACACATCCTGGCGCATTTTTGGCCAATAGTAACGTTCTTGGAGTCGACTGAGTGTTTTATGAAAACCAAAATGACCACAACTAGGGGGGCTATGATGAGAATCGATGACTTCCTTCCTCTGTGGTTTCGGAACTAACAATTTCCATTCTGGAAGATTAACTTTCATTGGAAGACGATTGGGGATAAATTTGTAAACGAAATCATTTTCGACTTTGAATTGGGGATATTCATCAGGGTGATCACGAACCTTTGAACGAAGATTGTCAAAATAAGGGTCTATGCGATCAACATCAACCTCACCAATCACTATCTCTCCGGAAATTGAATCAGGGGAATCATCGTCACAAACGAGAAGAGATCTAGATAAAGCATCAGGGACAATATTTTGGGAACCTTTCCTGTGTACCAAATCAAAGCTATGCTGTCTCAGACGCATAGACCAGCGAGCAAGCTTTCCACTAGGGTTTTTCAAAGAATTGAGCCATAACAAGCTGTAATGGTCTGTAATTACAGTGAATTCAGCGCCTTCAACGTATGGACGAAATTTTTCTATATTGAATAAAACTCCAAGACATTCTCGCTCAACAACTGAATAATTCCTCTCAGCCTTAGAAAGGGAACGGCTCGCATAAGCGATGACTTTTTCTTCACCATCAATAATCTGAGTGAGAACACCACCTAGTCCTGTGTCACTAGCATCGCTCTGAATACAGAATCTTTTAGAGAAATCGGGTTGTGAAAGAATGGGGGAAGAAACTAATAACTGTTTGATCTGGACAAAGGAAGATTCGGCGGCATCTGACCATTTTATTGACTGACCCTTTTTCCTACCCTTCAACAAATCGTTGATGGGAGACATGAGAGTTAAAAAATCTTTGATGAAGCGCCTATACCATGAGCAGAGACCCACAAAACGCTTGATTTCCGTAGTAGTCTTTGGACGAGGATAATTTACCATAGCAGAAACTTTCTCTGGGTCGGTCCTAAGAGAATTCGAACCCACGATGTAACCAAGAAACTTAAGAGAAGTTTTGAAGAAATCACACTTATCCAAATTAACCGTCAATCCTGCCTCTTTGAGTTTATCTTTGACTTCATATGAAAGATTTATGTGAGAATGAAAATCGGAAGAAACTATTAGAATGTCGTCCAAATAAGTGAAAATATTGGGCTCATAACGAGGACCAAATATGGCATCAACCAACCGTTGCTGAGTCTGAGCGGCGTTTTTCAACCCAAAAGGCATAGTAACAAACTGGAAAAGACCTCTACCAACCACTGCGAAAGCAGTTTTTTCCCTAGAAGACTCGTTTAGAGGAATTTGCCAAAAAGCTTTTCGCAGATCGATAGATGAAATGAATTTTGCATCGCGCAAAGAAGAAAGAATACGATCAATATTAGGCAACGGGTAGCTGTCAGACTTAGTAACCTCATTAAGCGGACGACCATCGAAACAAAAACGCATTTCTCCATTGGCCTTCTTCACAAGAAGTACAGGGGAACACCAAGGACTTGTTGAGGGCTCTATTACTCCAAGTTTCAACATTTCATCAAGCTCTTTATTGAGAATAGTGGACATATAGGGTGACATTGCAAAAGGTCTTCTTTTAAAAGGGGAAGCATCGCCTGTATCAATGGTACAACAAATCTTGTCAGTTCTACCAAGTCTATCCTTACTACTGATTTCACCAAAAGAGAAAATCAAATCCTGAACATCAGTTCGTTGAACCACAGAAAGATCATCCAAAGAATACAAGGTGGGACAACAGTTATCCAAGTTGGAAGAAATACTCTCCAAAACAGGGAGACAAGAGTTACTATGATTGGTATGAATGTTCCAGGAATCCTCTTTAAAGTCAACTAACAAACCAAACTGTTTTGCGAAGTCACAACCAAAAATAAACGCCTGTGCCAAAGAGGGTACCACCAAAGCACTGATGACTCTACAAACGCCATCCACAAAAATTGACAAATCAACTGTTCCCTGAACAACCTGCTTTTTACCATCTGCTGTGCAAATATTCTCTACTGAAGACTTGGTAACTACCAATCCACGTTTATCCAAAATAATCAGGCCTTTGTTACCTACAACAGAAGAAGTAGCTCCAGAATCAAGTAAAACTGTTATCTCAATATCAAATAATTTGACAACAAGGTAGGGTCTATTATCAAGGGGTTTATTAACAAAGAGAGGAGATATATGATCCTCACCAACAGCAATGGGATTTTTCATAAATGAAGAAACTTTATCAAGCCAAATTTTCCAGTCGGACTCATCAAATTTGGAAAGCTTAGAGGCTGAAGAAACAGGTAGAGTGAAACGGCCTCCTTGAGTCACCACCTTCACTCGTTTTTTGTACAATTCTTACAGTCTGTCGACTTGACATTCTGCTCACCGCACTTGTAACAGAAAATGCCTCTAGGAGCCTTACAATCGAAGAACGTATGATTTGGCAATTGACAATTCCAACAGGTTACCACCTTTTTATGTTTATTAGTCGAAGACGGATCTGACACCCTTCTTGAGGTACTAGGTTCATTGTAAACTTCATTTGAAGAACCTTGGCGACGGTTATGATTTTTGGGAGGATTGTTGGGACGTGAAAAATTTTGTGATGATCTATTCCTTGAGCGGAGATTCTGAACTTCATGACTAGGACCATCCAACACAGAAACACTCTCTCGAACCCTATTTTTGTTTTTGACGTAATCAGACTCCTCTAATTTCCGGCAAACTTCCGAAAGCTGTAGCACTGAAGGAATATCCATTAATGCCAACCTATCAATAAAATCTGGAAGAAGATTGTTCCTTATGAATTTAACTTTGGAAGTTTCAGCTGGTGGACGACTAAGTCTGGAAAAAAGAGCATCCAAGTGGGCTATTAAAATCACGGTAGACTCGTTCCTCCTTTGTTTACGCTTTCTGATCTGATCCCAAATCTCATCATCAATATCATCGTGAAGAAAATCTCTCTTTAATCGACAAACTAAGGAGTTCCAATCATTCAAAGTAGACTTTATACTACGGTACCAAACGAAAGCATCTCCAATGAAGAATTCAACAGCTGAATGGAAGAGATCAATCTCCGAAAAACCACGAGCTTCGGCTAATTCTGTTACTCACTCTAAAAAGGAATACAACTTTTTCGGATCTCCATTGAATTTGACCTGCCACTCACTAATGGGAATGTTACGGGTTGCACAGTGGACAACAGGGGCTGCAACATTTATCACAGGAACATTGTTGACTGGGGTAGATTCAATCTCAGAGGCTGAAGAAAGTTTGTCGCAAAGATCTGATTCGAGTTTTATACAAGTAGCGGTCGTTTCCTGAACATAGGATTTGGTGTCATCAGGTAATTCAGTGGGAACAGGAATGCGTCTAGACCTTCCAAAAAACGTGCGATAACCTAGACTTCATACGAAGAAAAGCAGAATCCGTGGAACTACCTTCAAAATCCTCAATGATTTTTTCAATTGAATCTAAACTTTTCTTAATTTCAGAGCGTTCCTGAGTGAAATCCAAATTTACCTCGCTTAATATAATAGACGAACCAGGGTTTGACTGTTCCTTTCTAAAAACCTTTCCCAAAACTTTCCTCTTGTCTGCGACATTCCTAGCTGTAGCAAGCAATCGAATTCTCAATTCATAATCAAGCTCATGCTCAACAAGGTGATTGGGTTGAAAGCCATACATGTCCATCGTGATAAGAAAATTAAATTCAAAAGGTTCAATAGCAAGCAATAATTATAAAAAAGTGAAATGTTTCTCAGCGAAACCAAAAATAACCGCAATAAAAAATGTCCAATACACACTGTATCGCTCAACAAATATAAAAAGTCAAACGCCCGCAAAAAAAAATACCTAAATAAATTGGGGAAACCAAACCGAAAAATGAAGTTCAAATCAAGGTCAGAATAGGCAGATATGCTAGCAAGGGTTCCTTGTTAAACACGTTATATAAAAAATGTTTAAATGTTTAAATCAAGAACCAAAAACTTAATAGATTCAAAGTATTTTAGCGATTAGAAAAAGCATCCAACTATTATTCTTATTTGAAGAATCAAGTCACCAAAACAAATTCCTTGAGTTCAGTAAAAAACAAAACAATTCAGCCAGGCCCCACGTTGGGCGCCACTTTTGTAGCGCGTTAAATAATCAATTATTATCACGTACTATTTTTGCATTCGGCAGCTCTGTGTCGGTATGCTTGGAGTTCGTGGATAATGGCCAGCTGATCAATTTACTGTTAGATAGTTAATACTTACTTATAAAATCCCGATTAGGCGCCACTCAGTTTTCTTTATTAGGCAAAACTAAGAAACCTGTTTGATTATAGGAATTTGTTTCCGTTAACCAGACTCATCAAAAAAGAACACCTTTATAGTCCACAAATAACATTACTTTATTCACTCAAATAAATGATGCTTTAACATGAAATTTGATATATGATATTTTACTAATTCTCCAAAATCAAGGAGTTAAAATGGTAGAATTTGAATGAAATCTCAATTTATAAATAGCGTTGGTTGGCAGAAAATTACTGGTTGGTACGAAGTGAAATATCAATGATAAAGTTACGGATAAAATGGTCAAGTCGCAGGGGCAAATACGTTCGAACGATTTGGGGATTGCGCTATGTTTCACAAATAGTGGCAGAGTGATTGAACAAAAATAGTTAAATCGTACCGCGCAGTGTACAAATAATTTAGAATAATTAACCAATAAAAATATGTAAATCTGAGATCTTTCTACGCAAAGATAATTTTTTTATGGGTGACAATGTTGATATAAAAATATAAAATATTAGGCAGCATTCGATGTACTTGATATTTAATGTTTAATTAGTTAAAAAGAAAAAATTATTGAAATGGTAATCTGATTGAAATTGGCGAAATGGATTGGATAAAGATAATTAAAACGACTGGCCTGTTAATTGTTCCAGACTCCTGGCTCCTGGTTTCCGATCTTTTTTCTTGGAATGCGGCTGGGATACGTCACGAGCTAACCCCAGACTCGTCACTCAACAGTACTTCCAGATCTCGAGCCATAACCAAAAAAGGGGACCGGGATTGATAACGTTGCTGATCACCCACGTGATTCACGTCGCCAAACATCAACAGTGGACAGGATAGGTTGTGGAATTTTGATACTCAAATCAACACATTCATTCGGTTTAAATTACGTGCTAAGAAAAAAACCCTGAAACAATGGATGAGATTGAAAAATTGCCAGAAGAGAAGTGGGAAATAAAAGAATGGCAAAAAAACCGGGAATGCATGCTCACCTTGCTAGGTTTCACAAATCCGTTTTCATCTGAGGCATCCTCAGAAATAATACATTCTGTGAAGTATGGGGAGTGAGATACACTCAGTTAAACTCCTTTCTCCAGCACAATTTCACAATACCGCCAAGAGAATTAAAACATTTTTGGTCTCAAAAAAAAATACGTGTGTGTCTGCCTTCACACACGGGAGAAGACTCACTTCTTTGTGACAATTGACAATCCACCTCCAAAAGTGAAACAATGTACCCAACCGTACCAAAATTGATAACACCAACACCCAAACATTGACGGAATTTTACGTCTATTGGCAGCAATTATGCCGCGACAGAAACATTGAGTACTATCCTAGTTGATACGTAGATGGACCAAGCTATTGAAAGGTCGCATCCGCCCAAACAAGAAGAAATCATACCTTGGACAACTTTAGGATGAAACGAACGCTACAATGTATTGTTATATCTTGTAATTCAATAAAAACACTTGCAAGTAGATAATTCTTTTATTTCTATACAAATATACTCCTAGAATGTGTAGCATGATACAAAAAATGAATGCAAAGATTGATATAATGGCTAATTCTATAATATGATTTTCACATTCAAACGAATCAATAAGTACATTCCAGTTTGTTGGTTAAAATTTTCATCTACAAAATAAAGTCTTAACGTGTAAGCTAAATATGACACATTTCTAAAGGACTCATCAATTTTATAGCTAATCAATCCATTATTAACAATCAATTTTTTCCAGTTTGATGGCCAAGAGTCATTATGATTGGCTGATACGCAAATAAACGTTTCTTGTATATTTAAATCTACTTGTATATACAAGGTATTGTTAGAAAAAGCGCTCAGAAACAATACTCCTGCTGGAAGTCCTCTTGTCATCATCATTGTTAATTTTTTTATACTGAATGGATTATACTACTGTGACAATATTTATCTACTTCACTCCAAACCATCAGTTATTAAGCCTACTTCCTCAAATCTTACACAACAAATTTCTAGTCTAGACTATAGTGGCCCCATGGGAGAGTGTCGTGACTGTTATCAATCAGAGAGCGTTTATCATCTAGGGCATTAAGAGCTAATTTGGTTTGTTCAGTAAACGGAATGTCACATGATGTTTGACTGATCGGATTGTACATTGTTTAACCATTTTTTCCACATTTTTCTTTAAACATTTCACATAATCATCAGAAGTTATTTTTTTTTTTACAATACAAGACTTTACCCCTTTCGCTTTTTTCATACATTTTTGAATACCTTGAATTTTATATGAGTACATTTTTGACCTCAATCCCACAAAATGTGTAATGATTTTACTATTTGCTTCATCCTTCATCAGCTTCACAACTTTTTTATTTACCAATGGAATCTGATAAACGTTATCTGAAAAGTAATCGCTGGTGTCAAATTTTGAAAGATCTTTTTTGATGAGTTCATCATACACATCATTACACTTGATTTCATAGATGAAACTATCCGTGTCTGTATACAGAAGCTTACGTTTTTCGGAAAAAGATTTTTCAAACATGAAATTATAATGAAAATCATACATTGCAATTTTTGAAATGTCCAAAATACACATACCGATGTAAAGTGGTTTATTGAAAATGAGATTCGTTTTCCTCATTTCTATAGCCACCAGATCTTCGGCGAAAATTGTTAGGTTATAAAATGCTGCATTGGAAATCAGATTGCTTGCACCATATCGACCCTCTCATTTATTAACCAGTTTCACAATACGATGTTTTCGAATGTTTTCCATTGTTTTACCAAATACAGCATTATTCATTAACTTGAAGAGATTTTTGTCAAAATCGTTAGTGGCTGTTGATCGAAGTTGAGTGTTTAGTTCGATGTATGACTTTAACCAAGGACATTGCTTGAATTTTAAAATTCTAGGTATTTGTGTAATTTTGATACCATTGCTCAAAGCTTGCTTTAAATTGCGGTAATGGATAACGTATTTTGTTTTGTTGTGAAGAGTTGTTAATAATTTTGGAAATTATGAATTTGTAGGTGCCATATGTTCAGGACAGAATGGAAAATCACTATGCAGGTCATGAAGCGATTTGGGGTACTCCAAATCCACCTCCAAAATATAGCCCTCTGGAGCATAATCGTCGATTAAAGTAACATCAAAATTTGGGAAATCAACAGGATCAACCCACTCGAATCCATCGTATGGTAGATGTTGAATCATGGCCCACCCAAGTATCACATCAAGGTAGAGCAGGAATTTTGATGGCTTGGATTCATCATATTCAGCCATGTATTTATTATTTGCTTCAGCATACCGATTTGAGCACATTGAAATTCCTCCTCTCAATCCCTTTTCAATAAACATAATTTGGTCGATGTCTTTCAACAGCCTCAACTCACATTTCGTGAATTTCAGCATGCAATCCCAAGTGTAACCTGGTAGAGTGAAATACCACGCTGGATCCAAACCATAAATGTTATGTGAATTGATTCTGAAGTTTTCAAAGACATCGCTCAACAACAACACATCTGTTGTCAAATACAGATCGCTGTATTGACCCAAATTCTGAATATTGAATTCATTCCATACTTTTTGGGCATGTAAATACTTCTCATCACTAATATTTTCATCATATAATTTTGAATGGAACATTTCTTTGGGTGGTAAACTTGTTTCCTTCAATTTAGCCATGTTATCAACATAATCATAGCAAAAGACCCCCTTACGTGTTTTAATAATTCGAATTGGTTTGAATTACATGAAGCAAATTCCCTCTTTAGATTTATCAAATCACCCAATTTCAATGTAGATGCTAATGAACTCAAAGATGAATTTAAAAATCGTAGTGAATCGATATATCTAAATTTTATACTAGTTTCATCATCAAACTGAGTGAAAGAAATGTATTTTTCTTTATTAATTGGAAGAATACTGAATTTTTCCACCCTTCCTATGGCTTTTAAGATGAAATGGGAATCGTAACCTGAGAGATTGTGAAATACAATGGGGATAATGAATTGTTTTTTGAAATTCAAATTACAATTTGAGTGGGCAAAATCTCTGACATCACCTGTAAAATGATCATGATCAACAACAATCTGATCTGTGTCAATAAACGGTTTTTCGCAAATGTGACTCTCTTTTGCTATACTCTTGTCCAACACTTCTGACATGGGTGAAATTTTAGACAAATTATCTTCAACAAATTTCGCAATATTTTCAAGTTGATCCTCAAACCAATCTAAACAATCTTCGTCGCGGTAGCTTTTGTAAAAGGTTAGCGAGTCGTCATAGGAACACTTGAATAAAAATCCAATACTGAATGGAATATGCTCTTGAAAATTGACAGTTTTCAAATGTGTTAATTCATCAGGAATTTTTTGTAAAATTGATTCAAAATCCCCATATATGATGAATGGCGCTTTTTGTTTATAAATGTGATTTCTGAACGAAACGTGATCATATTTGGGAAATGAAATCTTTGAAGCATTTTTGGTTTCACACACACTTGAATGTTCACTCAACCGTTCCTGAGAGTGGAAATAGTTCAAACATCTATCGCAAATAAACATTCGATTCTTATGCTTAGTAATTTCATGTGTGCTCACTAACCTGGATAGATCCTTTATCAAACAATAATGATATGAAATCTCGATCTCATTTTCAATATTTGGCAATGGTTCAAAATCATTAATTTTTGGAAAATATTTGTTTTGAATAATTAGTAAATTGACATGATTTTCCAACTTATTGTTCGGCAATCGACATGGTACAACACTGAAGAATTCGTTCTTTTTATTTTGAGCCATTTCCAACATATAAACATTTACACTTAAATCATTAATTTTTTCAAATTTATGAATTTTGTCAACTGTCATTGGAAAATCCAGGCCTTCCGTATTAAGGACGCGGGTGTAATGAGGATATGAGCTGTCTCTATCTGAATTGATTTTACTGGGATACAAAGCAGCGACTATACACCAGTAAAAACATGCATCATCGTCATTTTTGATGTTGATACATGCTTTTTTCTTTGAAATTTGACTGGGCAGAGGAATGTAGAATGAAGCACCCACCCCAAAGCTATGCTCATTGATACAAATTTCTAGACTGACAATTTTTTTTAATGCCCACCCACTGTCACGTTCTCGAAAATCCTCCATTTTTTGTAAAATTGGTTTGCTTATACAATTTTGGAACCACTCAATCAAATCTGTACCCTTATCCAATACTTAATTTTTGGTATGAAAATATTTAAAATCAAGGTTTTCAACATTATCTTTGTTTACAATGAACTCACCACAGTGAGTCGCATTCACCTTTATAGCACTGAACAAAATTCAGAATTTCATTGATTTTCACCTTGAACATGGCAAAGGAATCATCAAAAAAATCCCCTAGATTCACGTGTGTTTGATTGATAATCACTCCAGTTCTTATGCGAGACTCGAAGGATGTTTTCAAGTCTTCCCACTTGACCCGTCTGGTAAGATTTGGTTCCATTCCTTCACCCACATGCGTCTTGGAGATTCGTGACTTAAGAAGCATCCGGAACCTCTTCAAATGGCCCAAATTCGTCACCAATTTTTTTCTAGATCCAATAGATAGTGGTGCAGCCATTGCCCTCTGGAACTGCTGGATGCTTCGATTTATTTTCAGTAGCCACCGCTTTTGCTCCTCTTTTTTGACAACACATAACTTTGGGTATGCCTCTTTGAACTTTGTCACAATGTCACTACTCAAAGAGGCAATTTCTTCGAAAGAACTCATGATTTGAACTATCTAAAATTGATATTTTAAAACACCACTTAAATGGGGCGAGTGGGTTGACTTACCAATGCAGCAGATGATAACAATGAAAGAGAACTAATTTCAACTAGCTTATCAATTTGATGTTGGTTATTTGGAACGATAGGTTGAATAAACCAACTGTCTGATGTCTCGATTACAAATGAATCTTTAGACCACAATCTCCTATGTTAATAATTAGAAAATCACATCCTGCACTGGGCATATTGTTTGATATCATACAAACCGCAGTAACATGAGCCACCATTTCCTTTTAGCAGGACGTTGTCGATAATTGCATCATTTCCGGTACATATTGAATGCACACACACACACAGCTCACGGGTTGCAGCGTTGACTCATTTATTTTCAACAATCTACTACCACATACATTATGCTATATAAACAGTGACAACAATGCAATTACATCTTATCAGCTGAAAGCTCGTGACAATTTCTTGCACAAATATACGAGGGTACTCGCAATTCTTCTCCGTCTTCTTTTTCAACCAAATTCAAGCAATTCCACATTTCAAAATTCTATACATTGCGCGCCACATACTTGGACCCACAATAACCTTATTTCCACACATTTGAAACACCCCGCACCCCGCCCCCGTACATTCAAACACCGCACATTTTTTTTGCACACTCCGTATACTAAACAAAGATAACATATATATGAACGGAAGTCCGTGTGATCAGACATGGGGAGATAAAAAAACTACATTTCGTGATCGCGGCGCCACCTATCGGCAATTTTAGGAAATGATCCAGAACCCCCTTAGCTATAACTACTACTGCAGCACTTCATTTAAACATCTGTATCTTCTCTAAAAAAGCAGATATTGACATGACCAAAAAAACATTTTGTTGAGAAAAGATTCCACTTCACAACAGAATATGATAAAGATGAATTTTGCCGCTCAATTTTTCCACAGGGTGTTAAAAACTTGAGGGTAAAAAAGTAGCTTCTGTTCCTCCCTGTACAATGACCAAGCCATCAGTATTTTTCCAAAACCAAAATGAAGGGTGATATCTCGAGACATAGGGCTACACTTTGGTAAAAATTTTGCCAAAATCGGACAAAAATTAAAAAACTTACAGGGATATCAAATTCACTCAAATTATTCTTGTCAGGCATTTATTGTCGGGGAGTGTATTAATCATTATAGCACATATACTGATAAAAAAGCTGCTATCGTTGAGCGTTCAATTAGAACGATAAAAGAAAAATTATTCAAATATTTAAGCATGAATGGAACGTATAAGTGGATAGATATCATTTCGAATATTGTAAAAAACTATAATGAGCAAAACATAGTGTGACGAAAATGAGACCCTGCGATGTGTTTGGTGATAAAAACCTTCAAAATGTTCTATCAAATACAGTATATAATCACATTAAAGTTGCAACTCATCTGCGTAAATTCAAACTTGATGATGTAGTGCGCATCAGCAAAGCGAAGCATGTCTTTGAAAAGGGTTATACACCTAAATGGACAACTGAATTGTATGGTAAACCAATAACGGGAGCATTTTATGAACAAGAATTGCAAAAAACAAAACACTGGGATGTATATTTGGTGGAAAGGGTGATGCGCAGACTAGGTAACAAGGTGTATGTGAAATGGCTTGGATTTGACAATACGCACAATAGTTGGATTGGAGCTGATAATATATTATAGCTGCAAAAAAAAATATTTGGAGGTTGGATGAAAAATGTGGTTAGTCTTTAAACATGTGTGATGGGGAGTAGACCGATGATCAGCTTGAGCAATTATTGCTCGGGTATGAGATGGCTGCGAGTGCGGGTGGAAAAAAAAATCTACTGAGCACAATGTTCTCCTGTACCACCAGTAACATCAAGATTAATGTAGAATTGAGTTTGTGAAAAAGTTTTCAACCCATAATCAGAATACCCATTGGCGATCTGCAGGCATCAATTTTTGAGGATGATGTGTGGAATATAATGATAAACTATCTCAATTGACTCCCAGAAAGATGGAATTTGGAACCTCACATTCACCCAACTTTCACCTGTGGTAGCTTGATGATAAGCAGTGTTCCGATGGATTATGGGATGAAATTAGTGTCAATTTCAAAACATGATCTAATGATGTATCCAACTGAAAATAATGTGCATGATCTTTCTATTGCTGATAAACATTTTGTGACCATAAGACTTCGGGAACTGAGGCAGTTAGATGGTCCCAAATTATATAATACAATTTTGAATACTTTACATGAATTGATGAGTAATAGTCGTACACATTTTCCTATTGAGGATGTAATCTCAAATTTTTATAAAAATCTCCTAGTGCAGAAACTTATTGCTTAAAACAAATCATGTATCATGACAGATAGATTATAAGAGATAGACATAGATTGTTATCCGATTTGAATGAAATAAAATATCGAAAATGAAAAAATTACTTTTATTTTCATATGTCTGCAGTCTGCTATCAACCGACTAAAAATATGAATTAGTTAAGCGATAAGAAGCGCACCAAATACAGATTTCTCAAAAGAAATACTTGATGTGCATAATATGCAAAAAATTTCGTTTGTTTTGCAGTTTTTGTTTGTATCCGCTTCCCTCTGATTAAAAACGCATATAAAATAATATCGGACTGGTGTGCTTTTTACAATTGACTTCAAGCTTCAAACTGTTCAACATGGTGAGTGTAATTGATTTTTGACCAATAAGTTGCACATTATTCTAGGTGGATGAACCTGTTGAGACCAAGTCCAATGTGGTAAGTATGATTAATTTTTAATCAATTAGCTCACATTCTTTCTAGGATGCATTTTCCGATCTTCACACTTGTTCTTTCGACAAACATCATCAGATACGTCGACCAGTGAAACATGTGATAGGGTGTTGGAAAAGGCATCCCAATTGGGTGCAGTGCCCAAATAGGGTGCACCACTATGCCCCATCAGAGCTCGCTATGGAGGAGCACCTGAAGAAATGTGAGCCTAGGTTCTGAGGTAAGCTGTCTAGTACCCTACTCATTTTGTATATATTTTTTTCACAGCTTTCACACTAACGTCCGAAGCCACAGGTTGTCCCACTTCCGTAGCGCCGCTGACGCACTTACCCTATAAAAATTGAAAAATAAAAAAATATTCAATTTACAATGAGTTTTATTCAGTTTACAATATCTAGACTGTAGTGACCCCATGGTAGGGTGTTGAAACTGTTATCAATCAAACAACGCTTATCATATAGGGCATTTAGGGCTAGTTTAGTTTGTTCTATGCTATAAACGGAATGCTTCACTGAGCGGATTGTACATTATTTAACAATTTTGTCCACATTTTCTTTTAGACATTCGACATAATCATCAAAAGTAATTTGGTTCTTGACAATACAAAACTTTACACCTTGAGCTTTTTTCGCACATTTTTGAACACCTTGAATTCTATATGAATACATTTTTGATCTTTACCCTACAAAATGTGTCATAATTTTATCATCCGCTTCATCCTTCATTAAACCAAAAACTTTTTTATTCACCAATGGAATCTGATAAATGTTGTATGAGGGATAATCGCTGCTGTCAAATTTTGAAAGATCTTTTTTGATGAGCTCATCATACACATCATTACACTTGATCTCATATATGAAACTATCTGTATCCGTATACAGAAGCTTAGGATAAAATTATGACACATTTTGTAGGGTTAAAATCAAAAATGTATTCATATAAAATTCAAAAAGTGCGAAAAAAGCTAAAGGTACAAAGTTTTGTATTGTCAAGAACCAAATTACTTTTGATGATTATGTCAAATGTCTAAAAGAAAATGTGGACAAAATTGTTAAACAATGTCGAACCGCTCAGTGAAGCATTCCGTTTACAGCACAGAACAAACTAAACTAGCCCTCAATGCCCTAAATGATAAGCGTTGTTTGATTGATAACAGTTTCAACACCCTACCATAGGGTCACTACAGTCTAGATATTGTAAACTGAATAAAACTCATTGTAAATTGAATATTTTTTTATTTTTCAATTTTTATAAGGTAAGTGCGTCAGCGGCGCTACGGAAGTGGGACAACCTGTGGCTTCGGACGTTGGTGTGGAAGCTGTGAAAAAAAAATACAAAATGAGTGGGGTACTAGACAGCTTACCTCAGACCCTAGGCTCACATTTCTTCAGGTGCTCCTTCATAGCGAGCTCTGATGGGGCATAGTGGTGCACCCTATTTGTGCATTGCACCCAATTGGGATTCCTTTTCCAACACCCTATCACATGTTTCATGGACCTGTGTGGTCCACGAATCTGATGATTTTTGTCAAAAGGACAAGTGTGAAGATCGGAGAATGCATCCTAGAAAGAATGTGAGCTAATTGATTAAAAATTAATCATTCTTACCACATTTAACTTGGTCTCAACAGGTTCATCCGCCTAGAATGATGTGCAACTTATTGGTCAAAAATTAATTACACTTACCATGTTCAACAGTTTGAAGCTTGAAGTCAATTGTAAAAAGCACGCCAGTCCCATATTATTTTATATGCGTTTTTAATCAGAGGGAAGCGGATACAAACAAAAACTGCAAAACAAACGAACTTTTTTGCATATTAGGCACATCAAGTATTTCTTTTGAGAAATCTGTATTTGGTGCGCTTCTTATCGCTTAACTAATTCATATTTTTAGTCGGTTGATAGCAGACTGCAGACATATGAAAATAATAGTAATTTTTTCATTTTCGATAATTTATTTCATTCAAATCGGATAACAATCTATTTCTGTCATGATACTTGATTTGTTTTAAGCAATAAGTTTCTACACTAGAAGATTTTTTATAAAATTTTTAAATTACATCCTCAATAGGAAAATGTGTACGACTATTACTCATCAATTCAAAAAGTAAGTATAAGTAGTAAAGTATTCAAAATCTTATTATAATATTTGGGAAAATCTAACTGCCTCAGTTCCCGAAGCCTTATGGTTACAAAATGTTCATCAACAATACAAAGATCATGCACATTATTTTCAGTTAAATACATCATTTGATCATGTTTTGAAATTGACACTTATTGCAAATTTTGAAAATTGGCATACTTGAATCGCTGTCGAAATACTACTTTTTGATGTTACTGACGTACTTTTAGTATTCAAGATGGCGGCTGGGCGCCATTTTAAAACATTTTTTTGAATGGAGAAGGGGGTCGTGTGACAAATCATTCGAAAGGTCTTATTGAGTAGATTATTGTGTGAAAATTTCATAAGATTAAACGCATCCGTGCGGATATGACAGCCTGCCAAACTTTTAGTTTTTAAAAATGTCGTTTACATTAAGTTTCAATTTTTTAACGAGCTGACACATCTGATTCCGGAAAAATGATGGTGAACCTGAGCAAAACAGTACAGGTTAACAAAGGAATGCTGATACAAATCGGATAAAGAATTTCAAGATGATAAAAAAAAATTTGAAAGCATTCATTAGCATTATAATACTAAAATCTAAATTAAGATGGAGATACAGTTTCCACACTACCTCGCCACAGCACTAAAGTTTAACCAAATGTGAAAATCTTGAAACGATATGAGCCAGTTGTTTGATTATTGTGTTAATTAGGAAGTGTTACAAAGATGCTTAATTCGCGTCTCCTCGCAGAAAAAATTGAAACAATTTTTATTTATGGCGGAAATCGTAATTTCCATGAGACGGAAAGAATCTTCAATGAGCGCTTCCCGGACCGTCCGATATGTAGGAAATATCTTCGCGAATTAGTGCGGAAATTTATCGAGACTGGTAGTGTTTAGAGCTTGAAGAATCAAGGGCGACCATCTACTTCGGAAGATAAACAAATTGCAATCATTGGTGAGATGGTGAACAGTCGACTTCTCAGGTTGCAGACATATGTGATACTTCGTCTGCTTCTGTGAAACGATTGCATAAAAAACAGAAATTTTATCCTTATAAATTTCAAATGGTGCACCAGTTGACTGAAGATGATCCTTACAGACGTGTGGAATTTTGCGAAATTATGACCGATAAAATAGGCCGAGAACCGAGATACGTTCAAAATATTTGTTTTAGTGACGAGTGTACTCTCTTTTCAAATGGCCGTGTACACAGGCAAAATGTTCGTAATTGGAGTGACGTGAATCCGCATGTTTTTAGGGAAACCCACACGCAATATCCCAAGAAGGTTAACGTATGGGCTGGCTTATTGGGGAACCATATTGTTGGTCCTGTTTTCATTCATAAAAATTTGACGGGGACCTATATTTGAACGTGTTAGAAACTACAATAGAGCCTTTGATTGTACAAATACGTCAGAATAATCCCAACGAATTTGGCATGGCACCAATTTTTCAACAGGATGGTGCGCCTCCTCACTTCAGCAGAAATGTAAGGCAGTATTTGGACATAACTAACTCCAATCGTTGGATTGGTCGTCGAGGTCCTACCGAATGGCCTGCCAGGTCACCCGATTTAACACCATTGGACTTTTTTTCATGGGGATATTTAAAACAGAAAGTGTATGCAACACAGCCAGACTCTCTTTTAGATTTACAGCAAAGAATTACTGCTTTTTGTCAAAATATTAATGTCGATACTTTCGAAAAAGTCCGTCAGGAGTTCTCGGACAGATTATTTCATTGTTTGGGAGTCAACGGAGGACATTTTCAACATTTTTCACAAGAAAAATAGAAGTATGCTTTCTTTGTTCTTATTTCACGAATTTTTTTATCTTGTTAGTTTGACAGTCTGTCATATCCGCATGGATGCGTTTAATCCTATGAAATTTTCACACAATAATCTACTTGATTTTGAATGATGTGTCACACGACCCCCCTTTTAATTCAAAAGAATGTTTCAAAATGGCGCCCAGTCGCCATCTTGAATACTAAAAGTACGTCAGTAACATCAAAAAGTAGTATTTCGACAGCAATTAAAGTATGTCAAGTTTCAAAATTTTTGGTGTACACATTAAAAAAAAAAGAGAGGGGGACCGTTTAGAGCCGCACTGTATACTGTATTTAATAGAACATTCTGAAGGCTTTCATCACCAAACACATCGCAGGGTCTCATTTTGGTTACACCATGTTTTTGCTCATTATGGTTTTTTACAATATTCGAAATGATATCTATCCACTTATACGTTCCATTCGTGCTAAGATATTTGAATAAGATCTCTTTCACCGTTCTGATTGAACGCTCAACGACAGCAGTTTTTTTATCAGTATATGTGCTATAATGATTAATAATATATTGCCGCATGAGGGGTTTGAAAATGGTTATTATAAAATTCCTTTCCCTGGTCAGTCTGTATATTTTTAGGATGACGTTCTTTTTTTTTTAAACACTGGCAAAACATTTTGTCACATCATCTCCAGTTTTGAATTTTATTGGTTCAATCCAGATGTATTTTGAAAAGCAGTCAATGATTATGAGAAAATATTTGAATCCTTTGTTATCTGTCTGATAGATATCCATTTGACCTAGATCAGCTTGCCATAGATCATCCAAGCCTTTGATTATTGTACGACGCCTGGTAAATTTTCTTCTTATAGGTTTGGAGAGTTCCTCAATAAGCTGAACCTCTGACATGTTTAATCGGAGCACTTCGAGCACTTGAACCAGTTAGAACTTCTATTCTGTTTTCAAATCATTAATGATATTTAGATGTTCCGCTAAAACCTTTTCCTCATCACTGATCAAATGATCTGAAGCGGTTTTCTATATCCTTGTGAAGCATCTGATCTGCTGTTGAAATAGATTCATCAACGTGAATTTTTGTAGCCATATGTTCATCAGCAGTGGAGATTTTAAGTCTAATAAATGTACTAATATCAATATATTTCTCAATTAGAGTTATATATTGCTACACACCGGGTAAGGGTGGTAGGGTTGGGATACCATGGCTAGCTCTATTCGGGAGTAGTCGGGGGTTTGGTGTCTATTTATGAAAAATGAATAATTTAGGACTAACTCTCCTTTAATACAAGCTGAGTGCGAGGGCGCCAGTAACCTTCAAATAATGCCAGGCTCCAAAAAAACTTAAACCACTCGGTTACGCAATGGCCTCAAACTTACCCTGATAGTGCCAGTCATGACGAAATGAAACTATGGAATACCAATTATACGGTTCTTTTATTCGAGAGTTGAAAATAGAAAGAAATTTATTAATACGGTATGTAAGTTGGTGAATGATATTATTATTTCACAGGAAATTCGTAACGGTAGAATTGCGCAATACCTGTCGTGATCACGTCAAGCTAACAAATACGCAAAAATAAACAAAATGCCCCATTCAGGCGTACCGATTTATCAACAATCTCACAATACCGGAGAAATGAATATTATAACCAATTGGTTATCCAACAAAACTCATACGTTCATAATATTAAGTGTGGAATTATACGGTGATTATCTTTGTTTCATTACATTGTTCTTTTCAACAAATAACAGGAAGAAATTAATTTCATCCAACTGATAATCTGAGGTATTTTTAAGATAAGAAAAATAAATGATGTATTTATATTTAATGATTGTCGAAAATTACGCAAGTTGATCTGAAAATACGCTCTTTGCTGTCAAAGGAAATTAATACGGTAAACGACAAGGAAAATTCCGGAAAATACTAGGTATTATCTACGCCGACTTGTTTGGGCTTCAAATGTCAGGACATCCGAACCACAACTCACAACATTAGGTTGATTTCAGGGCGGCAACACTGGAAAGTCCAAACTGCGGCGACGCAACTTCAACTTGGGGTTGGTGAAGAGAAAGGGTTGATGAAACAGCTACTAGACAGCTTCTACCAATACTTCCGGCCAGGAAGTTCTGCCCTACAAATACCAATATGCCTGAACCACTTTTTTCCACCCCATAGTACATAGAAATTGAGGGTTAAGAGTTGTCACCAAAAGTATGGACAAATTGAATAATCAGGCAGGAAATACAAGCACTGGATTGGAATAGATATGATAAGAAAAGAAACTCACACTTTTCGATCTTAAGTGGCACTTTGGACGGACAGGAATGCAGTTAGCAGCAATGACGGACACCAGGCGTTGATTTGCAATTTATAATCCGGCACAAATGCCAATATTGGCACTGGGTTGCTCACAACACAGCAACAGGCACAATTTAATTCACCACAAAGGCAAAAATCCCCTTTACAATATAGGGCCGGTTCCTCCAGGAACCAAAACTGCACTTTGGGCAATTTGCAACGTGAACGCGAAAGAAAACGGTGTATATTATACTGGGAGCTGCGTACTAGTGCGTATCCAATCGATTACTGAAACTAGCTCCAGATCTATTTTAAATGGCAGGGTTCTGGGTGAGAAGCAACGAACCACGTCGGATATGGGCGGCAGATTTGAATATACCAAACTGCTTGGACAACCTTTTATAAACCGGTAAATTATCCTAACTAATTCGGAGACGTGAAAATGACGACAAAAGAGAATACTGTTTTTGAGTTTAATTATCCCTAATTTATTTATTTAACTTGCGCAAAATCAAACCGTTAAAAATCCCCCCCAACTTTAAAGAATTTACCCAAAATTCTATAACTCATCATCTGCATCTAATTTCACTTTCAAATCCTTGATATGCCAGACGCCACAATACTTCCCATCATTATTCTTCAATTCATAGGTCCAGGGCGAGAGTTTCTTAGAAATTACGAATGGTCCAACTAATTTAGGGGCTAATTTAGCGTTGAAAAATGTTGATGCATCGGATAATACATAGTTCTTCCTCCACACTAATTGATTTGGATAGAGTTGATCATCTCGACGGCGTGGGTTATATACTTTTCTGCTCATTTCATAAGCTTTAAGTAGCTTGGTCCTTATGTCCCCATATACTTCTCTGAGGGCTTTGGATCTTTTATCCAGGTCAACAGTCCTAGCAAAACTAATAGACTCGCCGAGATCATCAGAACCATTCTTCATTTGAATTTCTCGGCCAAACACTATCAAGTTCGGCGTGTGACCGGTAACTTCGTGCACTGAACTACGAATAGCATTTCCCACATGGCCCAAATGCTTATCCCAAAGTCTATGATTCTCTGAAACATACGCCATAAGCATAGTTTTAACAACCTTATTTATTCTTTCACATGGATTGGCTTGTGGATGGTAATATGCGGTGTACTTTATATGGATGTTATATTTCTTCATCAAGGATTGAAATTCTTTAGATTTAAATTGAACTCCATTTTCAACAATAATAGTCCTTGGGCTTCCAAAAATCAATAATACATTTTCTTCAATTTGACGACAAACTGCAGTAGCAGTAGCAGCTCGCAACGGAAACAAAAGAGGAAACTTACTGAAGCAATCAGCAACTACTAAAATATGTGTGAATCCTGAGATTGAACGTGGCAGGGGTCCTATCAGATCCGCAGAAAGCAATTCAAAGGGACGGCTAATTGACGCTTGTGAACTCAACATTAATCCAGCTGGTTTTCGTTGTTCAGGTTTGGTAGTGATGCAGGTGTGACACTTCCGAATGTATTGAGCCACGTCCGCATTGAGCTCAGGCCAGGTGTATTTCTTTTGGAGGTACTGACTCGTCTTGAATATCCCTACATGGCAAAGTGTATCATGTGCTTCCATGATAAGGAACTTACGGTGGACTTTTGGCACAAGCTCCCTCCACAAACGGACAGCCCAACTAATCCACAAACGCTCATAATCCACACACCAAACGACGTGAAAAATAACAAATAATAACAAAACCCAACTGTCACATTTACTGGTCAAAGAAAACATCAGTAACCGAACAACACAACACCGAAGATGCGCGCACAGCAACGTCTCAACTATCAAAAAAAAAGTCGAAAATATTCACTTCCATTTTAGAATTCATCTCCACCAAACATTTATATAATAATATATAAAAACACTTCACTAAAAATTTATAAACCAACCAACTTCACTTCACTAATTTTTGATCAAAATCACCTAAAATATCAGACTAGTGGCAACGCCGCAATCCGAATTCCTAAATTTGTAAATTATATTCCGGCCCAGGTAATTGAATAAACAAACAATACAGGGTGGTGCAACCAAGATGGGGTGGACGATTGTGGGAAAATGGTGAGAAATCTGGATATTTTTTTTTTGTATATTATAGTTAGTCAAAAAGGCTATGTTTTAAAAATATAGTCATAGTACAGGGTGTCCCAAAAAGTCTATGGCAGATCAAAGTTGTATTTTTTTAAATGGAACACCGTGTATATTAATTGATATTTCAATTCTTTTTTCAATTTGGAACAAAAATTGTGATACAACTAATGTTCCTAAATTCAACCGTTATCGAGATATCGCGTTTTAAAAATGGCATTTTTGCAACTTTGACATGCTATAAAACTCAAACTATTCAAGTTAGAGAAAAATGGATTGCACATTCCCATCTTAACTTTTCAAGAGCTATTCAAGAAGATTAAATTCATTCTTGTGAAAAAATGTCAAAATGTGCCGAAAAAAGAAGACATTTGACGTTACCTTCTATCCAAATGACAGAAGAGCTCTTGAAAAGTTAAGATAGAAAAGTGCAAACCATTTTCCTCTAACTTGAATAGTTTGAGTTTTATAGCATGTCAAAGTTGCAAAAATGCCATTTTTAAAACGCGATATCTCGATAACGGTTGAATTTAATGACATTAGTTGTATCACAATTTTTGTTCAAAATTGAAAGAAGAATTGGAATATCAATTAATATACAGGGTGTTCCATTTGAAAAAATACAACTTTGATCTGCCATAGACTTTTTAGGACACCCTGTACTATGGCTATATTTTTAAAACATAGCCTATTAAACAAAAAAAAAATTATCCAAATCTCTCACCATTTTCCCACAATCGTCCACCCCATCTTGGTTGCACCTCCCTGTATATCAGTACTCAAATGGTCAAGGTCAACACAGCAAACCCGCCTTATCACCCAAAATTCGCAGCACCAAAACAAAATAAAAAAATTCCAACCAAATTCCTAAGTACCTACAAAAATAACTCGATTTAATGTTTGCTTTGGATAAACGGCAAAATATCTAAATACCTGTTAAAAATAGATTGGAATTTTGACAGCAAGAGTGTTTTCCTTTTTCTTTTTTTCAGAAGAAAATCAAAAGAAAATTAATTAGAAGACAGCCGAAAATTAATAAGACAGCCGAACATTTTTTAGAAGACAGCCCCTTGTTGGGCGCCATAAACTTGCTACACACCGGGTAAGGGTGGTAGGGTTGGGATACCGTGATCCGATGACATGATCAAAAAAGACAATACTGTCTTTGAGTCTAATTATCCCTAATTTATTTATTTAACTTGCGCAAAATCGAACCGTTGCAATATTTATGCTGCACATCTTGAAGCAAATCATCAACATATTTCTTATTCACAGCATCAAAACTTTCTTCATAGTTTTTTGAGCTAGGTCTTTATAGGGTTTCTGTGCGCGACTACGTTTGTCATTATCTTTTATCAACAAATGTCCATCGTAACCGGATGCATTTTGAAAAACAATCGGCACAACATGAAGCTTCTTGAAAATTAGATTACAATTTTCATGTGCCAAACCTCTGAATTCACCAGTGAAATGATCATGATCTCGAACGATCTTATAATTCTTTTTGAAAGGGTATTTAACAAATATGGCAATTTGTTGCACCGCAGATACTTCTCGTCTCAATCATAGGAAACATATTCTTGATTTTTGAATGAATTACTTTTGATATTTTACCCATTTCATTGATGAACCATTTCATACACTCAACACCACGATAGCTCTTGAAAAATGAAAGAGAATTGTCATAGAAACATTTTAAATAGACACTGCAAACTATATGTTTTTGATATTTTCGCGTATCTATGGAGATGTGTTGATCGACTACTTGACTTTCAAACCCTGGGGCGAGTTCAGAAACGTCACACCCGGTTCGAGTGTGATCCAAATGTCAAACCCTAACCGTTCAGATATGGCAAGTCGTTTTGCTTTTTATCCAACCCTGCTCATAAAGTATCATAAAAACTGTTTGTATGACACTTTATGAGCACAGATGAATAAAAAGTAAAACGACTTGCCGTATCCGAAGGGTTAGTGTTTGACACTTGGATCACACTCACACTGGGTGTGACGTTTCTGAACTTTATATTCATTCAGTTTTGTGCACAGCTTTTCATGTTCAGTCAATTTTACCTCAGATGTGAAATAGTTGAGACACCGATCACAAAAAAAAAATTAGCGCTCTGAATTTATTTAGTTTTAAATTAAATTTCACTTTAATCACTCAAAATCTTATTCGGTCCATAATACATGATTTCTTTCAAACAATAATTCTCTACACATGTTGATTTATTGTAAAGGAAAAAAATTACATCTTAAATATCAATACAATCAATTTTGTCACTTATTGATTCAGAAAGAATATACAGTACTTCACTGTGATAGATATACATCAATTGGACTTATGCTAGCTACCCCGAAATAACACATCTTTTGTTTCACAATAAATGAATAGCTCCTTGTTTATGTCACCATTGTTGAGAATACAATTATTATTTCCTCATTCATAGTTGGAGGAAAATTACAGGGTATCCGTTTGCTTAAAATCTCTTTTAACAACGTATGGAGAAACGAATCTGGGACATACTGTATTTTCAATAAACCTCTGTATATTGGTATGTCCCTTCATTCAAAACCATACATGTTTGATTCTCATCACGCATTTATGCTACCAAAATTGGGCATTGATCGCTGTGAACTTATGTACATTGATACGGATAGCTTCATCTATGAAATTCAGTGTTATGATGTTTAGGAAGACTAATTTAAATAAATTTGACACTCCCGATTATTCTCTATTGTCTCTGGGTAAATAGCTTTAATCTGTTAATTTTATGAATAATGGTAAGATTATATTATCAGTTCTTGTATTATCGTAGAAGTAATTTTTTGATTTACCCTATGTCCGCCAAGTACATATACCAACAATAATGTATGTACTTTGAATATAATCTGTATTCCTGAAAATATATGATTTTTGAAGTGTTTTTGTGTGTTTGATTTATTCGATTGAACATGCAATTCATAAGAATATGGTGTGTCTGCAATCTTGTCGAGGTAATTTCATCTGTTTATAGCAGAACTGCATGCATAGAACCCAATGTTTGAAGGAAATTATGTATCATAAAACCGATTAAATCATTGATGGTTTGAATAAAATTAACGAAAATGAGTTTGTTCTATTATTTCGATTTGCAGGTGCATATTGCAGTGGAACAAGACACCATTGTTCGTTACACATTCCGATGTGAACAAGCATTCATTGTTATAATAGGTGTGTTTGTTATCCTCCACTAGTGCACACGAAACTGCACTTTTCTACCATGCGGCGTTTGTTATGCTGTTTGTGCAAGTAGTGTAGAGTGTTTGTTATATTCGGGTAGGTTGCCCATTACTGCACTCGCTACCCCAGGTCAAGAGGAGGTGTGACAAGTGCAGCGTAGTGTAGAATAGGGTGGGGAGCTTATTTCGTGTATTTTGTAAACAAACCATGTCTTAAAACCTGACTTATAATAAAGATAAACGAACAAAAAGGAAAATTTGTAGCGAAGAATCAGTGTATATCTTATCAAATGAATTGAAATGGGTGATGCAAATAGTGAAAGTGAATGTAAACAGTCATACGATAAAGACTCCGATGACACATATGAAATCGTTTCATTCACTCAAGAGATACAATTAGAAAGATGCGAAACTGGTAAGCTTTGTATCCATTTATATTTTTTATTCTTATTCAATTTCTTTTTCTGCTTAGATTTGGAATTCGCAACACTTCTCATAAACTCTCAAAAATCAACATTAGCAGCAATCTCGATCATGATCCCAAGCCAAGCTGCAGTTGATTATCTGGTAGAGCGATGCTAGCCTAAATCCAACCCAACCCAGAACTGTTGATAGAGTATTAACTTAATTGTAGATATCAAGATAATTCATTGAATAAAGCTCTGCCAATGCGAAAATGCTTTTTGAACCCAATTTCCGCATAGGCAGGTACCAAAAGCACTACGTCTCAAAAAACTCTCTTTATACAGTTTTGCTTCTTCTGCGGTAAAGTGTATTTAAAATATTATTACGGTTAAGCTGTCTTCAAAATCAGAACTTCTAGATGAGATTCATCATCATCGTCGCAAACTTCAGACAATAATATAGTCCCAAATCCATAATACTTTATTTTACTATACAAATCATCCATCGTCCACACAGTTGTTTTGTTTGTTTATTTTTAGGTTAGAATATCTGCAGAATCTGCACAAACGCGTTTGTTGAATCTCCTTCACACTGACAGCCATGACTTACACCAGCAGTCTGCACTACCATACCCTACACCAAAATAACAAACACACCTAATGATTGCATGGTTTGCAATATGGTTTGGACAAGGATGTGTGTGTTTTTATTACTAGAGGTTCAGTTTATTCAAAGCCTTCGTCGCTGTTAGAACAGAATAGCGTCAAAAGCAAATACTTTTTTTTTTTTAAATAATCATTTTATAGATTTTTCTTGCATAGCATGGTCCTTTCTATTGTTAATGCGGTGTGCTTGGCCCAAAACGACAATCCTGTGATCAAGCTGCAAAACCTCCCGCTAAACATCCCTCAACAAATTGTTGCTGGGAAAAAAACCAATGGCGGATTCGCGGAGTGCATACTCCTGGAATTGGAGAAGAGCGTCGTCTTTCTCCCAAAACGAGCGACAACAATATTGGAGAAGAACCATGGATATCTTGCTGGAGGGGAGTATGCTCTCGTCTTTCGGGGGTTGAAGGACGTCAGGGAGTCTAATCCGCAGACCCTGTTTGAGCTCGTTAAGCAGCCGACAGCAACAGCAATCAATCCTAGTTTAAGGTTATTTATTTTTTTTCATATTATTTCTGTGTCTGCATCATGGTATACTTACTGAAAAACTGCAAACATAATTTTATTTTTTGTAGAATTCTATTTGCTAAAGTTTGAAATGTGGTCGAACAAAACTAGTCAATTGATTCAACAGCATAACGTCGTGATAAGACATAATCGGGTTGGTTTATATAAAATTTAAGTTTCTATAATTTTGATAATTTTTCGAGTGTCTGCAATTCTGCATCTTAATCATATTAAACTGAACATTTTTATTTTTGAAGAATTCTATTTGCTAAAGTTTGAAATGTGGTCGAACAAATTAAGTCAATTGATTCAACAGCACAACGTCGTAATAGGACATAATTGCATTGGTTGGTTTATCTAAAATTTAAGTTTTTTAAATTTTGATAATTTTCCAATGAACATTTCGTTTTTTTTTATTATCTTCAAATAAATTGAGCAGAATGTATCTTACAGAAAACAGTCAAATAAAAGTATCATTTTCAAAATTATCTTATTTTTGTTTGATTTTTTTCTAGAACCAATCCACCATGAAGATTATCGCAATGCAGGGCTTCAATTTGGCACAGGAGTTCCAAGTCAAGGAGCTATCAATCTATATATGGAAAGATCAATATACAGTGTGTCCCAGATTTGGTTCTCTATACAGGGATCTTGGCTCCTTTTATACCTACAGCAAAGGTTAAATGGAGAAAGTTTTAGAGGAAACTAAGTGCATTCGATATTCGGTTCCAGATTCGCGATCGGTCAATTGGTTTTGGAAATATCGGTGAAAAACCGAAAATGGCGGATTTTGTTTTTTGCCAGTAAATCCGAAACGGCTAATTGGAAAATGTGACATTATCTGGACACTTTTTTAAGACGAATGAAATGGTGTGTATGACATGTCTCAATCGTCTTTTGTTTTTCCGCAACCCGCCTCAACTTTCATTTTTCTTATGACCGCTATATTGGATTTTTCAATTTTTGGAAAGAGTGTAAAATTTCCAGTCTAGTGATGTCTCACAAGTGCATAAAAGATTCAAGTATCTTCGGAATATCACACTTCGTAGTTAAGACTCAATCTTTTCTAAGGTGGCCATGATTTATTTGACAGAAAACTGGTTTATAAGCAAAATCCTAGGAGGCTCTGATATGTCATTCAATAATTCTGCCAAAAGATGGCGTTGTGGTCTATAACACCCCGCAAATAATAATTCAGTATGAAAGTTGTAGTTGTAGTTGTTTGCAGATATTCCGAAGATACTTAAATCTTTTATGCACTTGTGAGACATCACTAGACTGGAAATTTAACACTCTTTCCAAAAATCGAAAAATCCAATATGGCGGCCATAAGAAAAATGAAAGTTGAGGCGGGTTGCGGAAAAACATAAGACGATTGAGACATGTAATACTCACCATTTTATTCGTCTTGAAAAAGTGTCCGGATAATGTCACATTTTCTTGTCCAATTAGCCGTTTCGGATCTACTGGCAAAAAACAAAAACCGCCATTTTCGGTTTTTTGCCAATATTTCCAAAACCAATTGACCGATCGCAAATCTGGAACCAAATATCGAATGAAATAAGTTTCCTCTAAAACTTTTTCCATTTAACCTTTGCTGTAGGTATAATAGGAGCCAAAATCCCTGTATAGAGAACCAAATCTGGGACACACTGTATGTATATTATTAGTTCTTGTATCATCGTAGAAGTACTTTTTTTTATGAACCCTATGTCCCTCAAGTACATATACCTGCAATAATGTATGTACATAATCTGTATTCCTGGAAATACATGATTTTTTAAATGTTTTTGTGTGTTGAATTAATTCGATTGGATATGCAATGGGAATATGGTGAGTATGTTTCTTTTTCAATTTTGAATATATCTAAAATCTCCTCATTCATAACAATATGAATTTTGCTTTTTTCAAGTATCGATAGTACGCGTCATCTATATCAACGATTAGCTAAAGAAACTATGAAGAAATCTGCATCTCCAAAAATCGCAGCTCACGTACTACACCATCTAATCATTCTTGTAGCAAACGTTCAAAGAAATAAATCAAGTACGCACCAAACACCTGTCTAATTTGATTGGAAATCATTTTCCACAACAGGCAATGACGTCACAATTAAACAGCGTCATCGATTGGATATGCGATTCCTGCTTCAAACGTCATCTAATTCTAATTACAAACCCACATCTTGTTCCTGAGAATCAAAGCTATAAAAATCCCCTGTCAACTGTCAAAATGACATCTGTCAAAATCACAAGCTGTCAAGTGTCAAAATGATATCTGTCAAGACCGAGATATCTGTCATGTCAAGACCGAAGCGTTAAGAGACCAGTCTTCGACCACACCCACTTGCCGGTAAAAGTGGGGTTATGCACAGAATTTGTCCCAGAAGCCGCTTTGTTTATCTACTAAAGGAGCTCAACGTAAAAATCAGTAGAGACCTAGTAAGGGGGCAACTGTCTTCCAAACAGAACTGCTTGGCATAATGCAAGGGGCCACACGAATAGTAAAGAAAAAGAAAGTGAGCAAAAACATCTTCCTTACCGATAGCAAACAAGTTTTGCACTCATTGAACAAAAATAAAATAACATCTACTGATTTTAGAGTGTCATCAGCGGACAGTTTGGCGCGAAAGGGAGTGAAGGAAAAACCGTGTGGCTCAGAGCCCTTCGTTCCACCGTCCTCAAAAACTATCAATCGCAAAATCAAGTAGAGGGTCTGAGGGAGATATGGGAGACACGACGGTTCTGGGCACTCGAGTGCCGCTATACAGGGCCCCGAGGCCGCGCGAACCCAGTACCTCCTTGGGCTCTCGTGGAGCAACCTTGGAAAACTGACGGGAATGCTCACGGGACATTGTAAGCTGAATAAGCACCACAACACCTTGGGTGTGGTAACAGATCCGACTTGTAGAGGGTGCCACGAGAACGACGAGAGTGCTGTGCATGTCTTTTGCCACTGCCCAGCTCTCGTGAATATCAGGGAACTATATCAACGCTGTCGGCTGGCTTGACGGGTAAACCCCGAAGGAGGTTACAATGGGCATGCCTGAGTTGCCTAAGTAAAAGGATGGCGCATGCTACTCCACCATATCTCTATCTGTAGTTACTATATGGAGTGTGGTGGAAGGTTTTGAAAATGATGATAAAAAACCCAGTTCCGTATTCAAAAAATGAAGTTGATAATGGTTACTCGAATACGAATCGTCGTGTACTCAATTTGAAGACATCAAATTGTAGGATGGAAAAAATATGAAACTTTCAAAATCAAACTATGTCTCAAAAATGAATAGTTTCCAAAATATTCAACAAAATTTTTGCAACCTGTATTACACAAATTAACAATAATTCTGCGATACAGTAAATGGATTCTCAAGGAGAATCAAAAACGGCAACTTTCCGTCATTTGAATGCATCAATACAAAAAAGCTTTTCGAGTCATATAAATCATTTCTTGCTCCAGGATTTTTTTAAAAACGCTCAACCACGACAAATTTGGGCGAATATCGGGATTCTCTTCACAAGTGCTGGAGGAAGGTTGCCAAGTCGATGCAATTTACATCGATTTATCGAAGGCTTTTCACTCGGTACCTCATTAGCGCCTTTTGAGAAAATTGGATGCAATGGGTGTCTCCGGGAACTACTTGGGATGGATATCCTCTTCTCTGGATGATCGGATACAATGTGTGAAATTGAGTGGCTGTGCCTCTCGAGAAATTTATGTAACCTCTGGAGTCCCTCAAGGATCGCACCTAGGACTAATTTTTATTTCTTTTGTACCTCAACTCTATAACGTCTATTTTAATTCAAAATGTCTTTTATATGCTGATGACCTGAAGATCTATATCTGTCTTCAGGAAGACTTGAATAGGTTAAGGACATGGTTTAGGGACAACTGTTTGTCATTATTTATATTAGTGAGTGTAAGATGACGCGATTTAATAAATGTAAAAGTCCTATTAACTTTGATTATGTGCTACATGGTACAACTTTACAATCTATTTCTAGCATCAGAGATCCCGGTTTGATATTTCATAGGGACCTGAATTTTATCTTGCACATAGATAGTGTTGTTCTGAAAGCCAACAGGATGTTGGGTCTTTTACGTCGAACGTGTAAACATATATGTGATACACGTGCCATACAATTTCTATATAATGGACTAGTCCTTTCTCTGGTGGAATATAACTGCATAATAATGTCACCTTTCTACCCTTGTCATCAACAACGAATTAAAATATTGAAAAAATACAAAATAAATTTGCCAAATTTCTGCTGTATAAACACAGAATTCCTTCTGCCAATTTGAATTACGAGACCAGAATATCATTATTAGGGATGGAATCATAAGCTAGACGACATGACATTCAAATAGACTCAATATGAGCAGGTCAATAACATGAAAGACTGTGATAATTTCCTCAACGTTCAGAGTTTCTAGAGAAGTGTCGCGATCTCAGCATAACTTTTTTATGAAACCTATAATACAAACTAGGGATCTAGTCGTTTCTCTGACCGTTTGGTAAAAAAAATATAATAGAAACTTCGCAGAAATCAACATATTCAGGATATTAAATGTAGATAATTTCAATAAAATATTATCCTGAACCTTCTATATTGAATAAATAAATAAATATACTCAATAATTTAGAGTAGTTCCCTTTCAACAAGAGATCCAATACCAATTAGATAATGAAGGCTTTTAATAGTTTCAATTTTCATTTAAATAGGAGCCTACGAACAATATTTTTGACATAAAATCTAGAATATTTCATAAACGCTTATACTTATATAGGTATGGGACATGATACATAGAATCCACCTAGAATTTTACGTAGAACCCAAAAATGTTATCATATATAGGGTGTTCCGTTTGAAACAAGCGAGTTGACACCTACTTCCGGTATAACCGGAAGTCTCGCAACGTCGCAAATATTTCATTTGAAGAGAGCATTATTGAAAATCTCACCATACAAACTTTCGGAATCCCAAATTATTTCCCGAGATTTCTAATAGGCCACTTCCTTGTCGCACCCTTTACATATAGGAGAGTTTGGATGCCATTATCAAAGGAATTTTCCGTTAGGCTCACTGATAAAATATTATTATCAGTAAAAAAAAAATATAGAACCTGAATGGGCAAGACCACAATGAAGATAATAAAATTATTGATTGTTTATTATCTATAATTATCGACTGATTCACAAACATATCACAACTCTAAATAGATGTCTATTTAAAAAAAGATGCGGAATTTAAGAAAGATGAAATATTCAAACTCACAAAATACATTCAAATGCATTAATCAGAACTTTTTGCAATATATACGCAGTCCCTATGTTATAACTTTTTTATTCGATTTGTCATTTGCAAGTTTTAAAATACGATGACAATCATAAAACCACTCTTACAGTAGTCTGTCAGGATGCTGCCCAGAAAGCCTCATTCTGCCTGTTGTTAGGTGCTTGATCCTGGAAAACAAGATGTGTATTACAAGATCATCACTTCCAGAGATCTCCATGCAAACTCTGGAGCTGCCCTCTTAATAATTGATCAGGTGAACTGATGATGAGATCGGATTAGCTCAATACAAAGATCCGGGATCATGATTTATAGATATTGCGTTTATGGTTTTCATACCTTCATAAACAACAGAAAATTGTGTGCAGGTACAAAAGTCACGCTCAAGAAAGTAGTAAATTGTTGATTTCTTTTTTTTTTTTCATTTTCATAAAATCAAAAAGTTTGGAATCAGGGTAAGGACTAAATTTCGAGCGAGTTTTTTACTCATCACTTCTCGTTGAAAGTCAAAAAATGCCTGTTGGATCTTGATTTATTTTATGTTTTTTGAGAGAACCTGTATAACAAGAATCAATTTTCTCATTACGTAATTCCGGGATTTTGTGGCGTAATGATATTTGGTCGAGAATGGGGAGTGGATTGGAAAATATGTAACGTTTCGAGATATCGTTAAGGTGATAGTAGAAGGTTCACTTTTTATTCATTGCTGCCTTTCATTCAGCATCTTTCAATTAAAGTGAAACGTCTAGACATGAAATGAGTCGATAGTGAAGGATGAATTCATTAGTGAACCGATCCAGAGATGTTGGATATTTTCATACGGCATCTTTCACTCATCAATGAATGAACGAGAAATGGAAGATATGAACACAAACAAGTTCACTCGACTCAGTCCGCAGTCGCTCGCACTCGGCAACCTGCATCTCTTCCTGTGGAATATTATTCTTATCATTTGTAAAAATGGTATTCAAGTGGAATGATCACAACACGATGCAGTTTCAAAACTTATTGTTGTCTTTGGAACCACGAGCTTTTTGGATTTTTCTAATTCTTTTTTCAATTCAAATAATTTCAGAGTCATAACCTAAGAAACGTTTTTTTTTTGTATGATGGTGCTTGTCGGCATTAAAACCATTTCACTTCACTTTGATCAAGGTTTCATGACATTCAATAGCAATGTTGTTTGTTTGTTGAAGATTTGTCGAATTTTTGATATTTTAGAATATTCAAAATAGAAAAAAAAATAATATTTTATTTTTCGTTGAATAAACGTAGTTAAATTTTACTCGAAAATTTGAAGAGGCGTGACATTTTCGTGCACCTATATTGTTTTCCATCAATCGTCTAATCCTGATCTTATCTTTCAAAGACAGAGCCATATATATACTAATTTGAAATCAAACAGGCAAACCTTAGAATCTCAAACATTTTAAGAATTTCTCAACTAACAATCCACGTTGCTATGAAATTTCAAGAAACTTTGATCAAAATGAGGTGTAATAGTTTTGATGCCGACAAGCACTATCATACAGAAAAAAAAACATCGTTTCTTGGGTTATTGTCTGAAATATTGATATTTTCAGATTATCTTTTTCCACTAATGCTGTCCTCAAAAATTTTATCAGGCTTGAAAAGTTACATCAAATTATCTATGGTATTTTTGAAGTCAATTGGACCATGAAGGCTGTGACTCGTCCAAAATAAAATTATATAATTCGATATTGATGAGCAGTTCACTCATATTATTAGGCGGCAAGTCAAAGCTCTCATGCTATGTTTGTTTTTTTGTGAAGCGCCGACCGTAAAGTTTTCCGCAGTAGACTGCTGACTTGAAAAGTACTATAATTTTTATCCCAGGCGTCTCCGCATTCCGGAATCATCTTCTCAGGACCGGATTGAGAAAACATTTCGGCCGGGGTTGTTACTATAAACCGGCCCAGCCTTAGGATAACCCCAATTATCAAAAATAGAATGAGATATACTCTCAAATTTCTCTTTCTCTTGATACAAATTTCTTCTTGGCAAAAACTAGTTTTCATGTTAATAAAGACGAAGTCAAATAAACAGTGTGGCTATAATACAAGAAAATGTAAGAAAAAATCGATAAAAAAATTGTTGTGAAACCAAATTATGGAGTACCAAAACACAGTGATAATATTCCAGTAAAGTTTTTTGTGGGTAGGACCAGTTTTTGAAAATCGGATGTTAAAATTAATTTTCAAGTTTTCATGTTGATCATCATGTGTTGATTCCACACAAACCGTCACACTCATAAAAAAACTCTTGGAAAAACTTTATAGGGATATATCTCTCGGATTTTGGAAGTGTGTAATTTCACTTTCTCGCAAATTAATCTTTTGGTTTCTGATTTATTTTGTGGCATCCCATTTTTTTAAATTCTAGCAAGACCCCCTGTATATGTCACCCCATGTTTAGAAACGCCAAAACGATTTTATCGAGCAAAAATCTGTTTATTGTAAGATTATTTTTATTTTAAATATATTATTGGTTCCGCTGACAATGAGATAGTGGACTGGCAGTGCTGGCACGTCTCATGACGACGGCGATGAACGAATCCATTATGCGAGAAAAAGGGAGGAACGAGGTTGTTGTAGAGTCAGTCTGCATGAAATGTATTTCACGTTTAGCAGTAAATGTTGATTTATTGGCCAAATTAGTAATTTATTCGATAAATTTCTTACAAATCAGAAGTGGGATATACTCATAAGCGACCCCACAGTGAAGTTATTGTGGAATAACACTATGTCGGGCACTAATTCACGGTTGGAACTATCACCGGAAGTTGAAATGGTTATTCATCCAACCCACTCTACCACCTTCAGCAAAAAACACTCCAAGAAGACGAATAAACGAAAGCGGAAAACAAAAAGCAGTAAAACGTCAAAGAAAAAGTCTACTGATAAGAAGAAAAGACGTCGATCACCGTCCAGTTCATCATCGAGTTCGACATCCTCAAGTTCATCAGGTACTCCTTCAGATCACGAGTGTTTTCAGCAAAGAAATAGAAAACGGCATTTTAAGCGATGTGCTACTGTAGATCAATTTAACACGGGGAAGGAAAATATGATCCCAATGTTTGATCCGTCGCGATCCGAACAGTCCATAGAAACCTGGGTGCGTCGTGTGGATGATCTAGCAAGAGTCTACAACTGGAGTGATCGGATGGTGGTCAACTGGTTACCAATAGATTAATTGGTATGGCTAGTCGCTGGTATGATTGTCAAGATAAGATGACACTGGATTGTAGTGGTATGAAGACCATTTTAATAAAACAATTTGCGAAGACACTACCATTTGCTAAACTTCTTCGAGAGGCAGCTTTGTACGAAACCTGTAGCGGCCAAGACCTGAGTGAATATTGTCTAAATAAATTGGACAATATGAGATCCCTGAAGCTTAACATACTAGAGGCGTTTTTGGTTGACGCAGTGATAGGAGGAATAACTGATGAAAATATAGCAAGATCCGCAAGATCATCCCGGTTTGCGGACACGAATGAGCTTCACGCCTACTTGTCACATTAGGATGTTTGGGTGGGGCGGTGTGACGTCATCCGTTGGTGGGGGGTGGGGGGTGGAGGTCTTGAGTGGGGGTCTTAAGTGGTGGTGGGGAGTGGGGGTCTTGAGTGGGGGGCCGCTAGGTGGTGCCACGAGATGTGGTGACGTCATCCTTCGGCTGTGGGTTGAGTGGGGGTTGGGGTGGGGGTCTTCGGTTTGTGTCTTGAGTAGGGGTCTTCGGTTTATGTCTTGAGTGGGGGTCTTTAGTGGGGGTGGGGGTCTTGAGTGGGGGTCTTCGGTGGGGAGTGGGGGTCCTCAGTAGGTTGCGGTGGTGGGGGGCAGGCGGATCAGTTGTGTTCGAGACGATGGACAAAACAGATGCAGAAAAAATTGCAGAATTCTGTAGACGATTGGAACAGCTAAGGAATGACATTACATTCTATGAACAAAACAAGTTCATGATTCAAGCATTGAAGAAATTGAATATTGCGGGTAAGTGTTATTTCTTATCACCATTAGACAGGATGTGGTTTTCCAACCAACCACAACAGTTCTAAATTTAGCTCGAATGCGGTTTTCTTATCAGTAACAACGAGTCTCAGCCTGCGGTTTTCTTATCAACAGTAAACAGGATGTGGTTTTCACGTCACACTCTTATCAGCAGTTCTAAATTTAGCTCGAATGTGGTTTTCTTATCAATAACAAGTCTCAGCCTGTGGTTTTCTTATCACCAATAGACAGGATGTGGTTTTCACGTCACACACTCTTATAAATAGCAAGTCTCAGAAACTATAGTTTGATATTTATCCATGTAGAATTATCTCATTTCAATTTTATTTATTTTTTCAGAACCAATCCATCAGTACAAAAATTCAATGCAAATAATTGTGGACAATTGTCAATCGAATTTCTATATAATAATATGACATGATCGAGAACCATCAGTAACGTTGAGAGTGTCATCATGACTAGAACTATAACAATAACGGGAAATACTTCTGTGTTGAAAGCAGAATTCAATCCACCTATATTTTTGGATGAAAATAAAGAATATTTTTTGGGGTTGGCTGATTTTGAATCGTTTATGAGTATACCTAACATACAACCGGGTAGCAATAAAATATATGTAGCGGATAAAGTTATCACAATTCCAGAAGGAACTTACGATTTAAAAGATATTGAAACATATATTAATTCTGTAATTGATGACATTTTTGGAGAAAAAGTTGGGTTTAAGATGAAAGCAAACCCCAATACATTAAAATGTCAGCTTTATTGCACAAAGGAAATAGATTTCACACCAAGTGACTCCATAGCGAAAATATTGGGTTTTAAGAAACGAAAAATTGCATCAAATGAATTTTCTGAATCGGATGAAGTTGTTAATATATTTAAAGTTAATGCAATTTGTGTTGATTGCGACATTTGCATTGGATCATATAGTAATGGTCTACCCGTTCATATAATTCATCAGTTTTTTCCTTCTGTTCCTCCAGGGTATAAAATAGTGGAATCACCATTACCAATACTTTATTTCCCCATCAGCGTCAAGACAATCAACAACATCACTGTTAAAATAGTAGATCAAGACGGTGATTTGATTGATTTCCGAAACGAGACCATAACAGTTCGATTACATCTTAAACATTAGAAAATATTATGGTTATTAAATACAACTATCGCTATTTCAAACAATCGCCATATAAAAGGGAGAAGCTGTCTATAGAAACCAGTCCAAGACGAAACTCCAACCAGTTAACATCACAAGAAACCAGCCCAAGACGAGACTCCAACAAGTTAACATCACAAAATCACCAATTTCTTATATCTCTGGGGTTAAAAGTATTGAAATAATGGATATATTAAACGTTGATGAAAAATTATATGTAGATAATTCAATAATAAGCTCTGAGCTTCATTCATATCAACCGTTTGTCTCTTCAAAATTTGAATACAATGATGAAATTCGCATACCTGTTCAAGAACTTGATATATACACACTACCTTCAGGGAGTCATCTTTACATTGAAGGTACCTTGACCAACAATAAGAGTGCCTATTCTAAAAAATTACAATTTGTCAACAATGGTATAGCTTATTTGTTTCGAGAAATTCGCTATGAACTTAATGGAGTTACTATAGATTCCGTAACAAATGTTGGTTCAGCTTCAACCTTGAAGGGTTATCTTTCATATAATACAAATGAAAGTCTAAAGCTGCAAAATGCTGGATGATTTCCAAATAGAGATGAAAAGGAAAACATTTTAGTTGATGATAAAGGAAAATTTAATGTATCTATACCTTTGAAAATGTTGATGGGATTTTTTGAAGACTATAAAAAAATAATCTTGAATATGAAACAAGAACTGGTTTTGATCCGAGCCAGCGATGATGTTGATGCAGTTTTATATGTTGAAGATATGCAAAATCCATCACCCGAAGCGGAAAATCCAAAAGTTACATTAGACAAGATCTATTGGAAAGTACCTCATATTCAAGTTGATATACCACAACAACTAGCTTTAACACAAATTCTTGAAACAAATAAAGATCTGTTACTTGGATTTCGTAGTTGGGAAATTGTTGAATATTCCTCGCTACCTGAAGCGACCCGTCATACTTGGCCTGTTAAAACAAGTAGTAAACTTGAAGCACCTCGTCATATAATAATTGGTTTTCAAGAAAATAGAAAAGGACACATCATGAAAGATGCTAGTCAATTCGATAATATAAATCTCTCAAATATTAGAGTATTTTTGAATTCTGAAAGATATCCATATCATGATTTGTATTTGAATTTCAATGATAACAAGTTTTCAGCTCTCTATGAAATGTTTGCAAACTTTAAAAATTCCTACTATGATATACCAAACGAACCAATTTTCAACCCTCAAAACTTTAAAAATAAGTGTCCAATCGCACATATTGATTGTTCCCACCAGAAAGAAACACTTCAAACAGGTACTGTTGTTTTGAGAGTTGAATTCGAGACAAATAATAATACAAAAAAGGATACATCAGTATATTGTCTGATTTTACATGATAAATTATTTAGCTACAATCCTTTAACAAAAATAGTCAAGCAATTGTAATACGCATGTTCTCAAATAATTATATAAACCATTTTATTTCTCTAAATGATGTTCAGTATGTCTCGAGAATTGAAGCTCTGCTTATCTTACCATTTAAAGAGATCGAAAGAATTGAAAAACAAATTCAAGATTATAGTGGTGAAAAGCAGATGATGGTGAAATTCTCACAATTGAAAATATGAAACTACTCGTTTTGGATGTACAAGGATTTATAATTGAAAACAAAAAATTTATTCCTAAAGAACTGGCTGCCTATGATGGAGAAAAAATATGTCATTATATATTTAGATGTCCCTTTTCTATGGAACACTTGCCTCCAGAACTGCGTAAACAAGCAAACTGGTTGATGAACAATCATCATTGTATTTCATGGAATGAAGGATTTACGCAATCACATAAGTTTTCCGACATTGTGATAAACATAACAAGAAACGTGGATCATGTGTACGTGAAAGGAAAAGAAAAGGCGCAATACATTGGGAAATATTCATCGAAGCCCGTTATCGAACTTGATGACAAACCACCTTTATCGTTGGAAAAACCACATTGTCTATACCATTTATCATCACCCGCAATGTGTGCACTTACTAATGTTTTTAATTTGTATAAAACATGTTTAATGATTGAATAAATCACATTTTTGATTACATTTTTTATTTTATTTCAAACACCTTTTTATAAATATTTACAGGTAGGTATTCACAAATTTTCAACCCTCAAAAATAAGTGTCGAATCACACACAGTGATTGTTCTCATCACAAAGAAACACTTCAAGCAGGATATACTGTTTTGTTTTGAGAGTTGAATTCGAAACAAATAATAATACAAGAAGGATTCATCAGTATATTGTCTGATTTTTACATGATAAATTATTAAGCTATAATCCTTTGACAAAAATAGTCAAGCAGTTGTAATTCGCATGTTCTCAAATAATTATATAAACCATCTATTTCTCTAAATGATGTTCAGTATGTCTCCAGAATTGAAGCTTCGCTTATCTAACCATTTAGTATGAGAATTTTATGGTGACTTACAAATAAAAGGTTCTGTATTGATTGAAAATAAAACAGTTCAATAATGAATACTATCAAAGAAGATGTGGTGAGTGAGCTACACAAACCAGCCAGAAGATTTTTTAAAAGAAGAGCAGTAATTGTAAAGGGGATCAATGATCTTTTTCAAGCAGATTTAGTTGAAATGCAACCATATTCAAAAATAAACAAAGGATATAGATTTATTCTGGTTATAATTAATGTGTTTTCAAAATTTGTTTGGGCAATTCCTGTCAAAACAAAGACTGCTAAAGATGTAACCACAGCCATGAAATTAATTTTAAACAGTGTAAAAACACCCCCTAAAAATCTGCAGACTGATCAGGTAAAGGAATTCTATAATACAGAGTTCCAAGATTTTATGAAAAAATTCAACGTCAATCACTACTCAACATTTTCCAATATGAAAGCTAGCATCGTAGAGAGGGTGAACAGAACATTGAAAAACAGAATGTGGAAAAAATTCAGTTTGCAGGGAAACTATAAATGGTTAAAAATATTACCTGAGATAGTATCAGAATACAATAATACCAAACATTCTGTTATTGGAATGAAACCTATACAAGTATCTAAGGAACATGAGAAGCACCTACTATCAAAAGTTTATGGTCGCATAAAAACAGTGAATCCTTCCAAATATGAAAAGGGAGACTATGTGCGAATAAGTAAGTTTCGTGAGATGTTTTCAAAAGGGTATACACCTAACTGGTCAAATGAAATCTTTGTGATTAAAAAAATAAAAATCACAAATCCAACAACCTACATATTGGAGGATCATAGAGGTGAAGAGATACAGGGTGCATTTTATAAGGAAGAGTTGCAAAAAGTTAAACATCCTGACGTGTATTTGGTAGAAAAGATTCTAAGACGGAAGGGAAATAAAGTTTATGTTAAATGGTTGGGCATGAATAATTCACATAATTCATGGGTTATGAAAAATAATGTATTGTAATATCTTGTAATTCAATAAAAAACACTTGCTAGTAGATAATTCTTTTATTTCTATACAAATATACTCCTAGAATGGGTAGCATGATACAAAAAATGAATGCAAAGATTGATATAATAGCGAATTCTATATGATTTTTACATTCAAACGAATCAATAAGTACATTCCAGTTTGTTGGTTTAAAATTTTCATCTACAAAATTAAGTCTTAACTTAAAAGCTAAATATGACAAATTTTTAATTGACTCATCAATTTTTAGCCAATCAATCCATTATTAACAATTAATTTTTCTCAGTTTGATGGTCAAGAGTCATTATGATTGGTTGATATGCAAATAAACGTTTCTTGTATATTTGAATCCACTTGTATATACAAGGTATTGTTAAAAAGGCGCTCAGAAACAATACTTTTGCTGGAAGTCCTGTTGTCATTGCTAATTTTTATACTAATGGATATATCGTGGCAATATTTATGTGTTCTAGTGTTCTTGTTTTCTTGTTGTCTTGTTTTCTTGTGTTCTAGTGTTCTTGTTTTCTTGTTTTCTTGTTGTCTTCTTTTCTTGTTTTCATGTTTTCTTGTGTTCTTGTTTTCTTGTTTTCTTGTTTTCTTGTGTTCTAGTGTTCTTGTTTTCTTGTTTTCTTGTGTTCTAGTGTTCTTGTTTTCATGTTTTCTTGTGTTCTTGTTTTCTTGTTTTCTTGTGTTCTTGTGTTCTTGTTTTCTTGTTTTCTTGTGTTCTTGTTTTCTTGTTTTCATGTTTTCTTGTGTTCTTGTTTTCTTGTTTTCTTGTTTTCTTGTTTTCTTGTGTTCTAGTGTTCTTGTTTTCTTGTTTTCTTGTGTTCTAGTGTTCTTGTTTTCATGTTTTCTTGTGTTCTTGTTTTCTTGTTTTCTTGTGTTCTTGTGTTCTTGTTTTCTTGTTTTCTTGTGTTCTTGTTTTCTTGTTTTCATGTTTTCTTGTGTTCTTGTTTTCTTGTTTTCTTGTTTTCTTGTGTTCTAGTGTTCTAGTGTTCTTGTTTTCTTGTTTTCTTGTTTTCTTGTTGTCTTGTTTTCTTGTTTTCTTGTGTTCTTGTTTTCTTGTTTTCTTGTTTTCTTGTTTTCTTGTTTTCTTGTGTTCTTGTTTTCTTGTGTTCTTGTTTTCTTGTTTTCTTGTTTTCTTGTGTTCTAGTGTTCTTGTTTTCTTGTTTTCTTGTTTTCTTGTTTTCTTGTTGTCTTGTTTTCTTGTTTTCTTGTGTTCTTGTGTTCTTGTTGTCTTGTTTTCTTGTTTTCTTGTGTTCTTGTGTTCTTGTGTTCTTGTGTTCTTGTGTTCTTGTTTTCTTGTTTTCTTGTTTTCTTGTTTTCTTGTGTTCTAGTGTTCTTGTTTTCTTGTTTTCTTGTGTTCTTGTGTTCTTGTTTTCTTGTTTTCTTGTTTTCTTGTGTTCTTGTTTTCTTGTTTTCATGTTTTCTTGTGTTCTTGTTTTCTTGTTTTCTTGTTTTCTTGTTGTGTCCAATCACACACACAGTGATTGTTCTCATCACAAAGAAACACTTCAAGCAGGATATACTGCTTTGTTTTGAGAGTTGAATTCGAAACAAATAATAATACAAGAAGGATTCATCAGTATATTGTCTGATTTTTACATGATAAATTATTAAGCTATAATCCTTTGACAAAAATAGTCAAGCAGTTGTAATACACATGTTCTCAGAAAAGAAAATGACTAGATTGAAGGCTATTTGTGATTGACAGCTCCTTGATTTTGAAATCTTGTGCCAAATTGAAGCCCTGCATGTCTATTGCAATGATTGTTTCATACGAATACCAGGATTCATGGACTTTGTAATGAGTTCTCAAATAATTAACGAGTTTGATAGGTGGTCTCAAGTTTCCATAACCATCAAAATAAAACGCTTAATTTTCATTTATTATGTATGCAGTACAATGAGTTCCATGATTTTGTTAACTTTCTAGATTCAAAATACCACATTCCTTCACTTTAATTTTTTTTTTTGGGGAGGTTGTCACACATAAATACACCTCTTTAATGTGAGATATTCAATATTTTCACATATTTTAGTATATCGTTATTTGAAAGGGATCTCTGCGAAAATATTATTTGATTTTTTTTATGGTTTTTTTCTTGATAGTGCCTCCTTTGTAGGGTTTAATGTATAATCCACCACCCTGCTTGGAAAGTTTTTCCATTTCTTTATTGTGTCGATGTAATTCTTCGAGTTGCTCCTTTGATACTTTAATATCATTAACGGCCTTAGCTATTCCAGCTGCACCACCGCCTAAAGCTCCTAGTGCACCCAAAATTGGAAGTAATAATGGAAGAAATCCACCAATTTTTTTGGGGGTTTGATAACTCGTGTTTTCTTTTTTCTTTCGGTTCTCTTGATCCCCATTCCAAGTTTCCGTTTACCTTTCATAATTCCACTTACTGTTAGAGCAGCAATTCTTTCTCCTACCGAGGAATCTTTTGCTCCAACTCTCTGCCAAGCTTTATCTGCTAGAGCTTTATCCGCTCGATGTCGTTGAGGTAAATCAGTTGTTTGTGAGTATGCGATATCGTGTTCTCGACACGCAGCATCCAATGGATTGATACCAGACTCTCCCCTATTCAATCTTTCTTCTAAATTTGTACCAGGACCACAAAATTGATAGCCAGGAATATGAAGCTCAACAGGTAGTCTATTAATCAGACTGTTTATTAAACCTCGACCTTCCCTCTTGGAGTGTTTGGAGGAAGTGTACTTTCGTGAAGCGTGTACAATCATTTTATACCTATAGAGGTTTGTGTGTATCATTTAAATACTATTTTCAGTTTAAAAATTTGCAACACGATTGTCTATCGATTTCATCTGATCAATATGTCCATCTGATTAATGTATAAATACTTTTGCAAAAAACAATTCTGTTTATTGATATCTAGAATGCGGATAGAAAAACAATCGTTTTCCTTACCCATCACAAACCATGATGTGAAGGATTTTACGAAACCAATTCAAAAACATGGCGATTTATTTGGTGGGGAATCGAAAAGATGTCTCATTGTTGGACCATCTGGTTCAGGTAAAACCAACGTGATGTTGGCTTTACTTGAGCATCCAAATGGAATAAGATTTGCAAACGTGTACCTTTATTCCAAATCATTACAACAGCCAAAGTATGAATATTTAAGACAACTATTGGCACCCATGGAAGAGATTGGATATTTCGAGTATGAGAGCGATGAAAATATCATTCCTCCTCATGAAATAGCACCAGAATCGGTCATCATATTTGATGATATACCATGTGGAACACAAACTATAATAAGGGACTATTTCACACATTCGAGACATAAAAATACAGACTGCTTTTTTATTTTTCAAGGTTATTCATCAATTCAGAAAAGACTTATACGTGAGAACGCTAATTTGCTAATTTTATTCAAGCAGGATTCTATGAATTTGAATCATATATATAATGATCATTGTATGCTGGATATGTCATTTGAGCAATTGAAGCAACTCTGCGCACACTGTTGGAAAGAACCTTATAATTTTCTGGTTATTGATAAAGATTGTGAACTGAATTGCGGAAGATATAGGAAAAATTTTGATTCATTCATATATCTATAAAATGGATAAGCGGTTGGCTGAGGAATTGATGAAGTCAAGAAAAGCTGTCAAGGATAAATATAATAGTCTAAAATTAGCTATGACCACTACACAATCACAACTAGAGCAAGCTTACAAACCAATAACTCAACCACTACAACAACTCATTTCCAAAATAAATGAACCTTTCAACATAAAGGAAGAATTCAAAGAAGAAGAAGAAGAACCTGAAACTTCTATGTTTCACACAACACCATTAAAACCTAAACCAAGTTTTTCAAGATTATTTTATGAGACATCAACACCTACAAGACCTACAAGAACTGGTAGAACTCCTATTCTACCGATGGAAATACCATCATTTTTTGATACAAGCCTTGCATCTGTTAGCCAGTTACCATCTATACAAGAACCTAGTCAGTCACCTAATACTATACAAGAACGTAGTCAGTTACCAACTATACTAGAAACTAGTGTTACAGCTCAAACCAACCCCTTCGAAAGCTCGGAAAATCAAAATCTTTCAGATATATTGGAACAGTCAAGGCAATCGGTTCAAAATTTAATCGACACGCAACCATATGAAATATGGTTAAAAAGTTTTGATCCACTACCAAGAGATTATATTGATGCTAGTGTGAAGGATACTGAACATAATTTTGATCATCATTATGGAATAGTACATGACATAGATACTGATAAATTCTATTTGGGGACCACACTTAAATTTGTAGAAATTATTGGAAAAAATGTGAAAGTAGATGGAAAAATTTATGATGGTACAAAAGGATTGTACGGATTACTATTTAAAAAATATCCTAAAGACTATGAAGATGAGGATTTGGATAATTATATGGATATTTTAGCTAAAACCAATGCATATCGAAGAAATTATGATCCAAATGAACGTGTGCAGGGAAATGGATCATCAAAATATATAACTATAATAGGACCATACCTACAAAAACATGGCATAACAAAAACACGACACATCAAACCATTATATTCTCGTTTTTTAAAGAAACTAAAACCTCCAATAACTAGAATGCGAACGGGAAAGGGGTTGTGGAATATCAATAAAAACGATATAGATTATGTTTATTGGGATAATATCAACGAACTTGTTGATAGATCGAGACTAATAACAGCTTCCATGAGAGCTGGTCATACTGGTCATAATAATGAAATACTATCAATAATCGAAGAGTTACGTGAAGCTAAAGTAATTGCATAAATACATCCTCAAATACGTAAAACGAATCAATTCGAATGTGTCACTCAACAAGTTCGGTTCTCATTTATTCAAGAGAGATGAAACAGAAAACAATATCAAGTTATTTAATTTTTCTGAGGTTAATTTATCTTATGTAATGGTTTTACCATTTATTGGTCGCTATACACCAACAGAAAAAAATTTCGTGTTGATGCAAGATGGAAGAACTTCATACCGTTTCCCATTTGAAAAAGGAATCATTTTATTCGGTGAATATCCTAAAAAAGACGTTTCCATGTTGGTTAATGGAAAAGCAGGAAAGCTGGAAAATAGATCTATTAAGAAAGGTGATTTGATAGCGTTTAGACGTGAAACGGATAGTAAAATAACAGAATTTTATGGCGAATTACAAATAAAATGCCCCGTAGTGATTGAAAATAAAACAGTTCAATAATGAGTACTATCAATGAAGATGTGGTGGATGAGCTACCTACACAAACCAACAAACAGATTTAGATGAAATGTAGCCATATTCAACAATAAAAAAGGATATTATACCTAGATATATTTTAGTTATGAAAAAACCACATTTTCTATACCATTTATCATCACCTGCAATGTGTGCACTTACTAATGTTTATAATTTGTATGAAACATGTTTATTGATTGAATAAATCCCATTTTTGATTACATTTTTTATTTTATTTCAAACACCTTTTTATAAATATTTACAGGTACGTATTCACAAATTTTCAACCCTCAAAAATAAGTGTCCAATCACAGTGATTGTTCTCATCACAAAGAAACACTTCAAGCAGGATATACTGTTTTGTTTTGAGAGTTGAATTCGAAACAAATAATAATACAAGAAGGATTCATCAGTATATTGTCTGATTTTTACATGATAAATTATTAAGCTATAATCCTTTGACAAAAATAGTCAAGCAGTTGTAATACAACCAACAACAACTCAATCGTAAATGATGGGGCACCTAGAAACCGCAAGACTATTCATACAATCAACGCGACGTCGGTCGGCTCACCACATTCAATTATTGGCATCTGTCTGCGGTTTTCTTATCAGTTCACCGACTTCGGTTAGATCCACTATGAAGAAGGTTCGACATTCCGCATTTAGCACTCAAAGATGTGGTTAGCTTACACCGGTATCGGGACTAGACGATTACATGATCTGGTTTCCGCTGTAGAAAGCTTGTCACAACGATTCCGAAATTTGCAATTTGATGCTGAACACGAGGCTATCTATGGTTTTCAGAGATTCCATAGCGAGGAGGAATGTAGGAGGATTGCTGAAAAATACGAAGAAGCTGCTGACGCCTGCGATCTGTTCCTGGATACATCAGACCTGCATAGTTTCCTGCAGACCATGAAGCGTCTAGATTTCGAGGGCTATTTAGAAGATGTTGAAATATGTTCCTATTTTGAAATAAATACAGTTGAACAAGAGTGTGTGTTTTACTCAGTTACTGTTAAGAAAACCGCGCATTCGAGCTAAATTTAGAACTGTTGATAAGAGGAGTGTGACGTGAAAACCACAACGATGATAACACTTACTCACAATATTCAATTTCTTCAAGGCTTGAATCATGAACTTTTTTGTTCATAAAATGTAATGTCATTCCCCACTCCCCACCGAAGACCCCCACTCAAGACCCCCATTCAAGACCCCCACCCCCCACCCCCCACCAACGGATGACGTCACACCGCCCCACCCCAATGGCAATAGACCGTTAAAAGCTGACTGCCTGGTATTTTAGTGGCACCCACACGGCAGAGTGCAAAAGGTATAATCGTTCTCCCTATTCTCGCCGGTAACCAGGCCGGGGAGAATCGGATATTCTCGTAGGGAACGAAGGTCAAAGATACACACTCGCCAGTCGGTAGGTTCCACTGCGTGCACAGCGGTTCTACAGTACAGACTGGTAGAACCCTGTGGTCCGATGGAATCGATGTCCGTGGTTCGGAATCCACGTTAAACTGTAGGTCCCATTGCAAGGAATGTAAAAAGCGGCCCCTCCTCCTCGCCCTACGATCCCGTCTGCCGTCTATGACGTGCCTTTACATATATGTTATATTTTCACTTTCAAAACTTTATTTTTAAAAAACTTATTTTTATTGATTAAAAAAATTGAGACAGTTATTCGTCATGACCTTTTATTGACTTGAATAATATGGAACCTTATTCTTACTCACATTTTCTATTTATAAGAAAATGATTAGCATAGTCAGCAGATTGGGACATAGTGCATGTTCTGCTGACGTAGCCTTACAACAAAAGATAGATTGCGAAACGAGGTAAATGAACGGTGAAATAAAGGTTACATTTTTGATATAACAACTCCCCTTTCTTACTAAAAGATAATGCCATGCATTAGCTTTTATTTAAGAAGTCTTGAAGTTCTTCTGGTTCTGGAGAGTCGTCTGGATGAATGATTGGTCGTCGCCTTGGAAAGAAATTGCTGAATCGATGCTTAACAGCTTTCCTTGGGAATTGTTCGAGAGAAGGCCGATCGTCATTATCTTGATTCGCTGCGGTAGCCATGAGACTAGGTAATCTTCTTCTTCTTCTTCGGCATTTCAGGGAGACGTATAGGGCAAAGAGGACTGCTATGCAGATGATGGTGAAGATTGTGAACCAATGAGAATTGTTTGTGATGAATGACTCATTCATCCAAATCTTCAGAATACTGGTCCAATTTATGTTGGGCTATGCCGAATTCTTCTATGTAGATCCTATTTAGCTTCAGCGGTTTCAAATCGGGAATGTGTGACTTTTCGGGAAGGTATTCGCAACAATCGTATTTGATGGAGATGGGGTGACTTTGATAGGTAACATTGACGTATTTGTTGATGATCCTTTTGGCTTGGATTCTCGTGCTTCCAACAAATGCGTTGCAGTAAGGTTGTAGTTTGAGTAGACTGTTAGTATGGATCAATTTGGTCTTGACTTCCTGTCCTTCACATTTTATGGTGACGGGAAGTTGTTCTGAGACCGTTATGAGCCAGTAGTTGGTGTTGATCTGTTTGACGTTATATCCAGCAGCTACGAGGATGGTCACTTGACATGTTTTAGGTAACTGCATTGGATTTCTCAGAAGTTGCGCTTCGCATATGGCATCGCTGTCTATCGGATACGGGAGTGCGTCTGAGCAGATCTTCTGGTTGTGTGTCAGTTGCTTGCAGCCCTCCAAATTGGAGAAGGGTACAAAATATATCGGATCATCATCTCGAGCTAGAAATCTCTGAGTTGTTGGAATTATATGACAAAATCCGGTTTTACTATCAAAAATTGGTATCGGGTGAATGTGGAAAAGAGTAAAAGTTCCTGGTTGAACCAGAGGGACATTTAGAACGAAAATTATTCTTGAATCTGTTTGATAAGCTTCGAGTTCAATTATGTTAATGTATTGAGATACAGATGAACTATAAACTGGAAGTGGTAGATTACTTCTGACTAAAGATTGAGAAGCTTGTTGAAGGGAGTGAATCAAATCACTTTGTGTTATTATTGAGTTGTGTAAGATTTTCAAACGTGCGAAAACGATTGCGTTTGTGATATTATTCAAAGTGTTTTCTAAAAATGAGTAACTTTCTATCAATGTTTCACAAATATCCTGAAATTTGATTTTTGCTCCATGAAAGGCAACAGTGTCTGACAATTTTGTCAAAACTCCATGAATTTTTGAGACATCTTCATCGAATGTTTGCTCATCAATCTGCAGTTTTTGGATTGTAGCATTGAAATTTCGAATTACTAATGTTATTACGGAAATTTGGTTTTTGAGCAATGTTTCGAGGTGTTTTTCATTTTGAACACTATTGATACAATCGTTAAAATAGTCGCCATCTGATGCATCTAGATTTCCAGTTATGGTTTTCCAAACCGTACCTAGTCCATTGAGTATTCCTCGTTTGGATCTGAATGCGTAGTTATCAGTGTTCGTCATTATTTCAGTGTATTTAAGATTGACTGATTGGGAAATTTGTCTAAGTAGGCCAACGTGAGTCTGAATATGGCCTCTAAATGCGATCATTTTGGAGTCATCATTGCTGTTATTGCCAAAACTATCCAATCATTCATTTACAATCTTATCGTTGTTCAAAATCGTTTGTCTTATGTGATTGAGATCTTTATATACTAGAAGTGTCCATTTTTCATTTGAAATCTTTATCGTGCCTGCATCGTAATAGAATATTTCAAGCGAATTATTTATCGGTGTCAGCCAATACTGACATAGTGCTGGCGGACAGAGCCCTAGTAGTCTGAAAAGAATGTGAAAATTCTATTCAAAATACGGCTTGAGGCGGTCGAAATTTATTTTTGTGTTCTGATTAGTTTCAAGGTTTTTCAAGAGAGCAGAATGTTTAAAAACTTCAAGGATTTCGAATTGTCCGATAAATTTATTATCACCTTTTCCTAAGATTTGAGATTCCTTTACGTATACTTTATCTGGATGGTTCTTTTTGGTCTTCTTTCGCTTTTTCTTTTTGACGTTCCATTTTTTCAAGAGCACTTTTATAATAATATTCCATTTTATTATTCAAATCTCCAATGTATTTGGAAATTAATTTTTCTTCGTTATACAAAGTTTCAGGAGGTCTTATCGAAGCATGTCCAAATATTAACTCAAATGGGGTGTATTTTATTTTTTGTATTATTATAGCAAATAGTTGCATATGGCAATACGTTAAATGGATGTTCGATGGGATTTTTGGCTAAGTTGGATCGGATCATTTCAGCTAATGTCGCATGGAATCTTTCTATAGATCCATTTGACTGAGGGTGAGCCACACTAGAAAATGATAATTTTATGTTGAATAATCCGCAAAGGTCTTTAACGAGAGTATTATCAAATTCTCTACCATAGTCACAATGGATTCTGAGAGGGTCTCCGTAATGTTGGAAAAAGAAAAGCAAGGTATTCACAATAGAATTTGCTTTTTTGTCTTGTAACGGATGAGCTTGGGTTAATTTTGTCAATTCGTCTCTGACGGTAAGAGCATGATTTCGAACTGGATACTCAAATATGTCTATGTTGACTCTCTCAAAAGGAGTTTTTGGGGTTTCCGTGATAACTAAAGGTGAACTTAAATTTTTTCGACAAACTGTAACTGTTTGACAAACTTCACATTTCCTAATGAAATTTTCTACATCTTTACTTAAGTTTTTCCAGTTATATTTTTCTTTTATTCGTCTGATTGTTTTGTTGATTCCACGATGTAGACTTGTTTTTCCTAAATGATAATGTTCTTAAATAAGAGGTATTTGATCCTGACCTGGCGTTGTTACTACGTCCTGACAAATATGAAATTTAACGTCTTTGTAAGCTAGAATATACGAGAGCATTTCAAGAATGGGAAAGTCAAGGTTGTTTTCTACATAAAAGTCATTTGGTGAGTCAAATTGGTTTTTACATTTGTACAATAAACCGAATAAGTGTGGTGATACTATCAATAGATCAAATGGAAGTGCAGTTATTAAATATGTTCTGTCTTTTCCTGATTTACTTGATGCAATATTGATTACATGTCTTTCAAAATCGAGATGTTTTTCAAAAATATCGTCGATTATTTTGTGATGGAGTTCATCTAAACTATTTTGTCTAAAGAATGTGATTATGAGTTTATGAGATCTGTCTAAAAGTTGTGTATTAGAAATCTCAATTTTGGAGTAATCGATCAAAGATTTGATTTTATAAAGTTCGACAAATTTATTGTATTCGGTAGTTATTTCGTGGTCTTCAATGTCTTCATCGTTTTCGTCGGGTCTGCATTGTTTGAAGCAAATGTCGAAACTTTTGTGTTACATTTTGCACATTCTTGAAAATGATTGATCTTTGTTCTAGAAAGAGCGTCCGCATTTTTATTTACTTTTCCGGGTTTGTATTCGATTTTGTGATTGTATTCTTCAAGTTTTAGTCTCCATCTGGCTAGTCTACTGCCTGGATCTTAAATTGAGAAAAGCCATGTCAACGGTCGGTGGTCAGTCACTAAAGTGAATTTTCGGCCAAAGAGATAATGGCGGAAATGTTTAACGGCCCATACAATCGCCAGTAACTTCCTCTCGATTGTGGAATATTTTGTCTCTGCACTACAGAGAGTCCTGGATGCGAAGGCTATTGGAAGATCTTTTCCAATAGGTCCCTGGGATAAAACAGCACCAATAGCAAATGCACTGGGGTCTGTCGTTAGAACGAAGGGTTCATCGAAATCTGGATAAATAAGAATTGGATCAGAAGTTAGACATTTTCGAAGTTCATCAAAGGCGGATTTGCATTCCGAATCAAAGAAAAAAGGAATGTCTTTTTTCAGAAGATTGGTTAGTGGTTTCGAAATTTTGGCGAAGTTTGGAATGAATCTTCTATAGTATCCGGTGAGTCCTAAAAATGACTTGATGTCCTTTGGAGATTTTGGTTAGGAAAAATTTACTAATGCATTGGATTTTTGCGGGATTCGGTTTAATGCCATTGTCAGTCACGAGGAGTCCAAGATATGCGACTTCTTTTTTGAGAAATTCGCACTTGTCCGGTTGAATTTTGAGGTTGGTGTTGCGAAGACGTTTGAATACGTCTGTCAATCGTTGAATATGTTCATGAATGGTGGGAGAGTATACGATAATGTTGTGCATATAGACTAGGCATTTTTCGTTTTGTATGCCCAAAAGAATGTTATCCATAACGCGTTGAAACGTTGATGGTGCATTTTCAAGTCATTCGAACGAACTCATAGTGGCCATTGTCCACTGAAAAAGCAGTTTTGGGAATATCTATCGGATGTCTATTTGATGAAAGCCTGACGCGAGATCAAGCGTCGTGAAATATTGGCATTTGCCAAGCGGATCTAAAAGATCTGGAATATTAGGGAGTGGATATTTGTCATCTACAGTATGCTCGTTCAACTTTCTGTAGTCGATGACGACACGCCATTTTTGTCTGCCAGAAGCATCCGATATTTGGGTATCACCCACACTGGAGACGACCCTGGAGAAATGGACGGTTTTATAATGCCTTGTTCGAACATTTTTCCGATTTGAGGTTTCACTTCATTTTTGTGTACGTGAGGGTATCTGTGAGATTTATTTTGAAAAAACGGGTCTTGCATTGTTGGTCTCAATTGTGTGGTTGATTCGTTTTCGTTTCATGAGGTAGTCGTACCTTTTCTATCTCCTGCGCACATAATATGGCATCGGTATTAAATAAACTACATTTTAACTTAAATACTTTTTCCATTCGTGGTTCTATTGTGACTTTATTTTCCGTATTTTGATTGTTCGAGGGAACATCAAGTTTTTCGTATGCTTTGTGTAATTTGATACTTTTGAAATTTGTAATGGCTTGTTTTGATCTTAGATCTATGACACATTCATATTTTTCGAGAAAATCTAAACCTAAAATACCGTCAAACTCGATATCTAAATCGCAAATATAGACCTTATGTGGATTATTTTTCGCGAAAGATATTAGAGTTGATTCTGTTATAAGATTTTTTGATGGTTATGCCTTGAATTGTCAAGTTTTCTGGTGATTCATTTTTGTAATTTTTAACAGTATTATTTTTGAAAATTGAAATTTCTGCGCCTGTATCTATAAGTAGACGAAACGTTTCTGTTGCATCATAAATAAAATACAAATTCTTGGAATTCACGGTAAGGAGCCGATTCAGAGAAAAAATTGATCTCTGTTGTTGGACGGGTCCGGGCTGTCCAAGTTCAACGACTGGAGTTGGGTTTCTAGATTCGCAACAGATGGGTTTGGTTGATCGGGAGGTTCGTCGACTTGAGGAAGTGAGAAAAAAAAATTGCATTCCTCAACTGGAAAAGTACTATCAAAAGAAGAATTGTAGTCAGGAAAGTTTTCGGAAATGGAATCGTAAGATTAGTCTGATTGGAGGTATGTGCTATTCGGATAATCGGATTGGTTATAGTATGAATCTTCATGATTAATATGATGAGTTCTCGACTGATGTTGAGAGAGGTTCGTATTATGAGAAGGTCTTGGTGAATTAAGATTTTGCAAAGTGTTGTTTGGCCCTGAATTATTCTGGGGTGAAGGGTACCCTGGTCGAGAAAAGTCTCTATTGAATCCTGTTTGAGATTGATTCTGCATAGGACGCTGGAAGGAATTCTGATTTTGAAAATAAATACTGAATTGTGCCTGAGAACGACATTGAGAGGCAAAATGACCAACGCGGCCACATTTGAAACATTTGGGAACGTTTGGGGTTGATCAACGAATCATTGGTTGTTGTTGTTGGGTTCTTGGAGGGGTTGGGCGAAAAGATTTTTGAGCTTCAAAATAAGATGGTTGTAGCTCTCTTTTTATACGAGACTGTGCTTCAAGCATGTTTATAGGGTTACTTGCTCTAATCATCTTACCTAGACGAGGTTCCAAACCTGTTAAGAGAGTATTCAGCGTCATTGTATCGATAAGACTATTTTGAGCTGCCTTTTGATCATTAGTTGTGAATCTTTGTAAACACAAGAAATCATTTTTGCATTAAGAACTTGTAATCAGTTGTTAAAGGATAAGGCAGATTCATTGCTTAACTGTTTTAATCTTTGTAAGTCTTGAATTAAAGAAGTGATATCGCGATTATCACCAGAATGCAGATTAAGAAGCTGTTTTAATTCTGGATAAGTTGACGGGTTTTGTGAATTAACGAGCTGTGATGCTCTTCTTTTCAATTTATTTTTAATGTGAATCACTAATCACTGAACGAAAAAAGTACGTGATATCAATAAAAATGTACATCAAATCAATGAACGAGAACATTGTTTTTGCGCCGACTAGGGGCGACATCGATACAATGAACGTTCGTACGTAGATTTTTCTGTCCGCGAGGGAACGATGACTGTGCGTGGAATAAATGAACAGTGAGCATGAATCCCATGATCACAAGTAATTGATTTTACGAGCTAAAAAACATAAACATTATTGCTGTACGTTGAATCAATGAACAGTGGGCATGGATCTATGTACGCTGGTTATTAATATTACGAACACAAATACATTGGTCTATTACTGCTGTACGTTGAATCAATAAACTTTTAGCATTGATCTATGCTCACGGGTATTCACTTTGAAACCAATAAAACCATTCATTTCGTGGATCTTGCAGCAAGTTGAATGTTTAGACACATTTTTGAATGTCGGTGTTACATTCTCCATGAAAGTGTGTTGCAAGACAAGTATAGTTTCATAAATCTTAAAACTCATCTTAGCCTCAAAATTATCCTTTTCGTCCATAGATTTGATGTAGGTATCTTGGTTCTGTAAATAGAAATAGGTGGGCTCACATCAAGTTTCTAAAACTTGCTTCGTTTATCCACAGTCTGGATATATCCTCGGGTATCACTGAAATTCAGAAAAAGGTGAGATTTCACTACTCACTAGTAGTACTCCGCCAACTTTCTTAGAGCAGAGAAAGACAAACTTCGTACCTTACGGCTTGGCGTCTAGTAACTCTAGTAGTGCATATTTTTGGCGTCAATTGAACGCATCGACTACCTCTAGTCATAATATTAATGTCTTTGGTGGTTAATTCAACAATCGACAGCATTAACTTGGGCGTATCTTTAGCAGATCGATGGTCGGGTTCGCAAAATCAATGTTTTGAGTACATACATGGAAACAACGAAGGATGTTTATTGAATTTTATGAATACCGTTCATGTATCTATGACCAAGTATTAATTGATTTGAAGACGAAAAACATGGATTGATGTCTGTCATACGTAAGTTTAATGAATTTTGAACATTATAATGATGAAAAGAGAGATCAATATTTGATGTTCCACGTTCATTGATCAGTGTTCGCTTATTTATTGATTCAGTGCTCTCTGTTATCAATCTATGAGGCAGAAGTCATTGTAACAGTGACGAAATCGTTGAATTAATGTTCAAAAAGTTGACGATCACTGTTTATCAATTTTATGTACAAATTTTGGATCTGTAATAAAAGACGTTGATCAACTGTGGACATTTTATACGCACAATCGCAAGCATTCAAGAATGAATTTAAAGAAATCTGATCACCTTCGAATTCAGGAATTAGAAAGAAGATTTCTGAAAATCTATATGGTTCGATCTCTGGTTCAGCTTCGCGAGCTTGAGCGCTTGTAACCGGCATATTGAGCGATAAAATAAATCAAAAATATGTATCGAATAAATAAAAGTCGAAATGGTTGGAATAATTGTAAAATGGAAAAGACAAAATTGCAAGAATTCCAACAAACACAGAAAAATATAGCAGAAATGATAATTCAAATATCGACTTACGCAACTAACGAAATCATTGGTCGTCTTGTTCTCCAGATGCTTTCTGTCAGGGGCTTCACTAGGTGTTCCTTCCACAGTGCCAAGAGTGAGGACGATCCAAGTTGAGGTTGTATTCATGTGAGGGATTGGGATCCGCCGTTAACAGTGAGGATTTCCTTGTTCTGCCAACGTTCACGAATCCTACCACGACTGCTTTCACTTTCAAAACTTCATTTTTAAAAAACTTATTTTTATTGATTAAAGAAATTGAGACAGTTATTCGTCATGACATTCTATTGACTAAAATAATATTGAACCTTATTGTACATTTTTGATATAACATATATATATATACTGAGCTGTCAAATTGCCTAGCAGCAGTTCTAACCGTCCCCAAACACCACCATATTGTCGTTCTAAAAAAAAAACAATTTATAGATGGAAGTGACTAGTGCACTGTCAGACAGATGGCCCACTAAAAATGGCTGCACTGTCCAACATGCGCAGTGCGTTTTGTCGAGCTAGACGGAACCGCAAGATACCGACAGTGCGGGAAGATAATATGCTGCGCTGCCTAGATTGAGGAGACGGTGATTATCTAAATACAGCATGATTTTCTAAAGAAAGAAGAAGGCGCAATAAAAATAAGACAAACATTCTCCATCAACATGGGTCCGAAAAAGAGTCGTTTCGTTGGTCAATGTGTTTGAATCTCATAAACTAAAAGAAAGGCATATTTCAAACAACCTCAAATTTGTTTTCATCCAATAAATGCTAGAATTGAATATGGCGAAATAAAGATACTATTTCAATAAAGTGTATCGTTTATTTGGAGTAGATTGTTGAATTGATTGTAACCTTTATTAGATCCAATTTTTCTGATGGGTACCAATTTTCTAAAACTGCTTTATTTCAGGTGAGTATATCATTGGGCGTATCAACTTTGGAATTTTAAGTAAGTATAACATAAATATCGTATACTTACCGCAACAATATTGAACTTTAGACCAAACAAATATTTGTTTGTCACAAAGAAATGAAATATCTCATGAAATAAACCCATTCTTTGTTATGAGTCAATAGTTTCATTGATAGAATACACACAAAGTTGACTCAAATAAATGTATATTCATTTATCTTAAATAAGATAACACAAATGAACAAAGCACTATAAAACTAGTCATATTTTCTACACAATTTAATACATAAAACAATAATATAAAATAATACAATTTATAATATAGATGCCTAATATAAAAATATTTTCACAATGAAATTATACCTGCATTATTGTAGAAATACATACAATTTTTGGGGAGATGGAAGGAAACCTTAGATTATATATAGGTAGTCTAAGAAGGAGACCAATGTGGAAAATGTCTTGATTCTCACATACTTTATTTTTGAATAGGTAGGTACTTCATGGTTTGGCGGCTAAAACCGGCTCATCAGGTACATAAACTGAAAAAATTTGAAAAACATACATCAAAAATGATGCTTTCAAATTAACAATAGACTTATATTATCAATAAAACATGGAAATTGTAGAAAAACAAGGGAAATCAACAAAGATTACAAACAGATAGTTCGGTGGCTGTTGAGTGTGAATTAACCATTTAACTCATCTGACAACGACAACGAAAGCAATGCTAATCTTCGAGTACGGTATAAACTTTGACCTATGACATGCTGCTTATTCTCCAGCCCCATGAATATTATACTTAATATTTACAGGGGCGCAACTGGCTAGGACATTTCGGGGGGCTACTGCCCCAGGTTATCAGAAGTATTGATTTTTGGCGAGACTGAAATATCACAAGGAACTACAACAGAATAATAATTTCAATAAACAGAAGATAGCTCAATATCTTTGATCAATAATCTAAGATAAAATGATTGATTATGAAAAACTTGACCAACATGACAAATTTATTCTTTTTTTTTGTCCACTACAGTGATAAAACCTATAAAGATGTCTTTCTCTACAAATAATATATTCCAAGTGATGAGAATTTTTCTTGGCCTATCGAAATTCGTAACCAATTCAAAATCAACCTCATTATGGAGAATGACCTTTCACACGTAGCAGAAGATACCTGCAATGTTACTGCTACTTGAAAAAGCACATGATATGTATAATGATGGCAATACTTCTAACTCAAGTCCATTTTTGGGAGTCTCATATTGTGCTTCCTTTCCTTTGGTTCAACTATTTTTCAGAACTGTCATTTCAGCCTTTATGACATTTTTCTCAAGATCAAAACACTCTGCATACTAACTAGTAAAGTCTGTGGTCTGTGGTCTTTCGTAGTCGAGCGCGAAGGATTTGTCTATAGCTGCTGCGACTCGAGTACTCTCTTCACAGAACTATGACTTCAAAAACCCTACCACAGAATCTATAATCATAAAGAAAACATTGACTCTTCAATATTCGACTCGACTCATACACAAAATATTTCAGTTGCTTGCAGACCACCAATTTGTCCAAACATCAGAGCTGTGTCATCATACTGTCCCACTAGTACATACACCTCTTGAGCCAGCAATAATGTAAACGTACCGATTTCTTTTACTTATTAATATTTTCTATTACCTTCAAATATGGTGATCAAAGAGCTGGATGAGCGCCTCGTTGCAATTGTTATCACTGCACTTAATTCTAATTCAGTACTATCAGTATCGAAAACATGGGACTCATATAACTAAACAACATGGAGAGAAGATCTACAATGGCGAAGATGACGTTGACGACGCATGTGTCTGCTATAGGTTGGTTGGCGAGTGCAACGGTTTGTTTGAAGAAAATGTGATTTATTTGTACCCACCATACGACACATTCCTTAGAAATAGATATTGTTTTATGTAACTTCTACCAACCGACTTTCTTCATTGAATGCAGGGATCTCCTTTGTTCAATTTTGAGTTAAGTTTAGACAAATAAGTCTTTTCTTTTCAGAAACGAAGTCACTAAATCTGTTTCAATTTTGAGCTTTATGCAATAGCAAGGGTGTTTTATTTTGTTTTTGATCTTACTATAGTTGAAAAATAATTATTTAAGAAACAGAATAGCCGAAAATTATGAAAACTTTATTACTGGACTACTGCAAAACTACCAGTAAATGAATTCTATAATGTATAATTGATTCAAAATTTATTTCTTACACTCTCACTTGACTTTCTTCCCCGATAACTTATTTGGGGCGTGGTGCGTAAACTGCTTTATCCTGAAGAAAAATTTGCCTAAATATTTTTTCATCTATATATACTGTTTATTTTTAATTTAGTGATAGTACCTACCTACTTTTTCCAATAGGAAATGTTCTTTCCAACAACTATATTTGCTTTAGCGGAAAATAATATCATAAGATTTGTGTTTTGTAGAGCAAATCTAATAAGGTTTTTTTTTCTTTTGCATACCTATATACATGTGTATTAAATCAACTCAACATCAAATTCATTGAATCTTCTTCTCAAATGTTAACGTATATCCTATTAAAAAATATATTCTAAGAAAACTAAAATAAACCTGTATCACAGAATTATTTCTACTCAACAAAACCTTAAACACAACCAACTGAAAGAAATATTGATATATCTGCAATTTTTTCATTTACTGAATGGTCCTTGCATCCTTTTTGTGAAACTGAATAAATTTTGAAGCGCATAACTTCTTCAAATTGGTTTCAAAGTGTTCCTAATCACGAAATGTATTGCCCACTTTAATGTCAATATAGAAACTTATTCAGCGGTAAATCGTGATAATTTTCATATTTTGGAATTTATCTCGCTAAACACAACATGAATAACATTATACGAAATAAGGAGATAGTAAACAAACCGGAGCAGGAATTCCGAATTTCGAATTTAACTTTTTAGGATATATATTCATATTCATCTTGAACATGACAATAAACAATAACGCACTTCGCGTGTTGGACAGTGCAGCAGTTTTTATTGAGAATCTGTCTAGACAGTGCACTAGTCACTTCGTTGATAGATTTTAGAAGACTTAAAAAACATGCTTATCAAAGTACATAGTTCAAAGCCATTTTTCTCAGAATAGTCTAAAAAAAAGTCGATTAAAACGATTATCAAGCAGAATGAAACCAACATAATCTCGAAATGATTTCAAGCATTATTATTGATACAATTAATCCACCTACCTTGTCAAAAACTTACACATGATTCCAGTAAACATCACTCTTTGCCAAACAAGTATCATTGCTAGTCTTATTTGCTTGTAAAAAACTTATAAACACGACAAAAATTTCCTTATGGGATCTGCCAGATGTCAGAAACAGGAAACCGATTTATCGTACCCTGTTGCCAAAATTATCAGTTTTTAAATAAAATTATGTTACAAAATAAAAAAATTTGTTGTAAGGAGCAAAATGTACAAAAAGACTGTTTTGTTTTCTAAAAAAAAAGAGAATGTGCGTGCAAGAACTTTTATTAACGTCAACTACCTACCACAACTCTTCAAATACTATATCTACATCTACTACATCATCTTCCTCATCTTTTTTGTATACAGTGCGGCTCTAAAAGGTCCCCCCCCCCTTTTTTTTTAATGTGTAAACCAAAAATTTTGAAAATTGTCATACTTCAATTGCTGTCGAAATACTACTTTTTGATGTTACTGACGTACTTTTAGTATTCAAGATGGCGGCTGGGCGCCATTTTGAAACATTTTTTCAAATGGAAAGGGGGGTCGTGTGACACATCATTCGAAAGGTCTTATCGAGTAGATTATTGTGTGAAAATTTCATAGGATTAAACGCATCCGTGCGGATATGACAGACTGTCAAACTAACAAGATAAAGAAATTCGTGGAATAAAAACAAAGAAAGCATACTTCAATTTTAATTGTAAAAAATGTTGAAAATGTCCTCCGTTGACCCCCAAACAATGAAATAATCTGTTTGAGAACTCCTGACGGACTTTTTCGAAAGTATCGACATTAATATTTTGACAAAAAGCAGTAATTCTTTGCTGCTGACCTCTGTGGAGTCAAATGTAGCCCATTCAAAGTATTGGTACAAAGTCTATTTCGAGTCTTTGTTTTTGTTAAGTTCACATTCGAAAAACCCGTTCACAAGCTGCGTTCGAGTGTAGAAAGACTAACACATCTAATATGAATTGTCCTGAATTTTCAAAAGGGCTAGAACTTGTCAAGTCTTTTGGTGTCATGATTTTGTACCAATACTTATAGATTATCAATTCATTTATTATGTCGTCATCTAAATCATTCATTGATTGACTGTATAGCCTCCACTCGTCATCATTTTTTTATTCATTTATTTTTTTTTCAAAATCATCACAGCTTTACTTGGCACTAATTTCGTAAAACAAAGACCTTTGAATGGGATTTGTCAAATATGGCTATTTTAGCCAGTGAATTATCACTCTCCTCAAAATGATCAAATCTTTTCAAAATTTCTTTTGAGGATACAATTAAAAATTGACGGCATCTTATATAAAAGTCGTCTTGTCCTTGTGAGTTTAATTTATGAATATTTTCGAGATACCATCATTTGTCAGAAATCGCGTTTATCCAAAATCCCATTTATCACCGCTTCGAGTGAGATGGGAATGCTCGTGAATCTTCGGATATCCTCTTTGTATGAAATCCCGTTTTGGTGCATCAGAGTGAAATCGACTGAGAGAGATAGATGTATGACCAGTATGATGAAGGAATTTTCTCTTATTTTTCCATTCATAAAACGATTCCCAAACGTTCGGATAAATGGGATATCCGAAGAAAACGAGAGTTGCCGATCGTGACATGAGCAGGAGATAAATGGGATTTCGGACAAACGCGACGTTCCCATATTTTCCGCCACTTTGACACCTAAATATAACTGGTTGATATCGCATTATCAGGATTAATTAAGTGCAGATCGGTCTGATGTACATAATTAGGATTCAAAAAACATAATCATGAAAATCACATCCGAGCGGAGATGAAATAACCTCACAAATAAACCACAAAACAATAAACCCTTTAATTTTTTGTGAAATAAACAGCCGCAACCTGTCACCTGTTTCACCTGTCTATGAATCGAAACCGCGTGCTTTCTGTGATTCCGTTATTCCCCTAATAGCATTGAGGTATAAATATAGAGACGTCAATACCATGATTTTTTTTCGTCATTCTCCGAAAATAAGTATATATATAAACTGTTTTCACAAGATTCAAAAATTATGTTACAATTATCGGTTATGTTACAAAGACTCTTGCCCACCCATTTTTTGTCGAAAATATGTTACAATCTGATAATTCTGGCAACGGGATCTCACCATGCAAAACGGATTCACAGAATTGAGAATGAGCGACCAGAAGCGACAAAACGGTTCCCGCCAAAATCTTTGGGAAGGGGAAATGTGGGACCACTGTCAAACATCTGACGGTTCCGTCTTAAGTCTCTTAATCATTATGAAACCCTCATTGAGTTTCAGATTACCACCACCTTTTTAAACCAACTGTTCTTACAGTGTAGAGCATAGGTATAGTTCTCTCAGTGTCTAGTGTGGGACCATCGTCCCATACTTCAAACGTGACGTCAGAGAATCGTTACACATTTAATCAATGCAATTTTTGACGTTTTGTCGCTTCTGGTCGCCTATTCTGTGACGGATTTGTTTGGAGTCAGAATAAGCTCCACCCATCTTTATGACGTCACGACTTGGCCGTACGTAGCGCTTTTATTAGAAAGAGAGATTATGACTCCTTGCCCCAGAAAACTCCCACTTTACAAATTTATTGCGAACATTTTATTTTGTTAAAATTTTATAAAAAAAAAACGAAACTAAATTCAGAATATAACATCCTGTAACGCCGGAACAAAGCATCACCGGACATATGTTCATGTGAAAAGAAAATCATGTTTCTTACGAAGAATCGCTCCTTTTTTGTTTACCTTTTCAGTATGGCTGACGGGTTTATACGTCAGTTATAAAATGTATATACACACCGGCCGGCTGACGTTCACAGTGTGTTCCCGGATTGAAGCATGAATAGGTGAAAAAGAAAAATGTGACTTGAAATTTCACCTTTTTGGGTTGAGCCCTGCTTGGATTAAAACTAGGTAATTTGTGTTATAATTTCCAAAAGATCAAGTATGTCTTGGAAATTAACCTAGAAGCTATTTTTTACACTAGTTAAGTGCTACTTCTATAGGAGATACGACAAAATGTCATTGAAGAAAGTTGTTCAGAGTGAAAAACTGATTGAGGATGCAAAATTCATAACCCTCTGCCTTCTTTGATATTTTGAACATGGAAGAGTCACGAAAAGTTCTTCTGGATGATGAACTAAGGAATTTTACTAAACATACTCGAACTCGAAAATACGAAGAAGCGTTCAAAATATCAAGATTGAAATAATTTTCATGCAATTTTGGAAACGTGGATTGGAAAAATACAAAATACGAAAATAGGCGGAGGGTTTTGAAATTTTGCATTCTCACTCAGTTTTTCAATCTGAACAACTTTCTTTTATAACATTTTGTCGTATCTCCTATAGAAGAAGCACTTTACTGGTTTGAAAAAAAGCTACTATAGCTAGGTCGATAATTTCCAAGACATACTTAATTTTTCGAAACTAGAATAACAAATTAGTTTCTATCAAAGCAGGGCTAAGCCCCTGAAGATAAAATTTCAATTATTTGTATTTTTTGTTATTTTCCCCTATTCATGCGTCGATCCAGGGACACAGTGTACAGTGTATATCCGACTTCGATTATTTACATTCTTTGGACTCACCGCCTGCTAAATGCGACACATTCAGAAACTTGCATTTCACCACATTGCCCAGCGACGGATTTGAGGACGGAACATCCAGCGACTAGTTTTTCATTAGAACATCTCGCTGGTGCTTGAATTTTTTTGCTAGTGTTAGTTTGTGTTAGTCTTATTCAAAATTGTTGCGAAAGAGCGTACCGGTCCCTGGAAAAGGTCAGCACGTGGCAAAAAGAATAAAAACCAATATTTACCAACTATTATTGTCTCTTAGACATTAAGGACATTTTCAACTATGTAGATGAGGACAAATGAGAAAGAGCCATGTCAAGACAGCACAACTGAGAAGGTACTAGGAACTGATTTGGAAAGCGAAAGCTTCAGTTCTGATAGGTACCTTTCATTGACGAAAATGAGGGACAAGATCCACAAAATGAAGAACTAAAACAATAAAAGCTATATTAAGCAATGAAGTGAACAGCCTTCATCATGATCAAGTTTTAACACTGCATTGCTTGTACTGCTTTCCTTTGTTGCACTTCCCAAAGTTCTGTGAAACACCCATTTTACTGAATCACTCAAGGTTCAACTATCAAACGTAATATGGATGCCAGAAAGAAATCAAAAAGATATACGTAAGAACTTACCTGCTTTATCTCTGTTTCCCCAGTTCATCTAACTCTGAAGGATACAGCTCATAATAAATCAAGAAAAAAGATATTAATCGTGTCGCTGCCTGACTTTGCACTACTATATTTTCTGCCGTTTCCAATGTCCTTTTATCTGGAATCATTCCATAAGCAAACAACACTCAGTTGCAGGGGTGTCGGAAGTACGGGTCAGGGGGGGCGACGCCCCCCAAAGTAATCTGAGTTTAATCTCAAGTTATTTTATATGTATTTAAAGCGAGCATTAGAAATAAAATAACTTTTTTTCTTTAAAATATTTGTCTCTGTCTCTGAATTTTATTTTCATTTTTCCGATCTGCAGCTCAGAAAAATCGATTTTTCTTAGTTATGAGTTGAAGAAAATCATTTTCTTCGAGTTGTTTTTCGGAAAAATCAACTGTTCCGAGTTGTAGGTGGGAGAAATCGATTACTCTCATTTGTCAGTCAGAAAAAACGATGTTTTTGAAATAAAACTAGGTGGTTTTTCCGACTTACAACCGAAAGGAATCGATTCTTCCCAGTTGCGAATCGGAGAAATCGATTTTCCTGCATGACTTACAACTGGGAAAAATAGATTTTTCAGGAATAATACAACTCGGAGAAAACGATGTTTTTGACTCATCAGTCAGAAAAATCGATTTTTCTAATCTTCACTAAAAATGAAAATAAAGTTCTTATGGCCTTTCCTTTTTCCGTAAAGAGGCACATACATAATTTCAAATTCTTCTTATGTTTTTCATTCAAGTCGACACCGCATCTACTGCAGCGTACCTAATAAACCTAACTGTGATACGTTTGTTTTCTGTTTTATAAATAAAAATGGTCTTGTTTTTCTATAACTTATTATAATGGTTCAGAGGTAGATTATTCCAGAAGCTTCACGAAATTGTTTACATCAAGTTGTAACACTCTTGAAAATCTAAATATCTGATGTATAAAATTGGAATATGGTCGGTCATAAAGTCATGACAGATCAATAATGTTGAAATTTTTTTAAAAAGGCCCCTCCTTTTATCATTATTTCATATTCCAATTCTTCCATCGATTTTGAGCTAAAATTGTGATACACATAATGTCCCTAGATCCAGCGATTTTCGAGTTAGGTATCGCGTTATAAAAATGACATTTTTGCACCCTTTTTGCACCTTTCTTGCACCTTTGACATGCTATAAAACTCAAACGGTTTAAATAAGAGGAAAATTATTGTCTGTCATTTCGCATCTCAACTTTTCAAGAGCTATTCTATCATTTGAACAGAATGTACTGTCGGTTGTCAATTATTTTTTGACAATTTTGAACGGTTTTGGCAATAATTTATTTTATATGTCCTCAAATGGCTCTCGGAAAGTGAAGTCTAGAAAGTGCAGACCGTTTTTCACTATCTTGCAATGTTTTGAGTTTTATAGCATGTCAAAGATGAAAAAATGTATGTAGATTTTCAATAGCCTTACAACTTTCACAGAATACATTTTTTTGTAACTCGTGTGGGTATATTTCGAAATATTCGACCAATCATAATTTTTTTCACATAACCCTGTATATATTTTTTTATCGTTTCAATATCGTTTTCTGGTACACTCAAAATATCTGACAGATATGTTTACCGGTTCGCCCCCCCTGTCGAATAGGACTTCCGACTTCCCTGCTCTATTGAGATCATCTCACCTTCTTGCATAGTGAAGATCATAGTAGGTCCCCAACATATTGCCAAATTATATGCATCCATTTTATTGTATTCTTTCAATTTGATGACTTCAAGCAAATGTCGCATAAGAACTACAAAAGTTTCCAAATTAGATGTACATAAATTGTTTATCAGGATCGACCGAATTTTCTGATGTTCTCTGATGGATAGTTTATTCACGGAAGAATCTAAAAATAATATATTTCATGTACCTTGAGGGTTTGAAAAACTATAGGTACTTACTTGTGAATTCACTCAACTCAACACAGATATCAAAAGGAACCAATGGTTCTTTCAGTTCCCTGAAAAAGAGTTTTAAACTTCCAGCAAGTACATCAGGATCCTTTCCATATTGTGCAAGAATACCTAGCTTGCCGTTATCAACCTCACATCTGATTTTTTGTATAATTGCCAAGTTCCCCGAGGCTCTGTACATCCCTATGTAATGTAGTAATGTTAGTTTAAAATCAGATGCTTATTTTTTTCTCTACCCAAGCTCTCAATATTTTCTGGTTTTTCTAATAGATTAATAACTTCTTTGACAAATTCTGGGACTCTAGATCCGCTTTTAGCATATATCTCTCTTAACGTATTCCCGAAAATTGGTTCGTTTTTGTAGATTCCCTTCTTTTCCAATAACTCACGACTAGATCGCTTACCTAGTGAAATATTATAAAGAATGACATGTATATATATTCAAAGGTTTTTCAATATAAGAATGATATGATTTTGAAACGATATAGCAACCACTGTAGTAATGATTATCTCTTTCATCAATCATCGATTATTCTCAGTAGGTACTACATAATAACAATCGATTATGGCTAAATACGCGTTAAAAACAACGTTTGGTATTATCGAAATAGGTAATGGTTATCCAACGAATGGTTAACGACACCCATTGTCAAGACATCGTTTTTAAACGAAAAAGATAGGTACCTATGCACTTAGGAAAGATATTTCGGAGCAATATGGTGCAACTCTCATGAGCCATTAAAATTACGAGAAATGTTTGAGGAAACTCAACATGAAAAAATGCAACTCTTTCTCCAGGAAGGTGTGGTTTAACATCTCTGAATTACTCCTTGTTGGGCCTATCTCAAATCCAAAGCTCATTACAAACAGACCCGCATACTTGCATTGTGGTGTCCAAGATTGAGCACTGCATTCCCCAGATTACGCCAGATTTATTCAACAAAGTTATGATAAATGCAGTTGATCGAAATCGCTCGTGTAGGTACCTCAAGTCGAGATGGAGATTTTAACGATGTCTTATTCAAAACTCAGATGTAATCGAGTATATTTCAAGAAACCTACAAAATGTTTCGTTGAATCTGAAAAAGTACGTAGCGATCTTATTTCAAAATCATATCTTCTTATTCGGAAATCCTTTATAAAGTATGCTTGGATAACTTTATTATTAGTCACCTACCCATGAAGCGGAGTAGAGAGCGTTTTATATTACTCTTATTATCTATGGTATAGTTGTGGAATTTATCACTTTCCATGAATCGTCGAGAAAAACTCATCTCTTGGAAATGAAAAATATATACATTGTTTCTACTATCCATTAACTGTACCTCTTTGGACTCTTTGGTTTTGGGATATCTGATGGATTTCATAAGAACATTTGTGTTTAGAAGCTTCTCCTACAAAATAAATTGATCATTGTTATTAAAACGGACATATCAAAGGTTGCATATTGTACCTTCTTTTTGGTTCTTTCATTAACTCTGTAGAAGTTTTCATTTGCATAGACCATATACTCCTCTTTCCTCTTTGTGAAAATTGGCTTATCGACGCCAACCTCTTCGACCATCCGGATTCCCTGTATTTCAAAATCATCTCTGGAAATTAAAAATACTGAGCTACACATATGTTGATACAAGTTTCATCGTACAGTTATGGATTTTTGACACCTTGTTAATGTTGCATGGAATTCGATGTTTTATCGATAAAACCCAGTCAGAAGACAACTCAGAGTTGAGCTTATACAGCTTGGAATAAACACAGTACACACAACGTCAAAAGTCCTGGACCCCGCATGTTTTTTCCCTTTTTCTACAGATATTAAAAATCTAGTCACATAAATACTCTATTCTTTTTCCCAGTCTAGGTGCTCAGACTTTTTTTGGTTGCAAAGTCAATGTGCCTTTTTGTTCGCTTGAAGAAAAAAAAAGCCACTCAAAGTGATTTTAGAAAAAAATGGATAACTACATTTTTCATTTATTGTTTTTACTTTAGCATTTTCCATTTGTATTTGCTTTGTCCATAAAATTTATTAAAATTTTTCTGTGGCAATAAAGCATATTTGATTTGATTTACAGAGGGGCACAAATTATACAGATCCTGAAAATTACACCACGATTGACAATTCTATATCCTAGATATGCGGTTTTAAAGTTGCTAAAAACGATACATTTCTCAAGCTTTTAGCCAAAATTGCCAATTTTAGGTAATTTTTGACATCTTTCAAATTGCATATTATCTAGTCTATCAAAAGTTGAATCGTAGAATGTAATTTCCAGGATCGGTATAATTTTTGCCCCTCATTCGAATCAAGTTATCCAATGTTTCAGAAACTACTTTGAAAAACCGTCAAGAGTGGCTTTTTCTCCATTCAGAGAACAAAAAGGCACAATAACTTTTCAACAAAAAATAGTCTGAGCACCTAAACTGACGGAAAGAATGGAGTACTTATTTATGTGACCTGATTTTCAATATCTCTAGAAATGGGGAAAAACCTGGGCTGTTCAAGGCTTTTGACGTTGTGTGTATTTGAATCAAAGAAAGATTCTTCTTCCAAAATATGATCGAATACGTCGACCAGTATTTTAAATTGCGCTCTTTTTGATGTACAAAGATTTTTTACAGGGTATCTCAGAAATGACGTCATCGATTAGAAGAATAATAATAATATAGATAGATAGAGATTTGAAACTTGGCATGCATATGTGTAACTTGATTTACCTTTTGAGAAAAGTTATAAAAAAATTAGGCTTGCCATTCAAAAAAATAGTCGATGACGTCATATCTCAAATTTGGGACACCCTGTACATCAAAAAGAGCGCAATTCAAAATACTTATCGACGTGTGGGAGTATATTTCCAATAAAAAACTATCTCTGATAGCCGCCTCTGACATGTTGCCCTTGACGCGGTGGGGGGGGACTTGTGCGCTCATAGGAACCTTGGGGCTATGCCGCTGGTTGCTTTGGGGCTACTGTCAGGGCATGAGGGGAGAAGACAGACCAAAAAACATGCTGCCTGGTCGACTGACCAAAAAAAACATAATGGATGACAAAGATCAATATTTAGTACCCCCGGTGAGTACCGATCTCACCGGCAGTTCAGACCGGGTTGCTGTCGCTGGCCCTGTGGATTCTGGAGAGGGTCAACCATCCATTTCCCCTCACGGAGTAGGGAACAACTCCAAGCTCTACCAAGGAGCACAAACTGGGGAAGCAGAGCTGAATAGGCCTGTGTCCCCAAATCAACCAGGGAATGTCGAAGAGACTCCCATGGACCTGAAGGTTTCACCAACTCCAACCCATACTAAATCACCAGATCCGGAACAGGAACGCAAAGTGCTCAAAAGTGTCAGCGAAACCACTGATAAGGACTGTACTGTGCTCAGATAAGCCTAAACAAGAGGAGACTATCCGGAGCTGCCAGAAGACGGCTCAGGAAGCTTCTCCAGGGCGAATGGAACTACAAAGTCGCATGCAAAAGGCAATGGGAGTGGCGCTGAAGCCGGTGGTGGAGGAGAGTGAGAGCTTATCCAACTCCAAGCGTCAGCGATCCTCCAATGTCACGCCCAAACATGCGTCGAAGATAACCTGTCACTGGGCCTTCTACAATGCTGCGGCGAAAGGCATCAAGGTGGGGATAGTCCACAAAGACTATCCCTCCCAGCACCTCACAGCTGAAAACCTTAGGGCACTGCAGACGGCTATCTTGAAGTCGTTAGCAGATGTACCGACGGAATCACAGGTCAGGTTTCTAAGCTGCACTCATCGGCCTGGCTGGTTGAACCCGACCTGCGCAGACGAACAAAGTGCTCAATGGCTGGCGGAAACGTCGTCTATCCTTCAGTCATGGGAAGGAGCACAACTGAAGGTAGTCAGGGAAGAGAACCTCCCTGGGCTACATGTCGTTGTCGCGTACATCCTGGACGCAGTGCTCAGGATGTAACATCATGGCTCCGTGCACAAAACAGTGGCCTTAACACTGCTGAATGGGTCCCCCTGAACAAGGAGGTCTACGGACTAGGCCAAAAATGGCCGTTTGCAATTGATGAGCCATGCAAGCTCCGGAGAGCCTGGAGATGCGGCCCTTTTTTAGCTTCGGATGAGTAATCTGCCGTTCCAAAGCTAGGGGTCGGGTGTCCGGGACCGCCGAGCCTTCTGGCCCCTAACGGGCAATCAAGTGCCCGGGAAGCAGAGGGAGCCCGTTCAAAGGACCCCTGGCCGGAACGGGGATTGGTGAATAACCCCTCCACGAAGCCACCTCGAAAGGAGGAGGAAAATGATAAGGGTAATGAGATGAATATTTCCGGCAAGCCTACTCTCAAAAAAGAAACCGCTTCGCGGTCCCTCTATGAATGGTAGTGGCAAGGGACCCAGACTACCGACTAGACGAATGATAAGTTAAAGGGCAGGTCAGAAACAGCAACCGCATCTGGGCCAAAAATGCCCTCCCGGGCCAAAAATGCCTAACCAAGACGGCGACGTTGACAGAGTCTTCCAGCAGGAGCGGCTAGACATCGCATTAATCCAAGAATCATGGCTCACAAGTACGAACCCAGGAATGTGCTCGTCCATATACGCAAAGTTATAGTAAGCAGCCCCAGTAACAGACTACGGGCGGCCATTCTTTTACGAAAGGATATTAACTACTTTTTTATTTCAGATCTCTGCACCGATGAGATGGTAGCACTGCGAGTAATTGTACCGGTTGAAGATAGCATGAAGGACTTGATAGTCTGCTCTGCTCACTTCTCTGGAGAAAGGCAAGCACCGCAGCCTCCTCAACAAGAAGTGCGTGACCTAGTCGCCTTCTGCAAATCGAGGAACCTACAGCTCGTCATGGTATGTGACGCAAATGCCCATCACATAGCATAGGGCAGCACTGACATCAATGGCAGAGGTGAGTCTCTTTTTCAATACTCACTAGGGGAGGAGTTATTCGTCAATACCCTTGGCTCCAAACCAACCTTTCTGGCCAGAATAGGCATGAGGTACTAGATCTTACAATCAGCACAAAAACTATAAGTGAAAATATAACTGAGTGGAATGTAACCAACAAACCTTCATCATCAGAAAACGAACACATCCAATTCACCATTGGGAAAGGTCAGAAGCAATCAGCGTTATTCAGGGACGCCAAGCGCCCTGACTGGAGTGAGTCCAAAACATCCCTCATCAACAAGCTGATTGCTGCCACAATGGGTGTGTGGGATCGTGATGGCATTGAACTGAACCTCTACAAGGTGCCATAGTGCAAGCCTATCACCAAAACTGTCCCCTTAAAAACAAAAGAGACAATCAAGGTACGTCCTGGTGGAATGAGACCCTGAACAAACAAAGGAAAGAGGTGAGGCGCCTCTGCAACAAAAAAAAGGAGGCAGGCAAATGGGAAAGATACAGAAGAGCACTAACAGCAGATCAGGGCTACTTGAAGAAATTCTTGGAGAAACTTCTGTGAAGAGCAGAACAGCCTTCCGGAAACCTCGAGGATCCATAAGGTCCTCACGAATGAACCATGCCTGGAGGAGGAAGAGACAGCCGGATACATTCTCTGTGGGAGCCCGGCGATTGCTCGCCACCGACAAGATGTCTTCGGGAGCCCTCAGATTACGGCAAATGATCTTATCGGCAATCAGTCTGTTTAAAGGACTGGGCCTCATGGGTGAATATAACTTGGCAATCATGTGAGCCACAATAGACCCACAAGTGTTCGCGGTGGAATGGAGCCTTGTGCACTCACAAATCGAAATCACACACAATCCCAAAAAACTAAATTTATTCCAATAAGTTCGAGACTCACCCTGTATTTGGAAGCATCTATTTTTTTATATTGTTTTTATTTATATTATTATTTTTGGATTATAAAAAAGGGTTTTGGCGCATTAGTGCATCAGTCAGGAAGTCCTCTACAAAGAATTGAGGTTTCATGTAGAGAAGATGGAGGTGGTGTCAGAAAAAGCTTCAAGAAATTCTGGTGGAAGAATCAATCTCATTTCCAGTTTTGAGTTTAGACAGACGCGAAGAGGATGTCCGTTATGTACTAGGTGTTGTAATAGAAAAAACTGCAGATGGATCTTATAGAATCGATACTGCACAAGATGAAATCAGTTCTCTGTACACGGAGAACCAAATTCAGGTGTAAAGAAGAATTTCCAAAAAACGAACAAATCCCGAAAAGAGGATTATCACTTCGAGAAATTAGTGGTCACAGTTCTACTCATTGAGAGTACTAATAAGAAATGCACTACTTTTTCACAGCATACTTATAAGATGTGACCAATTCCTTTAAATGTGAGAAATTAAAACTACTTTCATTCGACTTGTGCCAAGGAGTGACACAGTAAATTTTACTAAATGTATTCGCTGGAATCTAAATGCATTAAAGATTTGTTCTCCATTCTTGTATCGCAAACTGTGCCTCATTACTCGTACGTATGATAGAATAACCATATACAGTGCTGCTCGAAAAAAAAATTGGAACGAAAAGAAAGGGGGAATTCTTTATGTTTTAATCAATACTCCAAAAATTTTGAAACATAGAATACTTCTATTATTGCGATCGAAATACCACTTTTTGATGTTACTCACGTACTTTCAGTATTCAAGATGGCGGCTGGGCAAGATTAAAAAAATAATAACGAGTGATTTCATCATTTGACTCTAAGACCAAGCTAATATGGGAAGAGGAAACGGTGAAACAACTCCGGATGGCTAATGGGGCAATATGGTACACAGACGGCTCCAAAACAAGCCGGGGAACTGGTGCCGGAATCGTAGGTGAAAATCCAAAGTGGGAAACATGTGAACCACTCGGGATGTACGCTACAGTTTTCCAGGCAGAAGTACATGCAATAAACGTATGCGTGCAAGAGAATCTCAGGAGAGGCTACAGAGGAAGGAAAATCCTTATCCTTAGTGACAGCCAAGCTGCAATCAAAACCATCTCCTGTCGGGAAACCAAATCCAAACAAGTCATGGACTGTCAGCAAAACCTTGTCACACTGGGAGTATCTAACGATGTTACTCTTGGATGAATGCCAGGACACTCAGGGATAGCTGGGAACGAGCGGGCGGATCTACTAGCACGCAAAGCTGCAAACACACCACTTCTGGGTCCAGAACCTGCTATTGGTATTACAAAATCCTCTGTGAGAGGTTGGCTGAACTGTTGGTCCAAAAAACAACAGAAAGCTAGATGGTGCCAATCACCAGGTCTGAAACACAGTAAATTAATGATGGCAGACGAGATCGAATCATCAATTTCTGGAAGCCTACTTACTGCAACTCAGCAGGAATCAGCTTAGGAAAGTAACAGGTATATTAACTGGACACTGCACTCTAAGGAAACACATGCATATCATGGGTCTTTTCAACGAGGAACCCATATGTAGGCTGTGCAACGAGGAGGAGGAAACAGCCTCCCACATTGTATTCGAATGTGAAGCGCTGGCGTACTGGAGAAGAGATAATGGGGAATTCACAACCACTCCTCGAAGGACGGACAGGGAAACAGTAGAACGAGTCATAAACCTTATTCGGGCAATGGAGCTCTTCGACTGAGAGACAGGCACAGAGAAGATACAATAAGCCCAACTAGAGGCTGCGGTGTCGGGGCCAACAGCCCGAAACTCGTAGCGCCTGTACTTCAGTAATCAGTAATCAGTAATCATCATTTGAAAGTCTTCACTCGTCTTTTCATCCTCATTACACCCATAAAGTTTGAAGTATCTGTCACGTTCTAATTTTCCAATTTTGAGCCAGATTCTATTTTTTCAAAATGGCACCCGATTGCCGTTTTCACATTCTCAGCTGTCGCTACCGAAATGAGAAATGTTGTACATGGTCATTTATTGAGAATCTCAACTATATTCTTGTACAAAAAACGGTTTAAAAGTTAGGGAGGGAGGACTGTTTGAGCCGCACTGTATAACAATGAAAGTAACTTATGACTGGCAGATTATTTCGGAGTTGCACATATACAAAAACCGAGGATTGCCGTACCACAGCGCAGGCAAAGTAAGAGATAACAAATAGGTTCGGACTTTGCCTCAATTGGGCCGGCAATGCACACTTTGGCTAGGCAATCCTAGGTATGACTGCGCAACGGACATTGCCGGTAACACATATAATAACTATTACATATGATAAAGTTTCTTTCGAACGTCATAAACACATTTCTCTAAATCAAAAAAAAATGTTTTGGAGATGGCAAATCCATTTTTGAAGTATTAAAATTGTCTATATTCTGGTAGTAAACTGTATTTATTTCATACTGTACCGTAAAGTATCATTTACCGGACCCAAAACCAGTCCGGTAAATGATACTTCACATCATCAGAGACTGTAAAAAAAAATTACCTGACTACTCCAAAAATGACATTTTGCATCATCAAAGACTGTGAAATTGCATTCGTAACACGGTTTGTCTGGCGCCAAACACGATATTTTCGTTCACTGTCTTATCTACACGGATGATTTTGCGCCATTCGCAGAAAGCCTCAAACTCCTTTTGATACCTTTCCGCCGATTTGACAGGAATAAGTTTTTTTATGCAAAATTTGGTCCATTTTGCAACTTGTTCACTTAACATAAACGGTTGGTAAGGTATATCAGATAGGACAAACATAAGTTGTTACATGGTCTGGCTGGCGCCATCTCATGGTACGAATGTGAGGTGGACTGCCACCCTAAGTGTGTGGTTTGAGAAGAAAGCACTTTAAACCGATTAAAAATAGTTATTACAGTATGAAACAAAACAATGTACGATACACAGCCGTTAAATGTCATTAAACTACTCGTCTAGATATTACAGACTCGGCTCTTTCGTCGCCTCGTCCATAAACATCTTGACTCGTAATTTAAAAAGTCATTTACCGCCTTAGTAACGTGAACAACAATTCAATCTTCAAAAAGTATATCGCTTAATGATTGGAATATTGTTTTTTCTAATATAGTAGAGTATTTTAATAATAAGTAAAAGGCATTTTTTAACTGCAAAAAAACTGTTTTTAATAAGTAAACAGCGAAAAATGTTCTTGTTAATTTTTGAGGGCTTCTAAAAATTTCATTATTATTTCTCGTTATTGTTAATAGTTTATTGTTATCACGACGCACTTTATCCAGCTTCATCCAGAAGCAGCACAGCGAAAGGATCCGCAGGATTGCACGTAACCGTCTGTCGTCTGAAAGCACTTCTGGACCCGTATTCTTAAATATTTGGGATAAGAATTTTTGCGGGAAGTGGACGTGATTCACGGCAAATGTCATATTCTTGAAAGTTTGACGGGTGATTTGGAGGTTCCCGGAAAGTTCAAGAAGGGAAAAATGAGCTCCCACTCGTTTCCAACCTCACAATCTGATTTTTCACTTTTGTTGTTGAAGTCGATTTTGTGTGCTGTTTATATTATGGATGTAGATGATTGCAATCAAATTATAATCTTCAATGACATCATTCAAGAAGCTTTAGAACTGTAGAAAACTGCAGAGTGGATGGAAATAAAAAGGGATGTTTTGACTCAAAGAAATCCTTTCACCCTCTCTGAAGTTTCTGACTATAAAATTGTGACTTTTTCGTGTCAGCAAAAATATATGCGAGATAATAGTACCTAACTGAACCAACACGAGCGTCGGTCTTAACAACATAAATACCAAGGTATTTAGTTTGCTTGGCTACCCGTAATATCACAAAAATAAATAGTATCATAAGTACACTGTGTTTTGTGTCAGACATTCCAATATTTCCATATGGAAATCGACTATAAGGTTCAGAATAATCAATTACAAAATGGTTCTTTACTTTTCCCACATTTTATGTGAAATTTTGAAGACAAAAATGGTTCTCCCTATACATTGTTTTGAAAAAATACGTATCAATTTACCTGCGCAAAGAGTTTGTTATTTGAAAAATTATTAGAAAACAACGGGATTTGGTGTGATTAGCGGTCCCGAAAGCTTCTGAATTGAAAAACGGTAGTTTTGTACTCTTTGTATAGTCTAAAAAGTTTATGGGTTGATAGAAAATACGCGACAACACTGCCTACATTTCAAGGCTCTCAAGAATACGGCACATTTTTGTTCCCGGAAATAAAAGTTCGCTTTTACTCCCGGGAACATTGCCGGGAGTGCTCCCTTCACAGACATTCAAGAATTTATCAACAGAGTGATTGATTCTCTCTAGTGAGAGTGGGGTGAGAAACAACCCGAAGCAGACAAAATCCCACATGCGACGATAACCGTAAGCATATTTAGAATGCCTCTCATGTGACAGCGATTGCTCGTCTCTACCAGCTAGGAATTGTAGTGGAACCATTGATCTGTATTTTAGATCAGTGAGTGGAACAGATTGACTCCATTCCCTCATCGATCTGGTCTGGACGATCATGCGTCGCGTTGGGGGTAGCATATTCACAATGCCTCCTATGTGAAATTATGTATTAATTTTGTATTCAAAGTTGAAATTAAACACAATTAGTTATGTGTTTGGGTTAGGTTGAGTTATATTTGAAGAGATAAAGGACCAAATGTGCAACAGTTTTATTAAACAACTGGCGTGGAGGAAGTTTCAAAGTCCTAAAAAAAATGTATGCGCTGAAACTCTTTTATGTAATTCCAAACAAGATGCGAAAATACACCAACGTTTTCCATGTTTCAAGGTATAAAAAAAATTCCATACAATATTGATCGAAAAATGATGTAGAAAATACAGGGTATCAAATTTATGGAAAAAAAAATTGAAATAATTATATATTTAGAAAACCGCTCAAGATAATCAAACGACATTTGGCACAGGGTGAGGATTGATAAAGACTCATATTCCGCTAAGAAATTAGCATAGACAGTGGCGTGCGTTCCGGCCCTGGCTTTCACATTTCCACGAAAAAAAAAATATTACGCCACTGTTTATTCCGAAAAAAATCCTTTTTGGATTTCTTATCTAATTTTTAACAAGAAAGGTCTCTTGATTTTTTTTTCTCACATACAACATTGTCGAGTAAAACAATAAAAACCATTCAATCGTCGGACAAAGGACAAAGTGTATTTTTTTATTATTGTCTTACATCAGAGCGGTTTTTATTTTTTTCAATCGACAATGTTGCATCGGAGAAGAAAATCGATTTTTCCTGTTCAAAATTAGATGGTTACTCCAAAAAAGATTTTTTCCGAAAAAAATAACAGTGGCGTAGTATTTTTTTTGTCGAAATGGAAACGCCAGTGCCCACGTACGCACGCCGCTGTGAATGTAATATATTTTTTTTCTGAATAACACTTCATGAGGCTATATCTATCCTCACTCTGTGCTGAATTTTGCTCAATTATCTCTAGCGGTTTCCTAATTACACAGTTATTTTTTTTTTTATAAAAAAATTTGCCTCTCTGTATTTTTCTATGCGATGTATTTTCCGATCAACTTTGAATGGAGATTTTTTTTATATTTTCGAGAGGCACTTTTTCCCTTACTAAAACTCTTTTGAACGACGATCGTCCTGCTTGATGAGGGATTGGAATGTAGTTTGAAAATTACAATTTCTTACTGGTAGGGACGAGCCATCGCTGTCACATAGGAGACATTGTTAATATGCTAACCGGGAAGCGTATTTACATTGTATACCGTGTAGAGACAATGAGGTCTATAAGCCCCTCCCCCAAGGCTGGTTCAGCTTTGAAAGTGTCTGTAATGGGGTATGGAATGTAATCATAATGCGTGCGTAATGGGGTATAGAACGTAATCGCGTTATAGGCGTTTTTGATATGCCAAATACCTACAGATATCAACATCAAACAATAATGGACAATTTGCACATTTTTTGGAAATATAAAAAATATGAGGATCAGTAAGTACTGATGCCATTGATATTTGAAGAATAAACCTACGGCCTCTTTCAATGTAGTAATCACCGATTAAAGAGCGCCAATCAACATGCAATACGTCACAGAATATACTATCTATCTCCGTCTGATGTATTGACTGAGATGACTCTCTCTCTCTCGGGAGGGTAATATGGCCCCACCCTTTTTGCGATCATGCAGTGAAATTCGCGTCTTCTTTATCATTCATTTAGTATATTTTTGGGTATTTCGGAAAAATGTTTTCGCTGGTGACTTTCAAATAATGTCTAGAATACATATACAAAATTTCAAGTCATTTGGAAGTGTATGCAAATTGTCCATTATAAATAGCTGAAAACTTATTTATTTTCAACAAAATCAAATTAAAAAATTTCAATAAATCATGCCAAGATTGATTTAATAATAAAAAATAAATTTTAAATAATACATTTTCATTTGCAAAAAATCAATTTCTAACAAAACATCATAATAAGGTATTAATGTCCCTTGGCATTTGGGGTGTTCTCGGCAATATTTTTGCTCAAGCAATTCTTCTTCTTTTCGGGTCTGCTCTCCTGATGGTCTTCCTGAATGCCTTCTTTTTTGAGAGTGAGAACCATGAACCCTTCTTGATAAGGCCGTTGGTTGCACTTTAATATACTTGCTTTTTACAACTTATTGTAGTGTTTAAAATAAATGTTTCCAGCTGCTGCTCCGTCTCAATATTATCTATTTTTTTATTGAAGCGAGTTAGTAGTTCCAACATATGATTGCTTTTATATTTTTCTGTCAAAAGCAATAATTTTTCCACATTTGCTCTTAACAGATTATGTTGGTCTTGGAAACTATCTTCTCTGAACTCTTGAGGCTCGACAAATGAATGTGTGACAGTATTTCTAGCACTGTTTTCTGATGAATTACCATCTTTTATATTGGGTTCTTTAAAAGTCACCATCTCGGTCATTATCCATATCCAGAAAAAGATGTTGAGGAATGTTGTCTCCCAGCGCCAATTTGCTTGCAAAACTTACCGCTAAATCCTGCAAGACAATCGCATGACTCATTTTCTATATTGACCGAATAGAGAAGCTGCTCATCAGACGAAGAAGTCACATGGTCAATATTCTTAGACACATTAAAGACAATTAAATCCTTCGAATTTTTCATGAAATCCATGTAGCTGAGACTAGTCACTCGGCCGTTTGCAAACTTTAGAAGTCTTTTTACGTGATATTCTTCCAAACCGGTTGTCACAAAAGTTATCAGAGCCATGCCGTTCCGTTATAAACTCTGCATCTTTCCAGAATAACGTCTTTGAATAATCTCATGGAGCTTTCTGCATAATTATTTGTGTTGTTTCCTCTAGTGAAAAAGGTTGCCCTAGAACATAGACATCATTCTTGTTTTCTTTTCCATGTATTTCATAAAATTTGGGTATTTCTTGGCTACCTTATCATTTCTTAGATTGTTGTAATACTCATCACATTCTTCTTTTGTATTTGCAAATAGGACATTACGAGTCAAGTTCATTAAGAGCGGTCTGTGATCTTTATGAATACTCTGTTTAAGGCTCCACAGCCATCTCCAAATCGACTGGCAAAAATGGAAAATGCATAAGAGCATGCAAGATTCTGGAAATACGATTCTTAAAGCATTTCGCTCAGCCGAACTATCATCTGTTAAAATAACTTTCGGAAATCCATTACCAAAGAATGAGTCGCTTTCGACCGTATTCAAACTCAATTTGAATACTTTGACATATTCTTCTTCGGTTTGTGAAGTATGTATAACACAAGCCAAAGGTAATAAGGCACCGACTTTGGTGGCAGTGAAAACAAATGTAACAGATTAATTCCCTTGATCACAAGAACCTGTCAAATCTATGAAGCAAATTTCTTGGGAAACTTTGAATTTGTGAGCACGTCTCATCAGGGGTGTAATGATACAGATGATCATAGGATCTTCTATTACATTAACTGCAATTCCTTTTGATTTGTTTAGTTCTTCGTTACTTCTTATGATTGCGAAAATGCTCTCATTTGTTCGATCTCAATAGGTCTGTTCGTAGAACAATCACAAACCAGTCAGAGCCAATCAGCATTCAGCATTTGCAGTTTGCAAACTATTTCTGATTATTTTGACCAATCGATGAAGCGCTGATCGATTTGTGACTGTTCTACGAACAGACCTCATATCTTGTTATTCTGAAAATAGGTACATGAATGGGGACGGTGCATAGAATTGTAAAGAGTGCTTGAAATTTCACTAAGTTTCTACTTATAAAATATAAAATGAATTAGCTAAACAGCACAAAACTGTGAAGCTGCTTCGAACAGAACTTCCCTCTACATTTTATATCAATCTCACTTCTCAAGAAAATACCTCTGTCTGATTTTGTTAAGTAAGCTATATTTTAGAAAATTATATCACTATCTCATTATTTTATCCTGTATCGCAAACATGTACGTTCCTTTTTTTCATGTATTTTTGTATTTATAAACATCCCATTATGATCTATAAATCTATATTATGATAACCCACAAGTTGTATTTTGTAGACCAAGTCTCATATTATAAATTTTCGGATATTATACGGGGTGCCTCCGATTAAGTCGGCACTATTGCTAACTTCTTTATTATTGAAGATACGAGGTCGTTCAAATTAGAGAGCTGGTAGTATTTTTTTTGCGGATTAACGTTATGCTGACAAAAAAACAATTGAACAACGCGTTCACGATTTATTTCAAAAAACGTTTTTTTTTTAAATGGGACACCATGTATATTTTTATCATAATTGATTAGCTACTCTTTTCTGAACATAAAAGGTTCCTATGATGTTTTTCCTGAAACCAAAAATAACGGAGCTATGACTGTTTTCCTCGACTAATTTATAAACGTCAAAGTAACAAGTTTCAATGATTTAATTGTTTCAAGATGAGATTAACAGACAGAATACGTTTAATATTAGGCAGTAGGCCTATACGTTTAATATTAGGCAATAGGCCTATATACCTATTTTTTATCTGCTTTGTCATTAGCCATGCATACATTCTTGCATGGTCAGTGATCAAATCAAAACTTTTATCTACATTGATTCCCCAGTATGTCTGGCGACCGTGGTTGGAATGACAAGAATGACGGGCGACACGGGCGTTGAAATTTAACAAAGCTATCTTTGAGTTGGGGTTGGGTTGGGTTAGTTTGTGTTGGTATAAAAAATGAATGGAATGGGCATCCTATTCTAAAGGATTAAAGCAAAAAGAATGCCTAACATACACGTCCGCACGTCATTTTTATCTTCCCAAACACGGTCGCTAGCTTCAATTCATTGATTTAACGTCAAACAATTGAATACGTGATCAAGTTCAGAGTAAAATCTTAATATATAAAAATGAGTACCGATTTCTTCTGGAAGATCATTAACTTGAGAACGGCTGGGGCAATTTGAGTCATTTTTTTTTGAATTGTTCCTTAAAGTCTTGGGATTGTTTTAATTGCGAGAAAAGCTGGAAAATCCCTTGAAAAACCTGGAAACACAACTTTTCATTCGGGATGTCACATGTCACCTTTCCGTGACAAAACAAACTAATGTCAATGTCAATGAGTTAATTCAATAGGCGCGTTCGAGTTCGCACTCTAAACACTCTGAACACGAAGAGCGGAAACTCGAACTCACCTAATGATAACTTGATGTCAATTCAAATCATAGACCCGAGTAATGAAAGAGACTAAACTCTACAGCAGTGGCGGCCATTTTCAATATCAAGACAAAAATGACATTATGAGAGAAGACTATTTCTATTTTTTCCCATACAGGGATGTTGTTTGCGTCTGTCAGAATATCCACCCACAGACAAAGTCCAGATTCATTTTTAGAGTTGATACAACGTCCATACAAAAATTAAAACTAAAACAGACATCATAGGTCAGGGTCAGGACTGATAAAGGAACGTTGCTATAATGTTAAAATAGATGCATTCAGTGAACGTAAACATAAAACAAAATCAGTGCTGATGCTGATTCTATCCGGGCTTTTATCCTATCTAATATATTATAAATTTGAATCCCGTTTTTCTTGGTCACTCCATCACTTGAGTTTAGGTGTTTTTTTTTCGATGTTCTTTTAAATATGAGGAGTGATGTTATTGGAAAATTTCCCTTAAGAACCCGAATACACAACTTCTCTTTCTTTGACATAGTGAGGTTATGTTTGCATAGTTTTATTATTTGCCAATGGATTTTTTTCAAATAATTATGTAGGTTCTAATTTGGTGTTTGATCAAAAATTGACCAAGTGCGGTTATGTTTGCCTAATTTTGTTATTTTCCAAAAGATTTTGTTCAATTTAGATAATAATATCGTAGGTTCTATTTGGGATTTGATCAAAACACTTAAAAAAAATGACATGGTGAGGTTATGTTTGCATATAGTTTTGTTATTTTCCAAACGATTTTTTTCAAATCAGATAAGTCCGTAGGATAACCAAGAAAAACACATTTTTTTGGCAAAATTCGATCTTATTCATCAACATACATTCCTTCAAGAGTGATACAATCAGTCCAACGCCGCTCTAGCATTTCAACACCTTTTTTGTAAAATGATTCGTCTTTGGTCTCAAAATAAGCTTCAGTTTCAGCGATCACCTCTTCATTCGAAACAAATTTCTTTCCGGCGAGCATTTTTTTTCAGGTCTGCGAACAGGTAGTAGTCGCTGGGGGCCAAATCTGGAGAATACGGTGGGTGCGGAAGCAATTCGAAGCCCAATTCGTGCAATTTGGCCATCGTTGCGATCGACTTGTGACACGGTGCATTATCTCGGTGAAAGAGAATTTTTTTCTTCTTCATGTGGGGCCGTTTTTTGGCAATTTCTTCCTTCAAACGCACTAATAATGCCATATAGTATTCGCTGTTCATTCTTCTTCCTTTCTCAAGATAGTCGATGAACAAAATTCCGTGTGCATCCCAAAATACAGACGCCATAACCTTACCAGCCGACTTTTGCGATTTTGGTCGCTTTGGACGTGGTTCTCCGGCTGCAGTCCACTCAGCTGACTGCCGATTTAACTTTGGAGTGTGGTGGTGGATCCATGTTTCATCCATTGTTACATACCGACGCAAAAAGTCCTTTTTATTCCGGTTAAACAGCTCCAAACAGCTCTCAGAATCATTGACACGTTGTTGTTTTTGGTCCACAGTGAGCAAACGCGGCACTCACTTTGAGAACAGCTTTCTCATGGACAAATGTTCATGCAAAATAGTGTGCACACTGCCTTCTGATATCGTCAAGGTGTCAGCTATCTCACGCAATTTCACTTTTCGGTTTTGCAAAACGATTCGGTGGACTTTTTCGATTTTTTCCGGTGTAACCACCTCAATTGGCCTTCCAGAGCGTTCAGCATCGTCAGTGTCTGTACGGCCACGTTTTAAATCAGCAAACCACATCTCCACCGTTTGCCTCGATGGGGCAGACTCCGGATAACACTTATCAAGCCATGCTTTGGCTGTGATGGTATTTTTACCCATCAAAAAGCAATGATAAATCAACACACGAAATTGCTTTGAATTCATTTTTTTTTAAACTCAAAAGTAGCGTCACCTGAACCTCTGTAACTTGTAAACTAATCGTCGGATTGTCATGAGATTTTGACAGATATCTTTTTAAGGTTGGTACTTCCTACAAATCATATGGATTATTACATAGCAACGCCATCTATGTATCATCCTACGGACTTATTCAGTGATGTAGTAGGTTCTATTTGGGATATGATCAAAAATTTTTTTGAAACATCACATTTATCAAAAATTGACCAAGTGAGGTGATGTTTGCCTAATTTTGTTATTTTCCAAAGGATTTTGTTCAAATTAGATGATATATCGTAGGTTCTATTTGAGATTTGATGAAAACATTTTTTTTTAGATGACATAGTGAGGTTATATTCGAAAACTTTTGTTATTTTCCTAAGGATTTTGTTCAAATAAGATAAGAAGGTTTTAATTTGAGGTTTGATTTTAAAAATTTATCAAAAATCGTCCAAGTGAGGTTATGTTTGCATAATTTTGTAATTTTCAAAGGATTTTGTTCAAATTAGATTAGAGAGGTTCTATTTGGAATTTGATCAATTTTTTTTTTCAAAAATGTGAGGTTATATTTGCTTAATTTTGTTATTTTTCAAAGGATTTTGTCCAAATTAAATATGTAAGTTCTATTTGGGATTTGAAGTGTTGTAACAATAGATACATTTTCAGTTTGAACATTTCAAAAAAAGTACGCTAGAAATGTTGTCAGATATTTAACATATCATCCTAACTGGAAAATCGCTGGGAGGATTTTTATGATTTTGTATATGTTTGTTATGTCTGCGCCCCGAATAACAGAATAATTATTGAAACATCGAAAAAACTAATGAAAAAGAAAATTGTGGAACAAATTAATTTAGCACAACATTAATTATTGATTATGAGGCAGTATGGAGTTTGCCGGGTCAGCTAGTATTATATATAGTTTGCTGGTGGTCACATTTGGTCACCAGCAAATCACATAACAACGTGCTTGGTGCCATCGATGACGTAGATTCAAAGTTGTTTGGCGTTAATGGCGTTTACCATAGACTATAAACGCCAAACAACTTTGGATCAACGTCATCGTTGCCACCAAGCACGTTGTTATGATGTTTGCTGGTGTCCACATTTCGTCAACAGCAAATCACATAACAAAGCGCTTGGTGTCATCGATGACGTAGGTTCAAAGTTGTTTGGCGTTTACGATAGAATAATAGTAACAATAAAATGAAAAGAGCTAGGTACTGTTTGTCCCTAGGTTCTTCCAATGCTTTTCTGCGGTTACGTCATACTCTTTGGTCTTTCTCGTATACATTTCACGTCTGTCTGGACGTTGGTCAATCGGATCAATTTGATAAATGTCACGTCTAGAGCGATCAATCCACGACATACTGGCAAACCTCAAATACTGTGACTTAACAGCAAAAAAGATTTGAACAGACAGTAGTTTCATTCTATCATTCATGAAAAGAAAACCACAATCATAGTCTTATTATAAAATGGTAACTATAAGGTTTCACATTCACAAATGAATATAGAATAATATGCTTTTTCAACTTAAGACGTTTCTGTGACCTTTGTTAGGGTTTAATATTCGGGAAATCTATTAAAACGTGATTCTCAAAAGAACACATTGATCGATAGGTGAAGGTAAATATTATGACAATAATTATTAATACTCTGAATAAGCTTGGACTGTATTTTCAGTGCAGAATCAAAATAATGTACATAAGTACATAGGTTCAAATCGTTCAAAGGCAAAGATACACACCACACTTGATTTTAAGTTGGTAATTGGAATTAGTAAGTTTTTGCCAACTTAATCTGTGACGTCACGACTAATCAAGTCTTGTCCAATCGGAGCGGCGCATTTCTTATTACGGCTCTAACACTAGAGGGTCGGTGAATACCCAACCGGGAAAGTCTGAACACAATTTATTATAAAAACGTATTCTAGGATCTGAAAATTGATTTTTCAAACTAGAAGAATCCTTTTTACTGACTGAAAAGCATTTTACTATTTTACAATATATCAATATCATAATATATACATTTAAATATTTAAATATTTTGACGGCTTAATCTGCAAACACGCTCCACAACTGTCTTTCATTCTAGGGAACGATATCTCCTAATTTTGATCTGGAAGTGTTCAAATTGCCCGCACAATATCAAGCTAATTCCATTCACAAACATATCGCTTTGGAAACAGCGCCAACTCCTGATCAGTCAGTCATTATTTTGCATTGAGCTATCTCTTTTCCATTGAAGTAGGTATTTTATCGAAATGGAGTTAATCCCGTTACATTTCAATATGCACAGCAAAGAGGCCAACTCCATGCATTCCATTCAATAAAATGTTTAAAATTAACAGGACAATGAAGCTAACTCCCTTTTTACGTAGAAAAAAAGGAATTGAATCACCCAACTAACTGTATCTCAATTTCTCTCACCATCTAAACATAGAAGGAAAAAGTTAACAATCAAAGACAAATTGCTAATACTATTTTTTAACAACTTAAACAGTTTTATGTTGCTATTGAAAAATTTGTATAAATGACGTTAGCGCGTTTGCAGATTGAGCCCTCGATTTCTGATTTCTACAGCAGCAGACTGCTTTTTAGAAGCTAAAAAGTGCTTTTTTACTTTAAAGAAAACTTTTGCTGGAAAAATGATTGTAACGAATTGTTTGACTGTGGTTAAATTTCTTTTATTAAATCAACCTTGATCCATTTAGAAAAGCGTTCTTTATTGTAGCAACTTTTTTAACCAATAATAAAGTCTATTCCGTCTAGCCAACATTTTTCCAAAAAAACTAGTTTTTAAATGGATTTTTCTCGGTGGGTAAATGGGAAAAGTATTTTTTGTAGCAATATTCTGACTGCCTATATACATCCAATGTGAGATCAATTTTTCCCAATTATGGAAGTATGAGAGAAATACTTTCTAGGTTCTGATAACTGAGGAAGAACCTGATCCTATCGCAACTAAAGACCATCTACCATGCCTTTGTACAGCCCCGATTGCGAACTGCAGAAAGACTTATTGGACCCATATGAGAGATTAGGAAACTACAAAAAATATTCCTTTAGTTAGATTATGTTTGGAAAAAGTAGCCTGTATCCTTGTGACCACTTCTCAATTGAGTGAATTATCAGAAGCAAGACAACTGTATATCTCTTAAAAATGTTGAGTAGTCAACAAAAAAAAAAAGGAAAGAGAATCATTCAAAACTATCGCACAAGACATAGGGAGAAAGATGTATCAATTAACATGAAGGCCATCAAAACACACACTCAAACGCCTTATTGATTCTTGGCACCACATAATTATAAACAACTTCCAAAAGACATTAAGGAAACATTATAACCACAACACGTTCAAGAGACTACTGACGGCTTGTATAACGGCACCTAGATCCAATATTCAAGCCATTTTTTAAAAAAATAACTGAATATCTTCATAAATAAAGTAAAGTCGTGTCTGTTACACCATTTATATTTCAAAAACTGTTGAATCGATTTGTATGATTTTTGATTTGTTACGGAAAAAGACTTCCATTTTTATACAGGGTGTCCCACAATGAACGTCACAAGCCATAACTCGTTTATTTTTCCAGAAAAAAATTGTTTGTAGATGATTCGCAAGGCTCACTCTAAAACTCTAAAAACACTCTAGAAAAATACCCCCGAAAAAAACATCCTTTGAAAACCACCCCTTCATCAAAAGTATATTTTACTCAAACAAGAGGAAAACAAATTCAATGAAGTATAAGCGGGCAATTCAAGGAATTTTTTTTTAGTTTTAGATAGAGCCTTGCTGATCATTCACAAAACATTTCTAATCAAATCTATATCTTCAAACAATAACGAGTTATGGCCTGTCACGTACATTGTGGTGTGGTTATACAGGATGATTGGTTATGAGACGTATTCCTCTGGAAAGGTGATAGTAGAGAGTAGACCCTATTTGCTACCAATTGAAAGTATTTTTTTTTAGACATTTTTAGACATTAGTTGGAAATATGTCAAAAAAAACTTAGTTTGAGCCAAAACAATTCATTGTTAACAATAATATTCGAAGACCACAGGCAAAAAAGGCGCTATGTCAAAAAACGGGATTTGGAAAAAACCGTTTTAAAGCATTAGGACCTTTATATTTTTGTTCGTTTAGGGTAAATAATATTCCAAATGATACACAATGTTGCTTCCATGTTTATGATTATTTATTATATAGTTTATTTTGCGAAATTATTCAAACAACATAGAAATTCAACAAAAAGGCGAAAAAAGTCAAAAAAACATGGTAGAAACGCGCTTTGTCATGTGATGAGAGACCTGTAATTTAATTTTTTTAGTCTTAAGGACCTTTGAAGTACTTTCAATTTTTTTCCTTTCAATACTCATTTCAATATCATGCATCGCCAAAAAAGCTTTTCGACATACCTGCTTTTCTTGTATGTCTCTATCGTCAGAAAATCTTATTCTTTAATTATTATAGGATGCAACATGAAGTACAGCAGCTTCTTCTGGATTGCGAGGCCTTCTCTGTTTTACTGGATATATTTTGCTCAGAACATCTCTTAATTTCCCATGCCGTTTTCGTTTTTTGGTTGATAAAAGTGGGTACATCAATATTTTCAGATTCAGACATGATTATATTCCTTACATCAAGCAAAACATGTTGAAATAAATAGACTTACCAATAGTTTACTGCGAAATGCAAACAACATGTTTCGCTTAATTTGACTAAGCGCCTTCTTAGACTACCGCACTGACATGGGGCTTTTTTAGCCTGTTCGTCAATATTAAAAATCAAAATAAATCTTGACTGAGCGCATTGATAGCCTGAACGATAGAATAGGGTGAAACTTTTCCAATTTTATGAACAGATGGCACTGATAACTCAATTTTGTTAAAAATTGACATAGCGCCTTGTTTTTCTGTGGTCTTCATTTGTTATAGTTTTCACTGCTAATATTTATGTCAATATGTCGGCTGATAATTTAAAAAGCAACATTTGGAATTTCTTCAAAAATAAAAAAATTGAAATATGTCGATGGGGCTTTAGAATGGTATATAGAGGTAAATTACGTTTAATCGGTAGCAAATATGGTCTACTATCACCTTCTCAAAGGTAAACGTCTTATTACCAATCATTCTGTATATACATATATGTACAGTGTGTCCCAGGATCGACGCATGCAAAGGTGAAAAAGACAAAAAAATTGTCAATTGAATTGAAGTTTCATCTTCTGGGGTTCAGCCCTGCTTGGATGGAGACTGATTTGTGTCATAGTTTTTGTTTCAAAAAATCATGTACAGGGTCATTCCGTATATATTGACCTATATGCTAGCGGTGTTATCAATGAAGATATGAACATTTTGTAAATATGAAAGTTTTAGATATTCATCTGAACTTTTCGGAAATCCTTTAAAAAAAACAAAAGGATATCGGAATGTCAATATTTTTACAAAAGTAGCATTTTTTTCAATGCATCCCCCTCTATATTATTATATATTATGAAGGAGCTTATTTTCCTGATTTCAAAAATATATGGTTTGATACCTTTCTGATGAGTCGTTCAGTAGATATTTAAGTTTAAATATGAGTAAAAATTGGTATTTAAGTCCCGGAGCCATGAATGAAGTTGCACAAATTTATCAACTCGTGAGTATTTGGAGTAATATCTAGAAAATAAAGTTTTTTGACCTCCATTTCTGTTGATTCAATCTATATAATCACGATTCTTTTCCATTGCAACAGGCATGTGAATTTTTATTTTTAAACATATTTAAACTTGAATATCATCTGAACGACTCATCAGGTATCAAACTATATATTTTTGAATTCAGGAAAATGAGCTCTTTCATAATATATGATAATATACAGGGGGCTCTATTGAAAAAAGTGCTACTTGTGGAAAAATATTGACATTCTGATAGTCTTATGTTTTTTTTGATAAGATTTTTGAAAATTTCAGATGAACATCTGAAACTTTCATATTAACAAAATTTTCATATCTCCATAGATAACGCCGCTAGCATATTGGTCAAAATATACGGAATGACCCTGTACACTGTGGGACAAATAAGGTTAGAACATAATTTGAGGCTTAATTACTTTTTTGTTTGTTAATGGATTTTGACGATTTTTGGATATGATAAAAGCCAATATGTTCTGATTATAACCCTAAAATTGAGTTTCCAAATTTTAGCCAGGACCGGAATTAGAACGTTTTTATGAAATGATTGCATTTAAGCTCGTTGCAAAAACAAACTGCGCTACTCACAGACCAACCGATATATTTTTTCAGAAGGGCAATATTGGGAAAAGGTATCCTGAGAATATACAAAACCTAAGAAACGACGTTTTTTTCTGTATGATGGTGCTTGTCGACATAAAAACTATTTCACTTCATTTTGATCAAAGTTTCTTGAAATTTCATAGCAACGTGGATTGTTTGTTGGAGTTTTGTCGATTTTTTCACATTTTAGAATTTTTAATTTGCATAAAAAAATTATTTGTGATAATTTTTTTTTTTCGTTGAATAAACTTTGTTAAGTTTTACTTGATAATTTGAAAGGGGCCGTGACATTTCTGTGCATCCATATTCTTTTCCATCAATCGTGTAATAGATATTTTATCTTTCAAAGATAGAACCATGTCTACTTATTTAAAATCAAACAGGCAAATGTCAGAAATTTTCAACAAACAATCAAAGTTGCTATGAAATTTCAAGAAACTTTGATCAAAATGAAGTGAAATAGTTTTAATACCGACAAGCAACATCATACAGAAAAAAACATCGTTTCTTAGGTTACGGTTCTAAAATAAAGATATTATCGGGATACCTTTTCCCACTAATGTCCTTCTCAAAAGATATATCAGTTGGTCTGTGAGTAGCGCAGTCCGTTTTTGCAACGAGCTTAAACGCACCAATTCCATAAAAAAGTCCGGTTTTGTCCAAAATTCGAAAACTCATTTTTGGGTTAGTTTGGGTTAGTTTGGGTAAGAACTCATTGACCAATATCATATCCATAATTCATCAAAATCCAGAAACAAACAAACAAGTTTTTAAGGATCAAACTATGTTCTACCTTGATTTGGCTCACAGTGTATGTCCTGGAAATTAACCTAAAATCTATTTATCTTACCAGTGAAGAGCTGTTATGTTATTGAAGAAAGTTATTCAGAATGAAAAACTGAATGAGAATGCAACATTTCAAAATCCTGCGCCTACTTTGATATTTGTCATTTTTCCATTCCATGTTCTTAGAATATCATGGAGATACATTTAATCTTGATATTTGGAACGTCTATTTGTATTTTCTTGATTTTTGAATACATCAATATTTTGCAGAATTATTGCATAATTCTCCATCAATCAATCAATCAATTAATATATTACCATATTTAAACATTTAAAATAACAATTATAGTTCTAAAATAACAATGATAGTTCTACTAGTCTACTACGGGGTGTATAGTCTCGCTAGGCCATCGATTGGTCTGTACTTGAGATTCTACACCCACGTAAATAAGGCAAAATATAAATGTCTTCAATGTCTACCATTAAAAGAATTTGCTGATGAACTCTCCTAATTTCTTCAAAATATCAAAGTAGGCGGAGGGTTTTGAATTTTTGAAATTTTGCATACTCACTCAGTTTTTTATTATGAGCAACTTTCTTAGATAACATTTTGTCGTATCTCTCATAGAAGAAGCTGTTTACAGACGAGAGAAATAGCTTTTAGATTAATTTCTGAGACATATGCGATTTTACGAAACTAAAATCATGACACAAATTAGTTTCCATCCATCCCCAGAAGATGAAATTTTGATTCAAACATGTTTTGTCTTTTTCACCTATTCATGCGTCGGTCCGGGGACTCACTCTGTTTATACACTATGTCCATAAAAACTCAGTTACGTCATATGACTCATATGCAGCTATATCTTTTGATTTTTTTATGGATTTGACTTTCTGATAATTCAGACATTTTATCTTATAACGCAGTGTATAGGAAAACTTTTTCGTTTCTTGAAAAGAAATGCTGGGATAAGTGGTTATGCTAGAAAAAAATGATTCAATAATGAAATATCTGTGTACGGAAATGAAAATATTTTTTTTTCTGGCACAACCAATTATCCTAGCGAAATTTCTCAAGAGAGGGAAAAACTCTCCAATACATTGAACTATTAGATAAAATCATCTGAATTATCAAAAAGTCAATTCCAAAAAAAATCAAAACAAATAACTGCATGTGACGTCACGTTGATAACACTTCCGGTTAATTACAACCGGTCGCTATGAAAACAAAAAACGTGATTTTATGGTCCAAGACTTGGTACCAAAAATTATCAAAATCGATCTGCACGATTTCGGCAGGGCTTAACGGAGCATTTTTGAATATAGGTAAGTCTGCCTAGATCGCCTTATTTTCGGTAAAGGAATTTGTGGTTAAACGTTGTACAGTCATTTCAGGGACACCCTGTATATCCTATCATGACATTGTGGCCATTGTCTCTGGCAAGTTATCAAACAAAGTCGACAACATCCATGCCGAAATGAGCTTACTTGAACTTGAAACACCAAAAATTGTGCAAACGGTACAAATGGATGATTGTTTTCGTATTTATTTTCAAAATCAATGAATATTGCCTCAATATGTGTATGGTAGAGTAAACTTCCTTAAACAAATCCATAATTAAAACACATGCTCATATTTTTCACTATTCCTGTAAATCCTGATTAAGGTTATCAAAAATTGATTTTTCTCCTTGATAATTTTCATATGTTGTTATATTTTTCACCTCTCTTTAGATTTCAAGTTTTTTTTTTGACACATGTTATTTTATACCAAGCAAAAACTTATATCGAAAGTGACTTTTTTTTTCGTATCTCCACATTTTTAGTCCAATATTTGTCCTCTTGTAACATCTATCCGGAGACATACTGTATACAGTGTGTCCAGAATAAAATGATGTACATACATGGAGATATTAGCAAAGGTAAGAGTTACGACTTCACTTGAATGGAAAAAAAATCGCGTATTTATATGTCCAAGAATATTCTTTTGTGACGAAACATGCCCAGTGGTACGAGCTTCCAAGGCGGCCGACAGCGGACACGACGTTACAACCATTGCATCTCGCTATCGAACATCTCGGCTTTTGTCCCGTTTGTCACAAGCCCAAACTACTGCTTAGATTCGAGAATCACAAGGTTTATTCGGTTGCCTACGTCTAGAATATTGGAGAACTTTCGCCATCTATCGAGGCATTGAAGAGGATATAAAAGCTCCGCCATTCCGACAAAAGGGCGGTTCAGATTATGTTAAGCTGTGATTGTGTGGTGTTGTAATCCGCGTGCTGTAGTGACTTTAAATAAATAAATCAAAACTGGACAAGTGTTTTCTATAACGAAATTCGTGACACTATTGTTGCCCCCACAGATATTTCATTTCTCAACATATACCTAGCTATAGACTACGATAAACCAACGATGTGTTCATCTCTCTCAGGCTGCGTGGGGGCTTCGTATAGCCTGAGAGCTTAGAACATAGAACCCACTAGAACTAGCGTACACCCTAGATTCCGGACAAATTGTTTGTCACTATAATAAACATGTTATTATTTACATCTCGTTTGTTGAATTCGTTAAACGTTCGTTCAACGTTGCCTTGTTGCAAATAGAAAGCACTCAGAATTTTCACTTTTTATCAAAAGGGATTAACCAGTTTATTTATGATGTCGAAAAGAAGTCTTTAATCTCACAAATTCCTACTGTTTATTCAAATATTTATCACGTGACTTACTACCAGTTTCGGGGTCTACACTTTGCACCTCATCCTCAGGTCATCGAAACTAAAGGAATATATTCAAGTTACAAGGACGTCATTAGATACATAAAACAATGAAGGACCTCACATGCAACATGGGGAAACATACATTTGTAGAAAGGACAAAAAACATTGTAACTTGTAACATGAGAGTCAAGTACGCCCTTCAGATGAACAATGAAGAATGTGCTAAATCACGTTGGAAAATAAAATGTTCATCTGAAGGGCGTACTTGACTCTCATGTTACAAGTTACAATGTTTTTTGTCCTTTCTACAAATGTATGTTTCCCCATGTTGCATGTGAGGTCCTTCATTGTTTTATGTATCTTATGACGTCCTTGTAACTTGAATATATTCCTTTAGTTTCGATGACCTGAGGATATGGTGCAATGCAAAGTGACCACGAAACTGGTAGTCACGTAATAAATTTGGAGAAGACCGTTTCTCAATCTCCACAATTGAAAAAAAAACTTGAGTCAAATTGGTCAATTGATAATCTTTTTTTCAGGGTGACTCAAAAACAAATGAGTCACATTGTGGACACAGGGTGAAAAAGAAAAATGTCCATTTCTGAAGAACCAAATTATTTTGCTCATTATTAAAGCTAAAATTTCCAGATTTTAAGGATATGGGTAAGAGGATATACGACAATGCTAAAAATAGCGTCAAACAAATTGTGGGCATACTTTGTTGTGTATCCAGTCGAACTTGTTATAATTTCAATTATTTTCTTCAATGAAACAACCAAAATTAACTTTTTTTTTTCTCTGTTTTTCCGTACATTGACTTGTTTTCGAAAAAAAAAACGAGGACAGATTCTGAAAAGAATCTAGTTGTATCTTGAGTTGTATTTTTCATCTATGAAGAAAATAATTATTACAAATTAGTCAGTGGCGTACATTTACCTTTTTCTTAACAAAGGTTAGCACTCTGTATCTTGAAAACAATATCATGTTAATTATTTTTATGAAATTAGCTTAGGAATACGCCCTTGAGTTCGATGTACGCAATTCGGAAACTCCCTGTATATTATCAACTTAGCGTGTTTTTCGGTATGACCTAATTCCTACACAAGATGACATTCTATCTCTTCATCATTGCAACGAGTTTTGCTAGAGAAATCACTTGTCCAGTTTCAATCAATCTATGTACAGTCACTATTCCATAATCACTCACTATCACACTACTTTATATCACAACTTATCCATCTTTTCAACGGTTCGGTCGCAATATTATCTCACGATCCATACATCGACTGTTCTATTGGCGCTGAAGAACTGTGTAGAATCTTTTCTGCCTTCTGGCGTCGCTGGAATGTACTAGAAGAAATCGATATTTCACAGTGGATGCAAATCCTGTGTTGGGGGACAATTTTCGAGTCTTGTTTGTTCCGACCGACTTTAAGGCTCGGTCCACTAGATGTAGACATATGTTTCGTCACGCATTGTCCTCTCCTCATAGCACGTCGTTCCGAAATGCCTTCATATCTGTATCGGCATTCACGTCGTAGGCCTCTTTCATTTTGTCTTTGGCACTTGGGATGTTCAGACGGATTCGCTGGTGTATATCGTTCATCTTTCTGCGAAGATCACGCGTGGTCATCTCCAGCGACATCACCATCAGGTAGACAACTAGAGTCCAGATCACATGGCAGTCGGAGTTCACGACCCATGATAATTCTTGTTGGGGTCTCGCCTGTCGCTTCGTGAACTGCAGACCGGAATTCCAAAAGAAACAGATGAGAATGCTCGTCCTAGTCTCTTTAATGGTAAGAGACAACTTTGGCCAAGTGTCTGTTGATGGTCCTGTTCACCATGCCATCCGATTGTGCCAGAAGTCGTCTATAACAATTGTTCTACAAATTCTACTCAGCTCCATGGCAGTGCCTACAGAGCTCTGGGCATGGTCTTCTGGACAAGGCATCAACATTCTAGTGGCTTGATCCAGCTCGATGCTCCGGATCGAAATCGAACTCGCATCTCCAGCCAGCAACACACGAACTATTCCTCCGTCTTTCTCATATAGTATCACCTCTTCGTTGTTGACTCTCAGTATTCCATTTTCACAATCCAATTGGAATCTTCGGAAGTTCATAATGTTCATTCCGATTATAATTTTCTCTTCAATACTTACCAGCATTGGATGTTCGAAGCTGGTGCTTCCCAGACTCAGTGCTTTATCCTCACCAAGTCTCCTGTTGCCGTACGTAATCGCCGAAAAGTTGGTTTTATCATTGTCGGTGTTATGACAATATCGGGCCTGATGATTGTCTTCTTCGCACCTGTATCCAGCCGCATGATGAGATGTTCTCCATTGATCTAGCCATCTACAAACACGCTGTTATGTTTTAGTCCTATGGCTTAGAACTATGGCGGTATCTTTGAGGCATACTAGTTACAGGTCGACGATTGTTCCTTCGCAATAACCTTCGACGCCGGAGTAGGTGCTCGCGTCTCTTTCCCACATCGGTTTCGACTGTGGCCAAGCTCTCGACAACTTCGGCTCCACAGCTCCCTTCGCTTGGTGGCCCCTTCTTCCTTTATAACTCTCCTCACAGCTGCTTCGAGGGATATCCCGCGAAGACTGTTCCTTCATACTTTGCTTGAGCGCAGCAAGCTTGACGCACTGCTTCGCCGCTTCGAGTTTCAAGGCTCTTGATAGTGCATTCAACGGTTTGTCGGGTCGATGAAGAATCAGGAACATCTCTATCTCCTGGTCCCGGAGTTCATCCAGAATGGCCTAAACTGCAAGTCTCCCATAACACTTTCTGGCGTAGTTGAATGAGCCAGTCGTGCAAGGTGAGCTGCATCAGCTTGGAACTCCTGCAGGCTCTCGTTGGTCTTTTAAGAGAGGTTCTGTAGCTAAGAGTATGGTGAACGTGCTCCAAGTGAGTCTGTCCATATCAAAGCTCCAGGTGGTTGACCAGTATATCGTAGTCCTCCTGTTTTTGAGTTTTCAGCGTCTGCAGGATTTCCGTTGCCTCCCCACGAAGTGCCAGATGCAATGAAAGGGCTTCTCGGTTCCAGTCCATCTAATTGCCCTTGCTGCTGCCTTAAACTTTCATGTGAACTCTGATGGTTTCAGCCTCTTTCTTGGAACTCGCGCACCTTGGCTCACGATTGTTATTTTTTGGTTGTTTCATGATCACTGCCACTTGCAATCTTCTCATTTGCTGCATCTCTTTTTCCAGAGTCTTCACTGTACCTCCTGGCTGTTTTCCGATTTCTTCAGCTACCTGAACCTTCAAGTAGTTCTAGTTGTTCGCCAGCTGTCTCTCAATCTTCTCCACAGCTATAGAAGAATCTTCGCGTTTCTCTTCCATAACGCTGGGAGATTCTTCAAACTTCTCTTTCAACTTCCCCGAGTTCTCCTTCATAGCTGTGGAAGATTCCTCGAATTTGTTCTCCGATTTTCTCGAGTTTTCCTCTAATTTTCTAGAGTTTTCTCCCATAGCTCTAGAAGATTCTTCGAACTTGTTTTCTAGCTTTCTCGATAATTTCCCAATCGCGTTGGGATCAGAAATCACGAATTAAAACGTATCGGGCTAAATACGTCTCAATTCTTCCAGAGCCATCTATATTGTAATTCAAGCAATGTTTTAACAATTGCAACTTCGCATATCACGTCAACGGTGGTCAAAATTTTGCATTGATTCGAGGGGCTTTCTTTGAAAATTGAGGTATATTACGATTACGAGATACGGAAAATGTTCAGTGAAACTGTAATTTGAAAGAATAACATAAAGATTATCGCAACAAGTTTGATGTTCATTAGCTTTTAACATAAGAATTCACATAATACATATTCCATCCAAACAAAAGTTTTATGATTTGTTGTGAAAAAATATTAATTCTAAACAATAAAACAATAAAACCGCCCGATAGGTAGATGATTACAGATTTTGGGATGTGTTTCCGTCAGTTTCTGGAGAACAGGAGTTGATAATAATTATTAAAACTGATAAACCAAAAAGCACTATCTACGTCGCCATATTGTTTTTCCTCTGATTTTTCCGCAAGACATAGAGGCTGGTGCTTATACAGTGTCTTTCAAAAGTCCCGGAACGGTCTCAAAACATGTAAATGTGGCAACAGTGCCGATATTATCATCGGTTCAGGCATGTCCTTGAACCACCAAGTACTAATTTTTACATTTTTTTTTCAAGCCGTTTGTGAAATACGGGACCGTTCCGGGACTTTTGACAAAGTGCAAAGTTGCTGTATTTTAGATAAAAATCTGATATTTGGAGGATCTAATAACCGAGAGGCGCTCAATTTATTGCAATAAAAATTAAATTGGCTTTGCATTTAAAAAAAAAAAGTGGTTTACTTTTCTCAAAAAATGTTAACGTGGCAACATTGCTGATATTGCCATCGGATAAGACATGTCCTAAAACCTCCAAGTACCAATTTTTCATTTATTTTTGAGCCGTTTGTGAAATACGAGACCGTTCCGGGACTTTTGAAAGACACTATGTTTGAGGAATCCAGGATCAGGCATTAATTAATCAAGTTTTTCTATTGACATATGTATTTTTCTCATCCAGTATTCACCGAAAGGCATAGACACACACATACCATAATATGAAACTATCTACCTACCAGTCTATTAGGAAAATATTGATTGTTACTGGGCGTCCATAACGGAGCTCAGCGCCTCGCTCCGAACCGAGTCTAGGACTGATGCCTACCGTACCTCCTAACTAAATAATAAATCCTTGTATTTCAATGAATGCGGCCACAACGAAGCGCCGACCTCCGCTCGAAGCTAGGTAGTGCCTGTCCCTGAAACCCGATATTCAAGTCAGTATTTTTCGGATGCTTGACCCGAGATCATCGTAGCGAATTATTATGGACAAGGACTAGTTGATTACGGCTGTGTTGATCAGAGAGCCACTTTGGATCAAAAGAGATACATTTCACCATAATTGAGTAGTTTTGACCAATTTATGAAAGGAAAGAGCGGCAGAATTCAAAGTATCAGATAAGCCCATAATTTTTACTTTGACCCGGACTGTTGTATTCGCTTGTAACTTCTCTACATCCGATAGACAACTGATAGAGATAGACCGTCAGATAACGACATATTTTGCTGACTGATTTTCTTGTCGCTGAGCTCAAAAAATGAAAATTTAAAAAAACAGTGCCATAAGGTTTGCACGAATTTATATGATTGAAATTAAGGTGCCATCTTGTAAAAGAATACTCGATTGCTGTTGCATTATTTCGCTTATATGCCAATCAACAAAATGAATTATGATATCATCAAGAAACCGACAAAAATTTCCCATAAGCAGGTCAGCCGTTGAGAAAAATATACCGGTCGGACAATATTGCGAAGAAATTTTTGCTATGCCATGCACACTTGCGGTTGCTAAAATTTCATTTTTTGTAGTCAACACTGGCATAATTTCCAGTAGTTAAAATCCCCAAAGCAAGAAAATCAGTCAGCAAAATATGTCGTTATCTGACGGTCTATGACTTGTGCCAAGAATAAATGAGTAATAGCTTTTTTCAAGAAAAAATTCCCTCTGTGGTGCACGAATCAATCCGGCTCCTAGTTCCTCGTTATGGCCAGCCATGAGCGAGAGTCGATGCGCGGGTCCAGAGTCTGGTCGTAATACCCGGGTCTGAGTGTGGGTCAAGGGTCCCCGTTATGGACGCTGCCTAGATTGCGATATCTTTGGTACCTAACTTTACCTTCCCACTTACCTCAATCTTAACGCAGAAATAACTTAATTTCTCACCGTGTTTCTCAGTTTTTCAAAATACACTGTGAAGGTGGATTAAAGCAGGTTGATACTAGTTGTATAGATGCAGAGCCGTCTATAGGGTTATAGTTGGAACTAGAAGTAAGCCTAACCCCAATCGGGACAACACACGGTGTTGCCAATACTATTACTTCAGGGCTTGTGTTACAATATAGACGGCTCTGCTTCTTCCGATAAAGATTCACAAATTCTTTCTTGTAGGTCAGCTTTCTCCCCACTCGTCACTCGTATCCATGTCACGTTTCCCAACACCGTCTTCAACTCAGCGAACTTCAATCCGGATAACAGATCTTGTTCCGTAGCAATAATAACGACTATTTATGTCCGATTCCATACCACAAAATAGATCTCACTTCCGACACCAATGTAACGAATTTCGCTCTAGAAATAACTTGTCCAGTTTTAATTGATTCACTTACAGTCAAAATTTAAAAACACTCTCTTCACAGTTATTTATATCACAACTTATTGATGTGTTCAATTGTCCGTTCGCAATTTATCTCATGATCAATACACCGACTCCACTGTTCTCCTATCGACGATCTTATTATACCCCATCGTCAAATCCGCTCAAATAATGTAGAACTGTGTTGAAATTTTTCCCGCAAGTTTATTTCAAGAAATTTGAGTAAAAGCATTCTTTATTCACACATTGCGCGTTATTCGAGTTACCTCGACACCACAACTTTGTTAATTTTTTTCCAATAAGTTATCTGAGTATCTGAGATCAAGAAATAGACTTCTGATGACCACGGAGGTAGGTACTATGATAATACTTTCAGCTGAATATTGAGTAGTGGTTGTAGGGACCATCCATCAGAAAGTGCAATCTGCAAGGATTTTGCTCGGACTCCGACAAAGGTAGTGTCTCAAAAAAAATAAAAATATGTGGTTGAAAGATATTCCTGCCTCCAATTAAAAATTGAAGACTGACAACCGAAGTTCCTACATAACGTATGTAGATCGTCAGCAGCAGAGTAGATCTCTGCTATAGTGGTGCCAACGCCCACAAATCTTTTTTTTTTTTCGAAAATAAATCGTCCTTCTGATGTCTTCACACAGTCTCGAAGACTATTTTAAGTATGTTTCTATGTTGCAATCGTCAGACAAAAAAAAAACGCCGCGATGTCTATTGCCAATGCCACGACATTCGAAAAAAAAAATCCTTCGTACATGAAAATTTCAGGAATTCGCACTGATATACGGTTTTATTAATAATGTGAAAAAATTCAGGGTTAGTTTCCTTGCTCAGAAATGAAAAGAAGGGTTCGTATAGATATGTTTCAGGAAATTCTTCTTTAGAGAGATACACAGGGAACGAACACTCTTTGACGACTTTTTTTTTTCGTTATTCAAGTGGTCTGGCGTATCCTTCGCAGCGGTTCAGAGCAAAAGCCAGCAGATCGCACTACTTGATGGTCCCCCAGACTCTTCTTGAAAAAAGGTAGTAACATAGTACCTCCGCGGCCACCAGAGGCTCCATTTTCGAATCAGGCAAAGTAAATATGCTGTACAAATCTAATATACTTTTCGCCCCATATTCACTTCGCCTGAATGGAAACAGGGCCCCAGCTCTTTGTCTATAAACTTCAATATTGGTCACCTTTCCTTATGCTGCTTTCCACCATTGATATATTTCGTTTCCGCTTGACTGATGAGATGTTCTGAGTCTGACACGTTTCGAGTATGAGAACATGTGATCGGTTGGTCAGCAGAGTTTTCTGAACTATTTTTGAAATCTTGATTGATTGGTTCGAGGAGTTCCTGAAAAAAGAACAAGAAAAGATTACATTTTTTTTGTAGTATAAATGGTAATCTTGAGGTTGTGGTAAAACGTCTAGTCATCTCCAAGGACTTTTTTGCCAAGTTTATAACTTTTTTCGAAATGAAAATAGCAAAGTGAACATTCAAGTAAATATCTGCCTTGTTATAGGATCTCAAACGCGTCTGTGTTTTTGAAGGTGATGTGTCGTATCAGGGTGCAGAGCAGCAAACATTGTCAGTCTTCACTACCGCAGGGAATGCTGAGCACTCATTGTTCTCCTTACGCTTTCCTTCTTTTTTCTACAACGCTTATTTTCTCCTGTTTCCCGATGTGTATATGTCCTTTTCCTTGCCCTCTTGATCTATGTATTTCCTAAAGGTTCTGAGTTTTCTCGTCAAGATAATTGTGTAGAACATCCGTAAGTTTGAAAGTTGTCAGTGTAGAACGGACAATTGAAAAGTTTCTTGATGAGAAAGCTAGGGAAAAAGAGAATAGATAGATTTGATGATTGGTGATAGAGAAGGGTAGGAAAGACATCGTGCGTTCAATATTATTTGAAGCTTTTTACACTACAATAGAATGGGTAGCTAGCCTCCAAATCGCAGTGAGTAAAGATATTTAGTACAGGATATCAAAAAACATTTTTTGTCACGAAAAAAATACAAAAGACAATAAGGTTCAGATGCTATGAAAACAAGGTATACTTCCACTTGGTACCGAGAAAGTTGCCATGTAAAAGTTAAATCTATGCTAAATTTGAGCCATATAAATAACGGAATATGTGAGTTTGGCGGAAAAGTTTTTTTTTTGATATCTCGCCTCCTATCTCGTATCTTGTTTTTTTCCGTCAAGAAGTGTACACTGATTAATATAAGGTCATTTTGTTGAATCCAGTGGAGTGGAAAAAAAACCTTTTTATTTTTTTTCTGATATTTAACCCAGTTGCGATTTTTATGACTCACCCTGTATCAATCTTTATCTAAATTTGAATGTTAGTATTTTGAGTGATAACGGATCGACGACAACTAATAGATTTGACTGTAGAGGGTTGTCAATTTTGAATATGCAGGGTGATTATTTATTAGCGGATGACAATTTTTCAAAAACAAATTTCAATAAATCATTGCTTGGCCAACTTTTGGGATTCCAGTTCCAAATTTAAACATGCGTTACCTCAATAAACAAGTTGCCCTGCATAAGAACCGACACAGAGCAGGAGCATGTAGGGAAACCCATGCAAAATATTATGATTTAATGCAACTAACCTATACAGGGTGGACCGGAAGTAATGGAACATACGTTAACAGTAGGTTCCTTACACGAAAGTGTTGCGATCGACCTCAACTTGTCAATTTCGGAAGTTGATATTATGAGAGATACAGGGTTCCAAAGTTGAATTTCAATTTTTGATTTTTTCAAATAACTTTTGAAATAATCAAGTTATACTCATGAAATGTCGTATATGGGGGATTTTTGTCATGCAAAATTCATATTTGGCCTTGAAATGGTCTTAAATGTAGGGGGTGCCACTTACACATCTTTCCACTCATTCAAATAGTTATAACTTTTTTGAACACACTCGAACATCTTTTTGAATTGACATATTGATTTTTCCGTCATTTCTACGTAAAAAAGGTATGCGTTTTAAACGTCGATAGGAGTAACCTTTTTCAGGACATTTGCCCTTGAAGTAGGTAATCTATGCAATGTTGTTTCGAATGGAAAATTTTGAAAATCAACATAGGGGGCGAAAACGCCGTTGTGACAGTAATTTTGACAAGTGTCTCGATGTTCAATGTTTCTTATAAAAAAAAATCAGATTATTTTTTCTCGATTGAAAAGACATTGAGCATTCAAGCTTTTGTCAAAATTATTATGATAACGCCGTTTTCAAAGCCTCCTTTGTTCATTTTTAAAATTTTCTATTTAAAACACATTGCATGAATCACTTCATGTTCAAATATCTTGATAAAGCTTACTCCTAGCCACTTCTACAACGCATACCTTTTTCATGAATTAAGTATAACACGTTTCTCGAAGTTTGTTTTTAAAACAATTTTATTCACTTCTGAATTACAATAAATTGAAAATGGCATAAAAGCTCTACAACGTCTATCAACTGACTGACTAATTAAAGCGAGAAAAGCATAAGCATTAATTATAAAGTGGAATTGGATAGGTATGCTTGGTCAGAATAATCCTGGCTTGGACGGCGGATAACTCCTCCTTAGATTCAACACATCCTGTTAAAGGGTAGTTGAAGAGGGTGGCTGACTTCTTCTGGTTGAAGGGCTGACTGGTTGTCCTTTCCCTTCGTCCACTTCTTGATCAGCATCTTGACAGCAAGGTACCCAATGGCCAACAATACTGAAAAATATATTAGTATTGTCCATAGACTGGGCACCGTCTTGATATCGCCAAAAATTAGGTGTGGCCGATTTTCTTCGATTCTTTGCTTGATTTCGTGAAGTTCATCAAGGTCAAGGTGTATGTCTTGGAGTTGAAGTTGTAAGTCCAGAGTTGGTAGACTTCTGGGCAGGGTGTCGATGTCGGGGAAGATGATTGCTTGTTTATCGGTATTGGTCGTGTCTTCATTGATGATCGAAGTTTTATTGATTTTAAACTGGCATCCTATAGAAAGGTGTAGTAGGTAGCTCCCAAGGATTCTCTGTGTTTCCCTCTGCTGGTTGCATTGGAGTTCAATGACGTCTTCTTGTGGAGAGACTAAGATGTATTAGTTAGAGTCATCCAATTGGTTGATAATAGACTTGGCAATGGAAACTTCGATTTGTTGACAGGTGGAAATGCTTTTTGTGTTTTCAAGTAGCTGTACTTCGCAACGACATTCTGGTTGAATTTCTTCCTGCTTTTCTTCCTTCTCGCACAGGTATGGATTGTTGAAGACTTCTTGACAGGGTGCTCCCATATATGCATAGTGTAATTGATTTTTGACCATGTATTTGTTTTTTGGAATAACTATCTTAAACAGACTCTGATCTTTGATAGGAAATGATTATAGTCGATAATAATCCAAGATATTGATATAGGTGATGGGTATTCTCAAAAGGTAAACTATTCTATTTTTTGATACGTAGCAATCAACTTTTATTACTTTTTCGAGTAGAAGCGAATTTCCAAATTTATTGCTAAAGGCAAACGATTTTTTCCTCTGATTTGCTGTGATTTTGAAAGTTCCCTGAAAAGATCACTGGTTTTTATTATGCTAGGATGTGAAACTTTCAATCTGGAAAAGGTGATTGAATTTTCAACATCCTGTAGGATTGAATCAGTGATTTCATAGGTATTGATAATTTGGATCAAGACATCTCTGTTGAAGTACATATTGTCTCTGATTGTTCTATTCTGAACAAATAAACTTATGTGTTTGAGTTTGGTTTCAATAACTTTTTCATTTTGGTCTATTTCCTGAATTGTTCGATTGAATTTATCGATAACGCTTACTGATATTGAGTTTTGTTTTTGGATGAATTTTGCCAAATTGTCTTGGTTTTTCTCAAGATTGTTTATAATCTTGTCATAACGTTCGCCGTCAGCTGCGTCCAAATTTCCGCTCTTCTGAATCTTTGTGGGTGAGGTATTAAGCCTTTAATTTTGCATTCCACTCTTTCTTGAGTCATTGTCATTAGCGTAACGTAATCTACTAGTTCAGCATAATATTCACCATGTTTCATAAGGGAATCCGTTACATTTAAAGATCGTTTATGCAGTTTATTTACTTCGTCAATAATAGAGCTCAAATCATAGTAATGTATAAGTGTGTAGGTGTATTCTGTTAGTCTTGCATTTTCCAATTTTATCGGTACAATTCCGGGATTGTCATCAATTTTCCTTAGTGTTATTCCGTCTCCGATTACGATTACGGCACCTGCAAGCCTGAAAATAATATTCGTCTTAGTCAAAACTGTATGTTCTGCGTAGTGGTCGTTCTAAATTACCCATATGGATTTTATTACGGGATTCGGTAGTAACTGTTTTTCTGTCGGGATTGGATGAAATGATTTTTGTGGGTTTTTGGAATTTGTCTGATGGTTTTTGTCGAATGAACTGTTTGGGGTATACCTGTTGGTCTGGTTTAAATATTTCGGGGGTGTCTCTGTTTTTGTCAATTTTGGAAGTTAATTTTTGTTTTTTGTCCATTAATCTCTTATTCAATTCTGAATACATCAACTTTAATTTTTCATTATGGTTGTCCACATAGTCGCTCAATATTAGTTGGTCCAATTTTATGTTGAAAGGGTCGTTTGGGGAGATGTGTTACATCAATTGGTTTCATATTTGTTGTGGAATGGGTTGAGTGATTGTAGGCTAGAATAGCGTAGATCATTTTTTGACTGATTGGTACACTACTAACTATGATCTTGATTGTTCAATAGTCGTATGTGTTCTGACAAAGTGGAGTGAAGTCGTTCTATACTTCCGTTAGACTGTGGGTGGTTAGGTGAACAAAAGTGGAGACTTACTTTATGCAAACTAGGACTTTTTTGCCAAGTTTATAACTTTTTTCGAAATGAAAATAGCAAAGTGAACATTCAAGTAAATATCTGCCTTGTTATAGGATCTCAAACGCGTCTGTGTTTTTGAAGGTGATGTGTCTGTCGTATCAGGGTGCAGAGCAGCAAACATTGTCAGTCTTCACTACCGCAGGGAATGCTGAGCACTCATTGTTCTCCTTACGCTTTCCTTCTTTTTTCTACAACGCTTATTTTCTCCTGTTTCCCGATGTGTATATGTCCTTTTCCTTGCCCTCTTGATCTATGTATTTCCTAAAGGTTCTGAGTTTTCTCGTCAAGATAATTGTGTAGAACATCCGTAAGTTTGAAAGTTGTCAGTGTAGAACGGACAATTGAAAAGTTTCTTGATGAGAAAGTTAGGGAAAAAGAGAATAGATAGATTTGATGATTGGTGATAGAGAAGGGTAGGAAAGACATCGTGCGTTCAATATTATTTGAAGCTTTTTACACTACAATAGAATGGGTAGCTAGCCTCCAAATCGCAGTGAGTAAAGATATTTAGTACAGGATATCAAAAAACATTTTTTGTCACGAAAAAAATACAAAAGACAATAAGGTTCAGATGCTATGAAAACAAGGTATACTTCCACTTGGTACCGAGAAAGTTGCCATGTAAAAGTTAAATCTATGCTAAATTTGAGCCATATAAATAACGGAATATGTGAGTTTGGCGGAAAAGTTTTTTTTTTGATATCTCGCCTCCTATCTCGTATCTTGTTTTTTTCCGTCAAGAAGTGTACACTGATTAATATAAGGTCATTTTGTTGAATCCAGTGGAGTGGAAAAAAAACCTTTTTATTTTTTTTCTGATATTTAACCCAGTTGCGATTTTTATGACTCACCCTGTATCAATCTTTATCTAAATTTGAATGTTAGTATTTTGAGTGATAACGGATCGACGACAACTAATAGATTTGACTGTAGAGGGTTGTCAATTTTGAATATGCAGGGTGATTATTTATTAGCGGATGACAATTTTTCAAAAACAAATTTCAATAAATCATTGCTTGGCCAATTCTCTTATTCTCAAAAGGTAAACTATTCTATTTTTTGATACGTAGCAATCAACTTTTATTACTTTTTCGAGTAGAAGCGAATTTCCAAATTTATTGCTAAAGGCAAACGATTTTTTCCTCTGATTTGCTGTGATTTTGAAAGTTCCCTGAAAAGATCACTGGTTTTTATTATGCTAGGATGTGAAACTTTCAGTCTGGAAAAGGTGATTGAATTTTCAACATCCTGTAGGATTGAATCAGTGATTTCATAGGTATTGATAATTCGGATCAAGACATCTCTGTTGAAGTACATATTGTCTCTGATTGTTCTATTCTGAACAAATAAACTTATGTGTTTGAGTTTGGTTTCAATAACTTTTTCATTTTGGTCTATTTCCTGAATTGTTCGATTGAATTTATCGATAACGCTTACTGATATTGAGTTTTGTTTTTGGATGAATTTTGCCAAATTGTCTTGGTTTTTCTCAAGATTGTTTATAATCTTGTCATAACGTTCGCCGTCAGCTGCGTCCAAATTTCCGCTCTTCTGAATCTTTGTGGGTGAGGTAATAAGCCTTTAATTTTGCATTCCACTCTTTCTTGAGTCATTGTCATTAGCGTAACGTAATCTACTAGTTCAGCATAATATTCACCATGTTTCATAAGGGAATCCGTTACATTTAAAGATCGTTTATGCAGTTTATTTACTTCGTCAATAATAGAGCTCAAATCATAGTAATGTGTAAGTGTGTAGGTGTATTCTGTTAGTCTTGCATTTTCCAATTTTATCGGTACAATTCCGGGATTGTCATCAATTTTCCTTAGTGTTATTCCGTCTCCGATTACGATTACGGCACCTGCAAGCCTAAAAATAATATTCGTCTTAGTCAAAACTGTATGTTCTGCGTAGTGGTCGTTTTAAATTACCCATATGGATTTTATTACGGGATTCGGTAGTAACTGTTTTTCTGTCGGGATTGGATGAAATGATTTTTGTGGGTTTTTGGAATTTGTCTGATGGTTTTTGTCGAATGAACTGTTTGGGGTATACCTGTTGGTCTGGTTTAAATATTTCGGGGGTGTCTCTGTTTTTGTCAATTTTGGAAGGTCATTTTTATTTTTTGTCCATTAATCTCTTATTCAATTCTGAATACATCAACTTTAATTTTTCATTATGGTTGTCCACATAGTCGCTTAATATTAGTTGGTCCAATTTTATGTTGAAAGGGTCGTTTGGGGAGATGTGTTACAATTGGTTTCATATTTGTTGTGGAATGGGTTGAGTGATTGTAGGCTAGAATAGCGTAGATCATTTTTTGACTGATTGGTACACTACTAACTATGATCTTGATTGTTCAATAGTCGTATGTGTTCTGACAAAGTGGAGTGAAGTCGTTCTATAATTCCGTTAGACTGTGGGTGGTTAGGTGAACAAAAGTGGAGACTTACTTTATGCAAACTAAGCATTTCAGTTAAAACAGTATTTTTGAATTCTGTTCCGTTATCTGCGACTATTTGTTTTGGAACACTATGATGTGAGAAAAATATCGAAAGTTTGTCGACGATTTCAGTTGCTGCCAATGAACAAAGCGGGTACGCTTGTGCGTATTTGGAAAAACTATCCATGGTAGTCAAAAATTTTGTTATATCTAAGGTGTAGGTGTCGAGATATATGATTTCAAAAGGTTTTGATGGTGTTTGTGATACATTCATCTGTGTCTTTCGTATTTGCTACGTTGGCAAATTTCACATTCATTTATAAATGACTTAACTGCATTTTTTAAATTCGGCCAATCATATTTGCTTTTCATTCGTTCGAGGGTTTCATCTATTCCACGATGATTCGTCTTGGATTCGTCATAATTTTGAATAATTTCTGGTATATCTCTTTTGTTAGTCACATCAATTATTTAGTTAAACATCGTTTTAATTTTATTGATGGCCACTTGAAGATTTTTCGGATAGCTTCACAAAATGGTTCATATATTTCTGGGTTTTCGAAATATATATGATATTGTTCATCCGGGATAATAAGCTCTTTGACGAAATTGATTATATCCTGTTCAAAATTGTCTCTAGAGAGTTAAATGATCTTGGGTTTCATTGGTGAGTGTAAAACAGATGTTATGATCAGTTGATTCGCACCGTAGTTTACTGGTAAGTCTGCAATTGGCACGCCTATAATTGGGTTTTCGCTTGCGTTTGTATGGATCGTCATGTTGTCTTCGTCATCAGCTGGGTGCTGACTTGCTAAATCTCTATCAGCTTCTGTGATGTCAACCTGAGGTAAGGTGGACAGTTGATCTAGATTTGTTTGATTTTCTAGTTCTTCACTGAAGTCATTGATGGATTGGACCAGTGGCTGATTCGGTTCGTCAGGTATTGTTTCTTTAGTATGTAGTTCTATTCTTGAGAGTGCATCTGCGTTGGTGTTTAATTTTCCTTTCTTGTATATGATGTTGTAGTCGAATTCTTCCAATTTTATTTTCCATCTTGTAAGCTTGGAACTCGGATCTTTGAGGTTGAAGAGCCACTGCAGAGGTTTGTGGTCTGTGATGACGTTGATTTTTCTTCCAAAAATGTATGGGCGGAAATATTTTGTGGCTCATACTATAGCCAATAATTCTTTTTCGGTGGTCGAATAGTTCTTTTCCGAGTCATTCAGTGTCCTGGATGCGTAGGACACGGGAAGGTCTTGTCCAATAACTCCTTGAGATAACACGGCTCCTATTGCGACATCACTTGCATCGGTAGTAAGAGTAAATGGTTTTGAAAAATCTGGATATTCCAATATTGGATCGTTTATCAACAGATTTTTGCAATTTTCGAAACATTTACGGAATTCTTCATCGTATTCAATCTTCGCTCCCTTTTTTAGGCATCTAGTCATGGGTTTCGTGAGTTTTGCGAAGTCTCTTATGAAGCGGCGGTAATATCCTAAGAGTCCTAGAAATCCTTCTAATTGTTTGGTGGTATTGGGAATTGGAAAGCGTTTAATGGCATCAATTTTGTCGGGGTTTGGCTTAACTCCGTCTGCTGTCACCACATGACCAAGATAAGCCACTTCTTTTTGTAAAAATTCAGATTCATCCAATTGGATTTTAAAATTCGATTCTCGTAGACGTTCAAAAACTTCTTTTAATCGTTCTAGGTGCTCTTGGAGTGAGGTCGAAAAAATGATTATATCGTCAAGATACACTAAACATTTTTCGTTCTGGATCCCTCGAAGTATGTTGTCCATAATCCTTTGGAAGGTCGCTGGCGCGTTCCTTTATCCAAACGGCTTCCGCAGGAATTCGTAGTGTCCATTATCAGTGTCATCTTCATGCATTTGGATTTGATGAAATCCGCTCGCCAGGTCCAAGGTCGAAAAATACTGACACCTGCCAAGTTTGTCCAGAAGGTCCGTTATATTCGGTAGGGAGTATCTGTCTCCACTTTTTTTGACCGGATGTATCTTCTTTTTTCGGGGCAACCCATATGGGGAAACTCCATGGTGAACTGCTAGGTCTGATAATTTTTTGGTCCAACATATTTTTGACTTGTCTTTCAACTTCCGGTTTGTGTACAAAAGGATAAGGGTACGACTTGGAGTATATGGGTACTTCGTCACTGAGTTTTATTCTATGTTTAATTTTGCTAGTGAAGGTCAAAGGTTAATTCTCATTGTAGAAAATGTCTGAATATTCTTTTAATAATGCCACAATCTTGTATTTTTCTTCATTGTTAAGGTGATCAGTTCGAAATTCAAAAAAATTCAATGTGTTAACAGATTTTTCATTCTTATTCCCATCAAAATAATTCAGGTCAATTTCTTCGCTATTTCCAATGTCAAATTTTTCAACTTCAATTATATGGTGAAAATCCAAGGTAACTGGTTTGCAAGTATTATTCAGGATTGTTGTCAAAGCAAAACCATTATTTGCAACAGAAAGGCATTTAGGGATTTCACAATTATGCATTTTCTGATGAGGTATCAAGATTTCTCCATTTTTAACACAAGTCCTTACTCTAACAATTTGTTCCATACGTGGGGCTATTGTTACACAATTTATTTCAGGCTATGTTCTGTGAAATTGTAACTTGATACTAGTGTGAGGTGTTATCAAGAGTCCTTAGTCGAATTCTAGACTGGCTTGAAGTAATTTAAGATTATCAAGTCCGAGAAGTCCATCAAATACATTGTGGAACTTGAATAAATAGAATTTTAGGTTTTTATCTCTGGACAGATTGAACATTTTTGGTGATGGTATCAGCGTGCTATATTGATGCGATGATTTTTGAAAAACTGTTGAGACTATGAATGGATCATTATAAATTCTGTCGAAAAATAGTTTCATTGCTAAATTTGGGTCGATAAATGATCTCGTAAAACCTGAGTCGATCAAGATTTTCAATTTAGTTTCAGGGAAGACAATATATGCTAATTCACTCGAATTAGACATATCAAAAGAAATGATGGGTGATTCTAGGTTTTGCGATTGTTCGGAGGCTTCAAGGAAAAATTTCCATTGTCGTTGGGTTCTTTAAGGTTTGGATCGTTGACTGGATCGTATAACTGGGGTTCAACGTCGGGTTCACAATAGTCATCATGTGGGTATGAAGCACAGGGTTGGCTTTGATACTGATTATCATATTGATTTTGATCAAAATCCTCGTATTCTTCGGGTTCCAGGTATTGGCGTTTTGATGCTGTATAACTCTTCAAAGGTATACTTGGGTAGTCTTGGCTGCTAGTTTTGTTGAAATTGTGGATTTGGGTTGAAATTTTGGTTTTGATTAGGTTGAACATAACTTCTGTTGTGGGGAGGTTTGAAACGAGAACTTTCGATTCCTGACATAGGTGTTGAGGTGCTGAGTTGTCTCTGTGGGTTTGGTCTAGAAACGTTTGTATTGTTTGGTCTTTGGGAATGTGATCGTCCAAAAACTTGTGAGTTAGTGAAAAATCTGTTTGATTGTCTGTTGAACTGGGGTCGAGGCATGTTAACAGGTCCAGTTGGGAAGTTTTGTCTTATAAAACTGTTTTGGGTTAACTGGGGAGAAAAAGAGTTTTGTGGGTTACCGTGGAAATTTTGGTTTTGTTGGGGTCTATTCGGTTGTCCCAAAGATTTTGGTTGATTTTGGAAATAGTGCGTATTATGCTCTTGGGTTACAAATTGAAGGGACTATTGCGAGATTAGCAGGTCTCATGCATCGAATTGTGGTACCTAGTGGTTCTTTTAGTCCAGACAAAAATGTTTTCAGAGCAAGGTCATTGTACAGATTTCTCTTGAGTTGCTTCGCTTCATTATTGCTCTCATGAGCATCTACATACGAGCACAAGAGTTTCAAAGTATGTAGAATACGGTCGTAAAATACATTGGAACTTTCATTTTGGAATTGTTTCATCATGACCAAGTCTCGATTAAGACATGCTTCGTCTCTTTGGTCAGCAAAATTTCTAATGAGGGTATTTTTCACTTCTTCAAAGGTATTTGCATTTTGAATATTTATGACCGATTTGGCTTGACCAGTAGGTTTACCAACAAGCGAATTCAGCAAATAAACATTTTGAAAATTTTGTTGATTTTGTCTATCATAAAAGGTGTCTATCAATAATTGACAAGTTGACAAGTACCTGTTTAAATCGTTTGTGTTCCGATCGTATTGCCCGGACACAATTTAAATACTCGGGCTTAAATGGTTGCGCCATGTTTTCAAAAGTCGAATTATCAATATCTACTTGTGAATTATTTGATTTTTTTAAATCTAATGCTTCTACTACAACGTTAGAAACAGATTCAGTTAAAGGAATTTCAAGTTTGATGATTTACAGTAAATTCGTGAGGTCATCAACAGACATAGGTCAATAATCGAAACACTTACATTAGCACTAGGAGTCCTTGGCTCATCATAGTATAAGAGCGAAGCTTTGGTTTGGCAATTGAAGTCCTCTCCAAATCCTTGTCCTTGCGAAGATAGGCGATGATGTCCTATCCACCAATGTTCCGAGGGTTGAAGGTGTTCACAGCTTTTCGATAGATTGGGAATTTTCGATTTTCAGAAAAGTCCACTCTGTCACACTTTCGTTCCGACGTCACAACTGTAGGCTCTTTCGGTCAATTCGTTGAAACGAAAAAATTAATACACGATTGTATCAATTTCCAAAAATCCATACGACTGCGCCAATTAAGTAACACGTTTCTCGAAGTTTGTTTTTAAAACAATTTTATTCACTTCTGAATTACAATAAATTGAAAATGGCATGAAAGCTCAACAACGTCTATCAACTGACTGACTGATTAAAGCGAGAAAAGCATAAGCATTAATTATAAAGTGGAATTGGATAGGTATGCTCGGTCAGCATAGTCCTGGCTTGGACGGCGGATTACTTATGTGACGATGATGAAAAAATCACTTTTCAATTGAAAAAATCCAATATTAGAATTCAGCTTTGACACTCTGTATATCTGTTAATATCAATTTTCGGAATGGACAAGTTAAGGTCTATCGCAATATTTTTGTGTGAGAGATCTACTGTTACCGTATGTCCCATCACCTCTGGTCCACCCTGTATACCAAGTTGCACCCCTATAACAATTTAAACAATGGAAAAATAACATACAGTTAGCAGGTTTTTTTGAAAAATAAGAGGAGCAGAAAAAGTTTAACAACTAAATGACCCATGAAATGAAACAATAATTTATCAAGTACGCCAACGGGTTAAGTAGTTCTGGCTTATTTTAAGGGTGCATCATACATTATAAACCAGTTAGAAGGTCTCGATTGAACTCCAATCACTATCGAATATCCCTCTTGGTACCCTCACAACGTGTTCCAAATTTGGTGTTTTTGAGCTAAGTTATAAATGGAATAGCGATTTTTCGGAATTTGAAACCTCACTTCCAAGACGTAGGGGTGCAACTAAGAGGCCATACGTTGCCCAGTTTTTGCCAAAAACCAAGGCCTACAAGAGCATATTTATAGGCTAAAAATCCAGAAAACATATAAGCGATTTTTTTAGAGAAAATCTGCCTAAGCCACTGGATTTTTCATCCTCTGAAATGAGTATGTACCAAATTTCATGAAAACATTTTTTTTCTATTTTTTTTTCAGTCTCGTTTGTTTGTTTTCATACATTGTATTTTGACATATCTATTAAATGTTTGAATTTAATTTTTTTTTCTGATAGATTTGCTATCGCAATAGTTTCGGGTTAAATACTTCTTGGTGCATAAAAAAAATAATCGTTAACCTTTAATATTTTTTCATGAAATTTGGTACAGATCCGTTTCAGGGTATGACGACTCCAGTGGCGTAGACAGATTTTTCCTAAAAAAATCACTAATATGTTTTCTGGATTTTTCAGCCTATAAATATGCTCTAGTAGGCCTTGGTTTTCGGAAAAAAACTGGGCGATGTATGGCCTCAAAATAAACCTTTCCACTCTCCACATTTCAAAAAAAAATCGTCAAACTCGCTCCATAAATAAAAATGTTATGGGAGTGTCCCGCTTTTAAATGGGTCACTCTAAAGTTGTTTTTGTATCATGATCGAGAAAATTGCTGATTTTGAAATGTTGACAAAACAAAAAAAAAATAAAAAAGTTATTATAATTATATAAAACGTTTATTTCAGACAAAAATCATCACGACGAAAATAGAAATAAGGAGTTGACTGATTTCATAACTTACTTACAAAATCAAAGTATTAGGCTGATTTGTCTGAAAGCTGAGAGTCTGCCTGAGCCTCAAAATATAAACAACTTTTCTTCATAATGTTTATTCGATATCTTCTGAAAGAAAGGTTTTTCAAATTCAGACAAGAAAAAACGTCCGAACGCGCAAATGAGCGAGGTGAAACATGTATGAGCGAATCAAAGATAATTTCACAGTAAACATACAGATCTGTTGATAGCTTGTGCATAAATTTATATTTTCAATTGATTGTGTTGTAGTTGTAATTTTCTTTACACTTTGTTGTGGTGATACGGGATACCTATATTTTAATCTTCTTCTTCTGATGTCTATGAGCTTGAGTCAATGTATGTACCTACTATATCTAATCATTCCAGTGAATAAATAAAATAATTTGCGAAAAATGTTGACAAAAAAATGTGTAAGGCGTAAGTGTCGAAGCTCTCCACATAATCACTCATTTTTGCGATTTGATAATTGCGCAACTTTTTTTCACCTGCCAAGCTACATACATTGATCGACTCGTACTCAACTATCCATTTTCAAAGATGCATGTATCTATTCCCATGTCACTCTTTTTTAAACTGTAGATGTTTGCCCCGAAAGTCTGGCTTCACTTGTTGGTTCCCGGTTGTTTTTCAACATAAAAAGATAATTTGAAATCATGCACTTTTTCAAATAATGATTTTTCTACGTATTTTGGAATGAGTAGAGTTCAAAAATCGCGTTCACTTAAATCCGTCACTCGGTCGATGAGTACTGATGCCATTGATGTTGAAAAAATCAATCTATGACCTCTATTTATGTAGTAATCACCGATTAAAGAGCGCCAATCAACATCCACCCCGTCACAGAATACATTATCTATCTCAATCTGGCGTATTGACTGAGATAACTCTCTCTTTCTCGGGAGGGTAATTTGGCCACGCCTCGTTTTCGAGCATACAGTGAAATTTGCGTTTTCTTTTTTATGTATGGACTATATTTTTGGGTAATTTGGAAAAAAAATTTCGCCGATGACTTTTTAATATTGTCTAGAATACATATATAAAATTTCAAGTCATTTGAAAATGTATGAAAATTGTACATCGACATATTATATGTCTGAGCAGAGCAATAAGCTTAGAGGCCGGTATTCTCACATACAATTAGTCGATTTTATTCCTCAGAATAACCTCCAAATAGGTCCCACCATGGCAACGCTCCATTTATTATCTGACGGATAGCTTATTTGAAAGATACAGGTTATTTATTTGAATGTGAAAATACCGGGGCTGATCGACATTATTTGGTGACTTGGTGAATAATCACAGAGTGTCCAATTGTTGATTTGCATTAAAATATTCAAAGTTGATGTTCCATCACAGTAAAGAAAAATTATCAAATGTCATACTGTACGTTTTTGAATTTAAAAAAAAAATACGGTATGTTTCTACAGTGCGGCTCAGAAAAGTCTCCCCCCCAGGGTAGGCCAAAAAATATGAAAATTGTACAAGAGTAAAATACCCTTATTTCAGAAATTTCGGCAAAATGTTATAAGGAGAACTTGTTAAGAATTAAAAGTAATGCCTAATTATCAAATCATGGCTTCCTAAGAAAAAATATATAATTTTTTTAAACATCTGATAATCATTTCCCAAAAAACAAAAACAAAACATTTAAAATAAAAAAAAATCACTTCAAATGAGAGTTGTTTGATATGCATATCATCATTGATAATCTTTTACCTTGTGAAAAAGAATGTTTGCGATAATTTAAAGTTGTGTTTAATATCGTTGCAACAAACATGAAGTTTGTGATTCCCTAAAATATTTAAAACTTATGTAAATTTTCTAAATATGCTTAAATTTAAACCAAGTTATGCAAAATTGGTTTTTCGATAATTTATGAAACTCTTAAGGGTGAACATGAATGAAACATTTTTTTTTGGTAAATGCTCAGATGTTTAAAAAAATATATATTTTTTGTCTTAGGAGACCATGATTTGGTATTTAGGAATAACTTTTAATTCTAAATAACTTTTCTTCATAAAATTTTGCCAAATTTTCTAAAATAAGGGTACTTTACTCTTGTACAATTTTCATATTTTTTGGCCTACCCTGTATGCTGTTTGACTTGCAACCATTCTCAGTGCACCTGAAATGATTATCGAACATGCACCAACTCTCGGCAATATTTGTATTTTGGTTGTGCAGTTAATAAAAAAAAATCCCATATGTTGCACACTTTAGTGACCACACTGTATATAAATATACTAATAAAAAAAGAACAGAAGAAGATATCAAAACCAAAATTTACAGAAAACCAACCCACACAAATAGGTATCTTAATTTCAATTCCAATTATCCATTGAATATTAAAAAAGGTGTGGTAAAAAGTCTATATTATGATAAAGCAAAAATAATCTGTGATAATGACAATTTTCAATCCGAAAAAGATTTCATAAAAGATGTTTTGTCAAAAAATAATTATCCCATAAATTTTATTGAAAGGTGTTTTGATAGTCTTGAACAACCTAGACAACGAGAACAGAATATACCTATAACTAATTAAATTATTCCATACATACCTGGAATTTCTCATAAACTGAAACGTTTAGGTCAAACATATAATATACGGACCATTTTCAGGACTAATAACACACTTCGCTCTAATTTAACTAGACCTAATAATATTAATGAGTCCACTAAAAATGTAATTTATAAAATTCCTTGTGAATGTAATACATTTTATATTGGAGAGACCTCACGACCCTTAAAAAAGAGAATTGAAGAACATAAATCATACATGGAAAAGAGGGAATTTCATAGATCGGGAATAGGAAAGTCGCGTAGCAATCATAAAAACTCTTTAAAAGTATTTTTTCCTTGAAATAAGTGAGAAAGAAATATTTATTTTGACGAGGCTAGAAAAACGACCCTTGCGACGAGGCTACCACGTGTGACGTCAGCAGTCTAACGTTCGGCTTGCTTACTGTAGATTTTTCTATTGGAACATAATTTGGCCCCAAATATCTTTTTTGTTTGTGTATGGATTTTGACGATTTTTGGATATGATATTAGTCAATATGTTGTGGATGTCACTGCGAAATGGCGCTTTCGAATTTTGGCCAAGACCGGACTTACTACATTTATATCAAAATGTTGTATTTATGCTCGTTGCAAAAATAAACCACACTGATATTTTTCAAGAAGGCCATTTGTAAGGAAAGGCTTGAAGAAAGTGCAGTGAAATATAGTCCTTATGCCGACAAGCACCATCACACAAAAAAAGACTGGGTATCATAGGTTTTGCTCCTAAAATATTGATATTTACGAGAAACCTTTTTCCACAAATGCCCTTCTTAAAAAACATGACATTTGGTCGGTGAATAGCGCAGTTTTTTTTGCAAGGTGCTTAAATGCGCCAATTTCATAAAATCGTCGTAAGACCGATACCGGCCGGATTTCGAAAGCTCAATTTCGGAGTATATAATGTAAGATTTACATTCAATTTGTTTTCGAATTAGCGGCTTGTAAATTGCGACAGATCATTTTCTATCTATTCATATTACAATTCACCAAGTATCACTTGGCTGCCAAAGAAATAGTATAAAATTAATACAAGTGACACACAACTGAACCAACTTTATTACCGACAAGAAGTTAATAGATCAACTAAAAATGTTTGGTACCTAGTACCTAAAGCGTAGAGCAGAAATTAATAATCATAATATTTTTTCAACATTTTTCAAACACAATCACTAATTTTAATCATCAGGTTTTTCGACGTAGCTAATATTTAATAGCGAAGTACAATTTGATAATACAGTGTGACCCATTTGTTTTGGGAACACCCTGATAAAAAGTTTATTTCTTAACCGATTTGGTTCGTTTTTTTTTTGAATTGTAGAGCTCAAAAAATTGTATATTCTTGGCAAAAAGTGACCTTCGCCATTTTGACTTCAAGGCCTACTATGTTAGTTTTTAAGAGCAAAATTTCAGGAAACCATATTAGCGATTTTTTTAGAAAAAATCTGTGTGCGCCACTGGATTCAGCATCCTTTAAAACGGGTCTATACAAATTTTCAACCGAAAATATCAAGTTGAAAAAAATTTAAAATTCGCACTTTAACAATCTTTGATTCTATCAAAACAAATAAAAATGACATAAAAATAAAAATTTGTAACTTCTACCAAACCACCATCAACTTCAATGCATTTATCATTTGTTTTGATAGAATCAAAGATTGTTAAGGTGCGAATTTTTAATTTTTTTCAACTTGATATTTTCGGTTGAAAATTTGTATAGACCCGTTTTAAAGGATGCTGAATCCAGTGGCGCACACAGAATTTTTTCTAAAAAAATCGCTAATATGGTTTCCTGAAATTTTGCTCTTAAAAACTAACATAGTAGGCCTTGAAGTCAAAATGGCGAAGGTCACTTTTTGCCAAGAATATACAATTTTTCGAGCTCTACAATCCAAAAAAAAAACGAACCAAATCGGTTGAAAAATAAACTTTTTATCAGGGTGTTCCCAAAACAAATGGGTCACACTGTACATATGTAATTTATCCCACTAGATTGATTCAGAAGTCGGAAAGTATAGTGACGCCCACATCCGGCAAATCATGTGAATCAGCTTTTTGGAAACATTCGAGCATGTTTCAAAATCAATTTTACTCAATGTACCCAACACATGAAGGGCTTATTGTAATAACACGATCAGCCACACAATCACAGAAATCTATTTTGTTCTTCAGGTTGATTAAGCATTAATATGATAAGCCACAGAAGAAGAATTTGGGCCATTGTCCAATAGATGTCGCCACCGTTCATAGAATCAAGTTATTGCATTTTAGCGGTTCTCTCTAGATTTCACTTTAAAACGTGACAAGCCACGTCAACATGGCGACCGGTACAATTGCTCCTATCGAAAATGATTCGATTTCAAGTGATAGTTCGAGTTCAAGTAGTGAGTTTTATGAATCAAGTGATGATAGCGTGGTTGATAAGAATGTTGTACCATCAGATGATGATGAAACTTCCGATACAAGTGAGGTATGTACTTATTTTTGTTTTTGTGGCATATCATGTTTTTACCGAAACAAATCTATTGCAATTTCAGCGTGGCTTCTCATGTTATTGCTATTAAAAATATTAAATTTCAGGGAGATGCTTCACCTACAACTACTTATCTAACAAGATCAACTGAAATTACTCCCGAAAAAAAATGAAGACGAAGATGTTGAAATTATGTAAAGAAGAAGTTCAATATACAGTTTGTTTCATATTTTCAAATAAAAGTATTAAAGTTTTTGTTATAAGCAATAATATGATAAGCTACATTATTTTAGAAAAAAATTTTTTTTTGAGAAACCAGTCTTTTTTCTTGCCCTTTTCTTCAACATGTTTGATAGATACGGACATCATCAGCTTACTAAACATTCGCCAAGTTAATATTTAATAGTAGTTTATTTTACATATTTTTCTAAAACTTACAAGTCTAATAACTTAGTATTTTATATTTGTGGCATATATGGTTATTACAATAAGCCCTTCACATATAAGATACACTGGAAAGTCGATTCGTGACAATACTGAATGCTTTATTAGGACGAATTAATCAATAAACTCACAAAAGCCAGTCTGTCGGTTTCCCGCGTACCTCGCCGCAAGACTAGTGACGTCAGAGAGCGTTTTGACCGTTTCAAATTATGTTAATATTTATAGCCCGATTTTATACTGAACGAATTATTGGAATTTTTTCAAATTTCACAGATGTTATAATGGGATTATTTTCTATAGTTTAATGATGGTTTAACACGTTTTAATTTTTTTGTGAACTTTCCTATTTTATTCAACATGCATTTGATAATAATCATAGAATAAATTGGGATAACTCAAAAATCTAAGCAAAAAACACATGTTCTAAAAAACGTAAACTTGAAGAAAGTGCATATATTATGTTAAATTCTAACGAATGTGTAGCAAGTTGCTTTGTTAATCTAAGTAATGCATGGTTACCTTTATTAGGAAATTGAACAAAGCCCAAAAAATAAATTATAAATACTGAACATATATAGAGTTAAACAATCAACACCAAACACTTCAATGTCAGTGAAAGTGACAATTTGGGTCAAAAACACAAAAAAAGCCAATTTGTACTGCGAAATCACAAAAAGACGATTTTTTTTTTAATTTTAATTATTTGTTTCTTTTTTAGGTTCCACTGACGACGGAAGCAGATTCGCTTCCAAAACGTTTGATTTTGTTAGGTTTTATTGTTTACTAATAGACTTTTTTTCAGGTAATATAGAAGATCCGGTACAATAACACTAGTTTGATTGTTTTTTGAAAGGGTGTGGCGAAATACTCAAAAAAACTGGTAAATCATGGATGCGCCACAAAACTACGGAGCATATCTGCACCATATGTGAGCACGTGCTGCATTTTTTTTATATAGTAGTGACAGCTGAAAATGTCAAAATGACAGCTGAGCGCCATTTTGAATGAAAAAATCAAAGGAGGGGCGGGCTCGACTGATACCTTATTTTGAAGGCTATTCGACCCTGATTACAACTGCCGTTTCAAGCCTCTGCTATCATTCCTGTTGATATGACAGCGTGTGAAAAAAATTCTCATTTTTGTCACTTGATTGATACTTACCCGCAAGAGGTAACTTCTCCAAACTAAGAGGATGTGATGAGGTACCTACAGAAGATCTTCAAAATGAGCTAATACTCAATCGTTTTGAAGAAGATTTTTTTTCACCTCTTTTTTTTTGTGAAATTCATCCTCATCAAAAAGATTGAGCCACAGCTCATTTCAAAGATCTTCTGTTCCTCATCATATCCTCTTGGTTTGGAGAAGTCAACTCTTGCGGGTAAGTCTTGATTAAGTGACAAAAATGTGAAAACGAATTTTTTGACACACTTTCCTATCATCGGGAATGATAGCAGAGGCTTGAAACTCGGTAGTAGTAATCAGGGTCAAAGGGTCTTCAAAATAAGGTATCACTCGACCCCCCCTTTCCATTTGATTTTTTTTTTCAAAATGGCGCCCAGCTGTCATTTTGACATTTTTAGCTGTCACCTGTAGATTCTATATTGACAGTATTGACACATGCAAAAAAGGACGATTGTTGTGATAGAAGAGGAAAAACGGAAGAATAATTATATTGTTTGATTCACATCCTGAAAATACAGGATTTTCCCTAAACATTGGTGCAAAATTCGTGGGGTGATTCCTGAGATTTTCATTTGTCAAAAAATGCTTCGTAAAGGAGCTAACAAAAAGATGTTCACAGCAAAATGAAAGAGATTTTGAACATTTGCTACAATGAATTGCCAATAGTTCCTGTTATAGTCTGTAAAGCGCTACATAAAAACCTACATATTGTTTTTCCATGGCTGTCTATGATATTTTTCCAATACTTCTTTAGATTGATGAGGATATAATTTATGGTTTTTGATAAATATTTCGAAACCAATGAGACTTTTAGCACATTTGTTATGACAAAATATACTTGTAATTGAATTCTGCATTAAATAATGAAATACAATACAGGGCGTGCTATTTGAAAAAATAATAAGAAAAACGGATTTGAAAGTTGCAATGTTTGTAACAAAATTTTGAACACCCTGTATAAAATGAGAAAAACCTATTTATTGTTATTACATTACTATTCACACTATTGAGCTAGAACAAAACAGATCTAACTAGATTTTTTTTCTAATTTTTCCAAGCGTGCACAACGATCTTTTCATCTTTTTTTTATTTATTGCTCCTAAAATATCAAAGCAAATGAAAAAATGTGTTAACACATAAGAAAAAACAACAAAAGGATCCTAGATGTAACAAAAGATACAGGGTGAGTCGTTTAAAAATATTTATATTTTATGACGTCACACTTTTCTTAACCACCTTGTATATTTAATAGTAAATTATTCAACGAGCGGGAAATGATGGATATTACACACGAGGATGAAGTTTGCGTAATCGTCTGAGTGAGTAATATCCATTTCCCGTGAGTAGAATACTATACTTTTTCTATGATTATTCAATAATTGAGGCGAACTTTGAAATATTCAATTTCATTTGGACGGCACTTTTTCAGAACTAGTTGACTCAAAGTGAGGTTGGGTTGTTAACACAATGTGACAATGCCTATAAAACAAGTATGGACGGTCAAATGGGCTGTTTCAAAATTATGTATTTGATGGTTGACATTTTGTCGAATGTTCTGATTGGCTCTAAGACAGTGGAGTAATGAGATTGGATCATTTCATTGGTTAAAAACAATTGAGTGATGGCAAAAAAGTCACTGGTATGAGTAACGAGTTACACTAACCAATAGAAAGTTGATGTATAATACATCTATTATTGGATAGTCAAAAAAAAAATATTTTTGGAATATGGATCAACCCACAGTATAACTTTTGTATTAAACTTTGTTTTCTACTGTTGTGAATAAGGACGCCATGAAATCCCGACGCACTCATGCATGGCCCTGTATTGGCGAGTAAATATGTATATCTATAACTGAGAGTCAAATAACGTCACTAAAATGGAGATAAATTCAATACTCACTTTTTTCTCCATATTATCATTCAGTTCTTCAGAACATTCTGTTTGAATCGTTAATATCCAGAAAGTAATATTTTCCCCCAACTTCTCAACTGGTTGTTCTTCAATAATGGAAACTTTTTCTTCGGATGAGTCCGATAAATCCGTTAATGTTTCTTCCACGAATTCACTATTTAATTCTAATTCTTTGGCAAACTTGAGACTAGAGTACTCATAATCGAAGGTCTTTTTTTCTGTATGGTTCCACAGCAAGGGTAGGGACTTTATCCGACGAGTGCCGGTATGAAATACTTCAGTAGTTTTTGAACTACTGTTGTTGCTGCATTCATCAGTATTCTCCTGAGTTTGGAAAGTAATGAGTGGAGCATCTTGAAATAGAGATTCTAATGAGGCCATTTTTTTTATAGGGAGGTTTTCATGAATAGGGGTACTTTCGGAGCGCTTGTGAAATTCATTTCCGGTAATGGTTTTATATTCGGGCGGTTTCGAGTGCTTACTTATTCTGGGCGTAGGAATAGGTTTTTTGCACAGTTTTTTCTTACAAGCATGTTTATCCAAATCAGTAGTGGTTTCACTATTTAGAAATTTATGATTTTCATCAAGAGGCTCACATGGTTTTTCGTACGATTCCCAGTCCGAACACTCCCAAATCTTCACATAAGCTCCTTCATCACACCCGTCACTGTTCACCATATTATTGTTTTTAAGCGGCTTCTCGTAACATGAATCCTCGTAACTTTCAATACAGTATCTTAATGTTCGCAGCCATGATTTCAGAATATCATTATGCGTCATCATTTTGCCAACTATTCATACGGATTGTGAGATCATTATATCACAAACGGAAATAACCACATCCTTTGAACGTGTGTTTCCACGAAAAGATGACTTTCGCCTGTAATCACAATAATAATTGCTATTAAAGGTCTACTATACCAAAGGATCGAAAAACATTGGATGCTTGTGATATCGAATATTCTGTTGAAAATCGTTTTATTTATGTTGACCAAACATTGTTCGAAATTATTCTGTTCTGTAATCGCGAATAATAAATCATCACATCATTTATACAGTGTGTCCAGAATAAAATGATGTACATGGGGATATTGGAAACGGTAAGAGATACGACGTCGCTTAAATCGAAGAAAAGTTGTGTATTTGTATGCCCAAAAATAATCTACCTATGTTTTATTTTGAATCGATATCGTAATGTAGATACAGGGTGAAAAAGGAAAATGTCCATTTTTGAAAAACCACAATATTTTGCTTATTATGAAAGATAACGTTTTCAATTTTTCAGGATATAGGTAAGATTATTTTATTCTGGACACGCTGTTTATTAATGAGAAAGTACATTAGATTGATTTGATAGAAAGTTCACTTTTTCAAGTTCACTAGATAGATTGGAAATGACGGAAAATGTAGGTTTTTATTTTAGTGACAAAATGGAATACTGACCGTCTGTGAACGTGATTGAAATAAAAAAAAAAAATATGCGTGTAGTTGAATGGATACACTCGCGGTGTGTCAATAGTTTGTAGTTGATCAGTCAAGGTTGATTGGTTGGGAAGAAGCAAAATGACAAAGAGTAATGGAAAATCTTCTTTTTCAAAGTTTAATGATCGCATACTAAGAATTAGTGAACTATTTTGTGATACATGGCTCGAACTATCAGCCAGTAAGTATATTCAAATGAGAAATAATGGGGGAATTTTGAACAAACTGTTTGATCATTTCGATGTGATAAGGAATCCCTAAATAAAGGCGGCTAAACACGAACTGTATACTTCACAGGTATGCTCGTACAAGATTTTTGTGCATGTCACTTGAAAACAGCATCGACACCACACGCTACAAGTAAACTTGAAGAATTGGATTCATGTACAATGAATGACGACGCCGTCTTGGTTTTTTATATCTTTTAATTTCACAAATAGGTACTAAATCAGTAACACTATCGATCGAATGTTCGAAATGTTGTTGAAATCCAGATTTGAATGATCGGTCATACACACATTGACACATTCATGTGCACTTGCACCAGCCAAACTTGTAAAGTATAGGTACATTATAGAAATTCGAACATTTTCATGCGACTTGTAGAGGCAAAGACTTGTGCAAGTTTTTCCATACACACCTTCATGTATACTTGCGCAAAAGACTTGTACAAGCATACTTGTCAAGCAAACAGTTACGTCTGTAGGCGCCTCAAAGTTGAGTTGCAAAGATTGTAAGGGATATGTATTATGTGTACCGGACAATCTTTTGCATGTTTAAGGCAGATTTATCCAGTTTATAAGACCCACAGATTCCAAGATTGTTGTTTGATAAGAAGAAGCAGAAGATGGTGAATTTTGAACTCCATGGATTTTTGAATACATGAATAAGGGCTTATGCTGCGTGTTTTTTTTCGTATACTGTACTATTCATGAAGATGATTCAGTAACATGCAAGTTAATTTGTTCCAAATCACGAGAAGTTCCATTGAAAATATTTACACTTCCAAAATTAGAGCTGTGTGAAGCGCTTTTTAAGGCCAGATTGTGTCACAGCCTCGTCTCCGTTTTGAATATTATCGTTGATTAGTTTTCCGAAGTGATATTGAGGACAGATTCACATATTGTATCTTGTCTGAAAGGTTCCCCAGACCGTGTTAGTGTCAGAGGTTTCTGAAATTCAAGAATTTACTAGAAAATTTTAATGAAATCATGTGTCATCTATCAACAATCCAGCAGATTATACAGGGTGAGCCGATAGTGTGTGGACGGTTTGAAGACCCACATTTTAAAAATTTGAGGGTGAGGTATGACGGTATGATAGACATACTTCGAGGCTACAAACCTAAAAATGCGCACCGCGTGTACAGAGTGATTGTGATTAATATCAAAGTTACATTTTTTTTTTAATGGAACCCCTCGGGTATTATTACATATTTGGGTTCCTCAGTCTTTTTTTTTTTGGTGGGGGTATGTAAACGGAAAAGTAGATGTTCACGGAACTAAGAACGACGACAAAAGATATGAAAATTAAAAACAGTAATGTACCTATAGCAATGATTTGGCTGCACTCAGCTCAGGGACCGGCAAAAAAAAAACAATTTTATGGTTAAAGACAAACACGTTTAATGAAAATCTTGAGAGGTGATCATTGGTCCATTTTCATTGGCTTGAGATAAAAGAATTTTTAAACACCTTGCAGTTCTCCATTTATAATTGTGTAGGGTGTACATGAAATTTTGTTACAGGTTTTTACCCAAAAATTTATTTTTCACAGTTCTGTGATAAACAGTTTCCGAGATCTGTCATCTCACCATTATTACTAACCACCCTGTACTAAAAAAGGTTTGTCAACCTTGAATCTACAATTTTGATCTGTCACTATAATACTTTAAGAAAAATTAGCTGTGTATTCAAAATGAACAGGGTGATTTTTAACTTGATGCACGACATAGAATTCGAGGAAATAAAATCCCCGAAAAAAATACGTTTCCGAAATGGACCTTTCTGTACACTGTAATATTTTCCCTTAGTCAATATTAAACTTACATGAGCTTAACGCAAACAAACTTGCCAGTTGATGATTTGTTAATGGTATAGTTCAGATTTTAAATCTGATATTTAATACATATTTCCATGGTTTACGGATGTCATCAAAAAAATTCATCCAACTATCAATGACCGGGACTTTAGTTCTGCAGTTGGCGCAAAAAAAAGGGAGTGATTATTTTGTGATTGAAAAGATATTTTTTCAATAGCTGTTTTAGTTTTTAAAAGTGATTGCTTTGATTTTTAGAATGCTATGTTTATTTTGTTTGTGTTGTTAAAAAAAAACGTATTGAGTTTATTTTCATAAGGAGTTTCTTTTTTTTTCATGTTACTTAATTTTGTGTCGTTTTGAAAAAATGTATTTTTTAAAGAATTTTATAGTTTTAGTTTTTAAGAATGTTATGTTTATTTTGTTTGTGTTATCAAAAAATATGTATCAAGCTTATTTTTATATGGAGTTTTTATTAAGTTACCTATATGAAGTCAATATATTTATCACCTCTGAATGCAATGTCATGTTTTTCAGTGTTAATAGGGCATGCAACGATTAAAACTTCATAAATCAAATTTTTCCAGTTCGTGCATACTATGTTCTATCTATGCATAATGACTTTTTTTTTAGGATCTCACAACATGCAGTGACTGGGAAAACGTATTGGCCACTGAAATGTTCACACATTTGAATGGCAGATTCGTTGAATTTTTGATTGACGTTATGGTACCGGATCGCTCATTTGAATAAAAAAGTGACTAACCACTCTTCTGTAAACTTTGTGAGAAGATTCATTTTGACTTGTCTAAAAATGTTTTTTTATCTGCGAAAAATCTGGTTATCGCTGCGTTTTCTAAATAAGATCAATTATGACCAAAAGTTTTTTCTAAATTGTTGTTGAAGTTTATCAAATGATTGACGCATTACTTGGTAAACTTCTAGAAATATTTTAGAAAAAATTCTTAGTCAGAAATGAATAAAATGTCACAAATTTGAAATTCTCCTGATTATGGAAAACGCCGAGATTACCAGACTTTTCGCCAATTGAAAAATTGTCAGACTAAAATCCCAAAAAGTTATACAGAGAAGTAGTGATCACTTGTTTATGAGAAATCCCGGACTATATGTATATCTATGTTTCAAAGTAGTCCCTTCTAACAACATTTCTACAATGTCCAACAACATTTTCGTATCATCACATTCCTGCTATAGGGATGCACCGCAAATGTAGCAGCCACGTTACAAAATTGTTGATTTAACGTTAAATTAGAAACATTTCAATCCAGTTGGAAAAATGTCATAACAAAACATATCATAAATGTTGATGCAACGTAACGCAATGTTAAAATAACTCAACAAAGTCTTGGAGAAACGTTATATTTTCGTTGCAATGATGTGTTGATTTTCAAGTTTGCTATGATGGACGTTTATTTAGCGGACATAAGCGCTAACATAAAGGTGATATTAATGATAAAAAAAGGGAGTTTTTGAAGCTCTTATTTGACCCGTTATTAACGTTGCCGGTTATTCTGAGCTTGCGCAGATGTATGGAAATAACCGAATCGGTTATTAACCGATAACGTGTTACGTTATCTACGGAGCCTTAACGTTCGCTTAATAGCCGTCGGTTATTTACTCATGTTGTCATATTGATATAGAGTATTATTTAATTATTACATAGAAATCGTGAAACACACAAAGTACCATCTAAATTGTTAAAAATGACTACATAGTTGCACTGGAATTGTAAGATTCTTGTCTTTTTATTAAATATCCAACAGAAACTGATCCTTTGTATCATTCCAGTCGGTGTTTTGCCCATGATTCTCGTGGTTTTGCCTGAGTTACATTTAATTTAACTTCGAAGTAGAAGCGACAGATTTCCGCTTGTCAAACGGGAATTATGTACTACCATCCTCATTGAATTTGGCGTAAAAGTAACTCTGAACACAGATTCAATGTAGATGGTAGCATATTATTATGATGCTCGTAGTCAGAATCTGGACCAAAATATCTTCCATATTTCATGATTCGTGCTGCTCTGCTAGGAATTTGGCGAAAATATCACAAAATCAGAAATCAAAAACACAACAAATCTGATCACTATGACAGATGACATGGTGATGACACAACGTCAAACGTTAAATACGAGTTTCAAAATCTCTTCTTTGTGTGCTCTCCGTTATTTATGTTTTGTTTTCTGCGCATGCTTAGTATAGCGGGATACGTTAATAACGTTGAAATTAATAAGGGGTTCAAAAACTCCCTGTATCTTCTGAACAACGTTAGTTTGTAACTTTGTTACCTACGTGATTTAATCGTTCAAGTAACGTTTTTATGTTTAGTGGGTGTTATCATTAAAAATACAGCCAGAACAGGGAACATAATATGTAGAGAGAAATTTGAATGGGTAGTAAGAGGCAGTTTGATAGTTTGCAATTTAGGAAGTGCTATAGGAGCAGCAAATCCAGGATGATTTTAAAAAGTTTTGAAAAATAGCTTCTTGTGATTCCATTGTAACACCGTTTCTGGCGAGGAAAATCGCTGTTGATAATCAATTTGTGTCAAATACAAAACGGGATGTGATTGGAGCTTTTGTGGTTAAATTACCTCTGAGATTAAGCCTAATAAGTAGGTATGTTGGGGGACTCGGGGACGAAATGTCGGATAACAAATGTTGATTACTACATTTTATTAAGGGAACAAAGTTGCTGTGAAGATGTGATATTTTGGCATGAATAGGAGATCGTAGATAACGAAAAAGGCTATTTACGATTTGAGGCAATTTGTGGCAGAATGGTTTTTGATTGACCAATTATTGTTTCTCAAACAAATTTATATGCTTTAATTCTTGTAACATGAAAAGCCGGAAAGTCTGACGCATAATTTGTCTTGCTTTTAGACTGTTGTGCTCATATACCTATATATAGGTAAATGGTTGTGCTGTTGTCCCAGAAAAGGTCGAGCCTATTTTGACGGCTGAAATTTAGGCACGGTTGCCAATATGTGCGTGTCCGTATCGACAGGCATTTTTGCATCGTTGCAATTCTAGCACGGGAAGAAAAGATCAGCTGTTTCTGGTGTTTTGCCCTTTTCAGGTAATTGCCATATTGCATTATCAAATTAATCTGTGTCACGATATGGTGTCACGTTTTGTGTGTGAATTTTTGAGTAAATTAGAATTATATTATTACGAGGGTTGATGTTGGATGCATTCCTTCAAATTATTGGTGGTTATACCGTGCTTCCAATTCAATATGTACTCAGGTAAAGCGTTTTAATTGTGAATAAAGTAGAAAGTGTACAGGTTTACTGACTTCTCAACGAAAAAAATGATTAGGTATTTGTTCGGGAAATTGACCTACACATGGTATGTTACACATTGATTTTTAATTATTGCATGTTGCGCCGTGGTGCCTAATACCTAAGTAGAATTTTGGTTTGTTGATATGCTTTCCGAACTTCAAAAAACGTAGATCTTGCATATATGTTTATGTGTTTAACGCCTTTTTTTATTGATTCCGGTGGTTATGGTGTGGGGATAGGTATCAAAATTTGGGTGAAATATGGCTATAATCATAGATCCTACTATCATTATTATATCTAGTAGGTGATGTACCTATATGATATAGGGTTAAAATTATCACTAGGATGATTTTTATCGAATCCGTTTTTAAAAAAGTGACTATTTTTTAGAGGTTAACACTGAAGTGTCTGTTCAAAACCATACCATACAAATGTGCATATTCTATAAAAACTTCAATAATTTATTGAAATACACCTATTTATATATAGGTATAGGTCAAAACAAGAGGCAGAGAACGCTTTCAGAAATCCCTATCCAGGCGACAGCTGCTGTAAGGAGAAAAAAATGTAAAAAAGATAAATCAACTGAATAAAAAAATGGGTGTTATTTATTATCATTTGTCAACATACTGGAATAATTTTGAGACTAGTGTTTTAATACCTCGGAAAAACCCGTTTTTTTCGGAAAAAAAACGGTTCTTTTCCGGTTTTTTCCTTCGACAAAAAACTTTTTTTTTTAATTTTTTTCCTTCATTTAATACAAAGGACTACATTATTTTATAAACACATACAAGAACTGAGAAAAAACACCTCAAATATTATTTTGAAAACATAAATTTTCATTAGGTCCTACGACTAGACTAGAACAAAAAAAACTAAATCAATCAACTTTGATTTATTCAGATATAGATTCAGATTCAGATTCTGAATCTGAATCTGAACTCAATGGGGTCGTTGCACTATATGAAAATTAGAGCTGATTTTGTGTAGAATATATAACTGTGGGTTTTTTGATAGAATGGGTGACATGAATTGGCCAAAATAATGCACAACATTTGAACTAGGCCTCTTTGAAATAAATAACTCCATCAACCTGGGCCCATTGCCTCATTGACGTCACAGATCAATATCCTTTATCCGCTTGACACTGAAATGAACGCGCGCTGCTTGATACAAATGCGGCGTTGCGAGATGTACTATTGATGGTATTTTTACAAGAATTACCAGCTCAATATGATGAACGGTAGATAATCGGCACATTTAGGTTAACTGTAAAATTGATGGTAAATAATGTGATTTAATGCAAAAATTAACCAGGAAATTATGTACGACACCACCCAGACTGGGTGTTTATGATACCTTTGATCGTATCATAAAACCCTCAAGATATTTATTTTTCTCAGACCCAAATTAATGCAGACGCATAGAATAGTTATTTATCAGACGTAGGGATAAATTCAAAAACACAATTCTTTGAATTTATCCCTACGTCTGATAAAGAACTACCAGGAGCGTTGCATACTAAACAAAAACTGCAAATATTGGTACCTGCAAATTAAAGCTGGTAGGCAATATTATTTATTGGCCCATTCTTTTTTGACGATATTGAATCGTATATAAGCAAAGTTGATCCAAACCACGAACGTGAATTCGAAATTGAGAAATCCCTAGAATAAAACACGCTTTACACTCGACCCCAAGCAAAAAGCATCTCGGCAACGTTGCGTTCTCTACAGTTATCGACCCACGGGAAGAGCTGCGCCGGATCCAAGAAGCGACGCCATATTTTGTCGTACACGCGTCATCATTTAAAAGGCTTAAAAGGACTGTTGACAAACTTCGACGCTAGTTTATGCCCTTAAAAATCGATAAAAAAAAAAAAAAAATACGGGTCTAATATTTTTGATTATATTTTCAGAATATGCAATAAAAAAAGTACGTGCAACGACCCCATTGCCGGGCGTATTGTAAAAAGTGATAAAGACATCATAAACTCACCTATGATATTATCACAAATCACAAAACTTCGTATCAATCGTATCAAATCAAATGATGAATAAATGATCACGATGCGTTATGGCGCGTTTCGGCTTGTCATAGAAGTCGAAAAGAGGATCGGTTGCGGTGGGGTGACTAAAAAGACTTGTCGCATCATATAGGTATCACTGTTATCTAAACCCATGAAAAATGTAATGATACAGATCATTGCTCAATTTTTAAAGAAATATTCACTAAAAATTACGTAGTTAACGTAGACAAGTTGTTCAAACAGGTGACTAAACAAACTGAACAAAAAAATTAAAAATGGGTTTTTTCCAAATTGACTGTTTTTCCGTTTTTTTCCCAATTTCTATAGAGCCGTTTTTTTTTTAAACACTATCTAAGACTATATAGATGAGCATTCTGAAACACTGAAAAAGCTTGGTTTGACACAAATGGATTGATAGGAAAGTACCGCAACTATTATGAAATAATAATACCTATAGATCTACTTCATAATATAATATTCTCAATGTCAATCAATAACTGGATATCTATATAATATCAATAGCAACTATATTATACCACAGATTAATTATACTTTCCATATTTTATTAAGCAAGTAGTATTGTCAATTACTTAATTCATCTCGTTGCATGTATACTTTCAAAAAGGCTTTTTCATACTCAATATCGAAAAAAAATGCTTTTAATCAAGCGATGAAAGATAATCTTAAAACAACTTCAGCATTCAAACTGTAGATTGTTTAAAATATAACTGCCAAAAAAAATATCAATCTCAATAATGCATTCAAGTTAGCTTCGTCCCTGAGAAACAAGCAACCCAACATGCATCGCGCGCACACAAAGGCCATTGCTTCGCAAGGAATATCGCGCGAAAATACCGCGAGCTCAGACCCGTCATCCAGCGCCGGACCGTGCTTTTCGGAGGCCCTGGGCTATGACCTTTGGGGGCCCCCCGAATAATTCGAATACTTGCTTTTTTTTAAGGAAAAATATTTTATGTGTGAAAATTAAAACAATGAAAAACGAAATCATTCTTTACTCAAACAGTTAAATAAAATACAGACTTTATCATTAGGAAACAATAAAAAATGGGCAGGTACAATAATCTTAATCTACGGTAAACAACGAGGTGAACAATAAATTTTAAGTTCATAAATTCTCAATAAACACAAATATTGAACAAAATTAACAAAATAGTCAAAACACAAATTGTATATAGTACCTATCACAGAGTTTATACTCTTCTACATTTTTGTGCAGCAAATTTTTTTATTTGTTCATCACAATCACACACATCACATCACGCCAAACGTCAAACGGGTTAAAGTTAAAGCACGGTTAAAGCGGCCCTCTCACGATACTATAGCGTTGTACGGTTTCGACGTATTCTACAGAACTGATGGATGCAAGGCTGCGTCAAGTTAGCCCCCCAATAACCGAATTTTGAAGAAATATTATACTCGTCTACTGTGCTCAAAGTGTGCTCAAAGTTTGAACTGTGTCGCTCTTGCTAGGAATTTATTCAATAAATTAGTCTGGGGGGCTAACTTGACGTTCAGCCCCTCCAAAATTTTGGAAATCAGCTCAAACAAAAGTGAATTCTCATTCTTTCTGAAGTGTGCTGAACTGTGCTATTTCTAGTTCTTGTGAAATTTCTCAATTTGCTCAGATATTCGGAAGAACTCTAGTGGTGGGAACAACTTGACACTCAGCCCCTCCAAAATTTTGGAAATCAGCCCAAACAAAAATGAATTCTTATTTTATCTGAACTGTGCTGAACTGTGCTATATCTAGTTTTTGTTAAATCTTTCATTTTGCTCAGATATTCGAAAAAACTGTAGTGGATGGGGCAACTTGACACTCAGCCCCTCCAAAATTTTGGAAATCAGCCTAAGCAAAAGTGGTTTCCCAATCTACCTGAAGTGTGCTGAACTGTGCTGTATCATCACCTGCTGATGGCTTGAAAGCAGGGTTCGGAGATATCCTGATATTAATCATCATAATTAGTTTATCACCTATTTAATTAGTTCTTGTTTTCAATTTATAATATTCAATTAAGTATAATTATTGCATTATTTGTTCTATCAATTATTTAATTTTGTTCTGAGTTTAGTTAGCCAATTAATTTTAGTACCTACATACATATTTCTGGAAGAAAAGAAATTGACTCTATCACTATTAATCTCAAATTTTTCCCAATTATTATAAGATAGAATCCTTGAGGTGGAATAGCTTGAGTCTCAGACCCTTCAAAATTTTGAGAAGACGCCTAAACTAGTCTATCTGAAGTGTGCAAAAAGAACAACAACAAATCAAGAACTACGAAATATGTACTTATAATTCGCTCAATTTGAATTAACTACAAACTATATTATCTTTTCTGATTTATCCTAATCTTAATCATTCATTTCTGATAAAATTAATTGTTGGTGGATATGGATAAATCTATACACCTGAACATAGAACACGTTGTGCATCATCATTATATTATTATGGTTTATGGGTCAACCAGTAATGAATGTCTTTTTTTTTGGTTTTTGAAATTTTCAAACCTCTAGAAGCACAAAAAAACCTTCTGCGGAAATGCATTAACCCAAACTAAACCCAAGAGATAATGCTTTTCGTATAAAATATAATGAAATACCTATAGTGATTTCAAAATACCTTGTACAGGGTTTTTTCTTATAATTTGCCACCAAATGTATTAGTTAAAATAGGAAATAAAATTATAGAAGTACATAAGAATAGAACTAAGTTATACAGATAGATTAATTCTCACGTTGAAAGTGTGATGAGGATGTAATTAAATCATTTATAATTATTTGGGACACTAGGTACATTTCATCCTTAATTCGTAGATGTAAGCATTTCGATGTATTATAGTTATTGCATGTACATTATCGATTGATTGTTAGCATATTATAATAATTCTGCAATGATATTTTAATATACAATAAGATCTAACGAGACTCTTGAATAGGAGAGGTGTTTCAATTACCTAAGCATGTGTGCCCTTTTTCAAAGTCTAAAATCAACCCTTATCATAAACGACAGATAGGCATCGATCGTTTATTTTTTTTTATACAATTTGAATTAATGAGTTGGTACACAAGGAGGAAAAATTTTATTGCATTTATCGACTTCTAATATTGAAATATACCATAAGTACCTCAGCTCCAGACATTGGACGCTATCCAAAAATGTCCGTTATCTCCCGGTCCAACAGGAAGTGGAAGAATCGGAGGTAAGAGTCGCTTTGTCTCCGAGATAAAAATGGTTTGAGTAGAATGAAACCTGACCTAGTGGAATTCATTAATGATATGATTTTCCATATGAAATCACTTTCTATGACATTTTTTGGGGGTCGAAAACTTCTGTATTTCGAAAAAAATCAACAAATATCGATAGTTCATCAAACATGTTTTCTATCATATCCATCGGAATATCTCGGAGAATACCCAATAAACACTCGAACGTAGATTAAACGTTTTAGAAAGTGGTGACACCATTAGAAAAATGAGTTGATATGATACGTACATTCAACTTAAAAATGTCGCGGGTTTCAACGTTCCACATAACCAAATTGTCAACGTTTGATTCTGGTATAAATGAGACCAGAATTTAACGTTTTTGCTACACTGATCTTAAACGTTAGATATAAATTATTTCTCAATCATCACTTTTTATTTATCGCCATAGTTCTTCGTCGTCATTGCGGTTGGTGAATAAATATTCGAAAATGCGACCTGTCACATCACACCCTCCAAGCCCGAACCACCAATGATGTTAGTCACTAGTCTTCTGATCTACAGTGTGACCCATTTAGAATGGAAATACCCCTGTAAAATTTCAGACTATTCACCGATTTCAACCATTTTTTTTTGAAATATCAAGTTTTTACGACAGGACAAATTTTGAAATGTTTATTTCAATTTTCAAGGTATATTGCACTACACTTTCGTGATAAAAAATATCGAATTTTTATTAGCGATTTTTCTATCAGATAAATCACTACAGAGTGCCTCCAAATGGCTGTGACCAAAATTTCAACAAAATATATTCATTAATAACAAAGCTACGACAACTTGAATTTCATAAATACCTTAAGCTAATGGTCACAAAAAAATACCTTGCGTCGATAGTTCCCATGGAAATTGAATTTGTTTTATTACCTGTAACAATGAACTACAAATTGAATAACGAGATGTTCAAAATAACATATTATTTAATGAAATTAACGGAATTACATTTGCATCACGATAAAGAACTAGTGGATTTTTTTAATAAAAATAATAAAATATTGTTTTATTGGTGAAATGTTGTAGTACATAACGCCATCTATCGGTAGAATTTGTCAATCTTAAAGATGGAGTTCCCATCAATCTAATGAAAGACTTCTAACATTCGGTCGCCATATTGTCTACAACAAATTTGTGGATAATCCTCCCGGGAAGCATATTTACAGATGCTAGCGTGTGTTGGCACTAGGGTGCTGAAATCAGCTAGGCTTTGAAAAAAACATCCATCTCAAATACTAGCCGATTTGGACACTCCGACTAGAGTGTTGAAACCAGTGCGCTTTCGTAGTGGCATGTTGTGGGTAGTGGATATAATACAGATGCTAAAGGATGTCGACACCGATTTTAAATAACGACATGCCCTTGCAGAAAAAAATTAGGTGACTCATTATTAGTTTAAACTAACCCAAACATTTATTTTATCAAGGCAAATCAACAAAATAGATATAAAATAATATTACTTATATACTAATGACCAAATCCATGTCCTTTGGCGTTTGGTTGGTTCTTTGTGATGTTATACATCAGGTTTCTAGTTCTCTTCTTAGTTATCTCTATTTTCGACGGCCTACCAGATTGAATCCTACGAGACCCGCAAGACAATCCCTCAGGATTTTTTCATCGGCTGATGGCAGTTGGTCGAACCTTAATTTTCCTGCCTCTGGATAGGGACTCTTTATTAACTAACGTGCAGAAATCAAACAAATCTGATGAATTTTCAATTTTGTTGAGATTATTGTTGAATAGTCCCAGCATTTTCTTCATATGACTGCTTTGGTTGGAAGTGATTATATACCTTATGTTTTCTATGCTTTTCTCAAATCTATCCAGTTCTTCTTCACAATTTTCGTTATTTGAAGAACCTTTCGAAGAGTCTTGTACACAAAAATCCATTTTAGTATCAAAGAAACTCTCGTTGGATGAGATTGGTTGTTCAAGCGTGTTTGTATTGTTTTCCGTGTTGGTTTCGATGTTGGTATCGGTCATGATTTTAAAAAATGACTCGTCAATGTCTGGCCCTTCTGCTAGTTTCGCCAGTGAAATCCTATCAGCAAAAGTTAGTTTGGGGCAATTTCTTAAATAGATGTGTTCCTTCATTTCATCTGCACACAGGTGCTTACAGAATGCCCCTCCTTGTCCTTGTGGACAGTCACACATTTCAATATCAGTATGAACTATGTATACATAAAATTTATTGGAGGAAGTGACATAAGTATTATCTGTCAACTTCCTTACTTGTAACTCCTTTGCTTTTAAACAAACTTTAATATGTAACAATTCGGATTTTGTAACACGGTTGAGAGCATATTTTCTTGTACGCCTTACATAATGCTGTTCTAGCTGATTGGACACAAAGTCAATGATAGCTACTGAATCAAATGCTCTGCATCGTTGCAATACATTATCTTTGAATATTCGGATTGATACTTCTACCATATTGTTAGTATTATGCCCCCCGTTAAGTAAGATGACCTGTAGCATAAGCACCATTCAGTCTTCCGTTCCCAAATTCCAACAATATGCTCCTTAAGCGAAGGATATTTCGACAGTAGATCGTTGGTTAGAAAATCGTTCAGCAGTTCGTTCGTATTGGTGACATCCTTTTCAAAAACAATTTCGCGGAACGCCAACATAAGAGGTTTACGGTCGGAGTTTTCGATTTTATGTTTTGAGTCCCATAGCCATCTCCGCAGACATGAAAGGATCATAACAATAATTTTGATTGCGGAAAAGCTGCTGCAAGCGCGTTCGTTCAGCTGCGCTGTCATCCGTCATTATAACTGCAGGAATGGCAATAAACTCTGTTTCTCCAATAGTGTGTTTTAAAGTCTCAAAAGCTTCTCAAAACATTCCTCGTTTTGGGATTGATGAATGACACAACCAAGAGGTATAGCTCCTATTTTGGATGCTCCAAAAATAAATGTTATGCAGGATCCTGCTTGATCGCAAGAACCTGTAGAGTCGACAAAAATTATTTCAGAACTGAATATTTCTTGGTGTGCTCTTTTCATTTGAGGTGTTAAGATGCATACAATAAATGGTTCTTCTTTTATAGTCAATGTCACGTTATTTTCAGTATAATAAGCTTTTTTGTTTTTAATTACCTCGATCATGCTTTCTTTTGTGCGGTCACCAAAATGGTTGGATCTGGAAAAAGTATTGTGCTTATTAAAAAAACAATCACCTATTATTGTACTAATGAACACTACGCACCTCCACATATCGTGAAAATGATAGATACTTCGATCTAACGGATTAATATGCCTATTTGCTAACATTTTTGTTACATCTTCTTCCTCTGATGCAGATGCGATCAAGCACGTCTCATGATAAATTTTAGCTGCTGCAGGGGTAAGACCTTGGTGAAAATATTTCAGAAAAGCTGTTTTGGTCTCTTCGCTCATTCTAAGATAACTATACGCTTCGGCGACGTGTACGGCGTGATTATGATGTGCCTCAATCTATAATAGAGAATTTTTTCAGAGCATCTATTCAGTGCATTCAATAAAAGCATCTTATTTAAAAGTTTATTTAACAAAAAAATATTTTTAGTTTTGTCTATCGCGTAAAATCGGAAACTATAGCCTCTAAAATCATGATGTTATACCTTTATGGTTGCGTTAAAACCCTCCTTCATCCAAACGTCTTTCTTCCTGGTATCAACGGTGTTTTTCCTAACTCGAATCACGAAGCTTGCAGAACAATTATGATTTCTATTGCGTAAACGGCTGCTATCAAGAGATTTGTTCCTTTTAGAATGGTGGCACACAGAATCTTTGCGAAAGACAATTTTTGTTACTTTTGAATATGTACGATTAACAATCCAATCTGTTTTGGTCTCCGTTGAATACTTCTGCAGCCAATCGTCACAAGCTGATGCATAGTCGCCAGAAAATTTTGTTTCCAATTCAACACTGTATTGGCTGTCATCAACAACCGCAAATGAGACTATTTTACACAAAGGGTCACTTCGTTGTAAAGATAAGCAAACAATATTATCATGCTGCTCCATTTTGAAAACTTTTACTCAACTTCGTAATACACCCAACAAACGAATTCGAAACAGCGAAAACTTAGATAATAACTAACTATAGCGTCATATGGCGTTTGCGTTTATTTATCATCAGTAAAGTTGTACTAGATGTACTAGTTGTACTAAAATGTCTATTATTGTACTATGATGTGACGTCATTCAGTTACTTATATGCTTATGAAAAGTTTTGAAACTTGAAGATTTTTGAAGATATCGCCCTACCTTGAGAACAAATTGGGGTAGTTTTCAATGTTTAACTTTTAACAAAATTGACCCTTATGGAACTTGGTACGAATAAAAGCACATACTTTTAAAAATTAAATTTCTAAGTTACCTTGTTATTTAACGAAATAGCGTGCAGTTAATTGAAGTGATTTTTTTCATGTTTAAAGAATTTCAATATTTTAAGTGACTAACGACAGTAAACCCAGTGTTCAATTTCCAAACATGGAACTTTCAATAGAAGTTGAAACGAACGCTGTATATAATTTTTTTATGAATAACTTCAATTAACCCAAACTACCCCAATAACTACCAGTGACATTAATTTGTGCTACCACACGAATAACATCACTGACAAAAGAAGTTCAGAAGAGCATGTTTCAATCATTATTTATAATATGGCATTTTAGCATTTTATTTATTTAATTATTTTTACGTTTGTGTTTTTCATTCATTGCAGAAGCGGTAATAAATTGATTAGTTAAATTTCGTCATTCGTCTTCGTTTCCCAGAAATAAAAATTGTTAGTAGGTACCAGTACCTATGGGATAGCGTGTAGAGAAATACCCAAATAATTCAGGTAACATTATGGACCCGCCACAAAATCACAGGACATATTATCTACATCAAATCTAATCACGCTTATTGATTAATTTCGTTCATTGACCAATTATGTATATCCTCTCAATCTCTTGACAAACCAGCTATACCGCATTTAACTTGAGTGTAAACAACCGTAGCATCTGTAAATAAATATCCACTACGAAAGGTCACTGGTTTCAACACTCTAGTCGGAGTGTCCAAATCGGCTAGTATTTGTAGATGAATGTTTCTTTCAAAGCCTAGCTGATTTCAGCACCCTGGTGCCAACACACGCTAGCATCTGTAAATATGCTCCCGGGAAAGCAAGGAAGGAGAAATCAAAAAAAAAAAAATGAAAAAAAAAAAAAATCACACACTATGATCAAATATAAATATTCTTGCCGATAAATAGGTGATTTTACATTGACACTAAGTAGTGGCAACAAGTAACTCCATCTCCATGGCAACTGTTGATGCAGGATGTTCTTTTGTGACCGTTGACTTGGAAAATGTACGAATTTTAAGTTGTCGTAACTTTGTTATAAATGAATATATTTTTTTTTATTCGAAATTTTGGTCATAGCTATTTGGAAGCACTCCAAATCCAATGGCGTATTCATTTATGTAATAAAGAAATTGCTAATAAAAATTCGCAATTTTCTATCACGAAAAAGTACCGTAATATGCCCTAAAAATTGAAATAAACATTTCAAAATTTGTCCTGTAGTAGACCCTTCAAAACTTGACATTTAAAAAAAAATGGTTGACATCGGTTAATAACCTGAAATTTTACAGGGGTGTTTCCATTCTAAATTGGTCACACTGTATATGTAAAAAATTAAATATTGATAGCAAATTGGAAACATTTCGAAACGTGTTCTCTCACCAGAAATTGATCAACGTGAGGATCCTCTTGCAATCTTGAATTCGCATTAAAATAATATCATGATTCGATACAATACACAGAATTCTATACCATAAACATGGTAGAATATGTATTCCTAGACTCTATCTAAGAAAAAATAAACTTCACTTTCCACAATCAATATGTCGTCTTTTACTGATGGGAGCTTCGAACAACGTTTCATGTGAATCGTTTTTTCCTTTTTAATTTGTTCAAATAATACGAAACTCATAGTTGTTATTTTCGACAGAGTAATAAGGTGTTTGAGAAAAAAGTTTGTTGATGGAAATTTTTATATACATACATGCAGCGTATGATTGGAAGCCAATGAATTGAAAACGTTTTCAGACTAAAAAAAACGTATGTGCGGTTTAAAGTTTTTAGATATTGAATTTTTAATCTTTCGCGCACAGCCACATCGTCGGTCGGGTGCATCAAACCTGTGAAAACAATGGGGTCGTTGCACGTACTTTTTTTATTGCATATTCTGAAAATATAATCAAAAATATTAGACCCGTATTTTTTTATTTTTTTTTAATCGATTTTTAAGGGCATAAACTAGCGTCGAAGTTTGTCAACAGTCCTTTTAAGCCTTTTAAATGATGACGCGTGTACGACAAAATATGGCGTCGCTTCTTGGATTCGGCGCAGCTCTTCCCGTGGGTCGATAACTGTAGAGAACGCAACGTTGCCGAGATGCTTTTTGCTTGGGGTCGAGTGTAAAGCGTGTTTTATTCTAGGGATTTCTCAATTTCGAATTCACGTTCGTGGTTTGGATCAACTTTGCTCATATACGATTCAATATCGTCAAAAAAGAATGGGCCAATAAATAATATTGCCTACCAGCTTTAATTTGCAGGTACCAATATTTGCAGTTTTTGTTTAGTATGCAACGCTCCTGGTAGTTATTTATCAGACGTAGGGATAAATCCAATGAATTGTGTCTTTGAGTTTATCCCTACGTCTGATAAATAACTATTCTATGCGTCTGCATTAATTTGGGTCTGAGAAAAATAAATATCTTGAGGGTTTTATGATACGGTCAAAGGTATCATAAAAACCCAGTCTGGGTGGTGTCGTATAATTTCCTGGTTAATTTTTGTATTAAATCACATTATTTACCATCCATTTTAAAGTTAACCTAAATGTATCGATTATCTTTCGTTCATCATATTGAACTAGTAATTCTTGTTAAAATACCATCAATAGTACATCTCGCAACGCCGCATTTGTATCAAGCAGCGCGCGTGCATTTCAGTGTCAAGCGGATAAAGGATATTGATCTGTGACGTCAAGGCGACAATGGGCTCAGGTTGATGGACTTATTTATTTCAAAGAGGCCTAGTTTAAATGTTGTGCATTATTTTGGCCAATTCATGTAACCCATCTTATTAAGAAACCCACAGTTATATATTCTACACAAAATCAGCTTTGATTTTGATATAGTGCAACGACCCCATTCCTTTTCAAAAAAAATCCTCAATATTATTGTTGTTTTGGTGAAACAGTATATTTTAAAATATACAGGGTGATTTGTAAGTTGGTATTTTCCTTTTAACACTGTATAGAATGCACATTTGCATTGAATACATTTGCATCACGATAAAGAACTAGTGGATTTTTTTAATAAAAATAATAAAATATTGTTTTATTGGTGAAATGTTGTAGTACATAACGCCATCTATCGGTAGAATTTGTCAATCTTAAAGATGGAGTTCCCATCAATCTAATGAAAGACTTCTAACATTCGGTCGCCATATTGTCTACAACAAATTTGTGGATAATCCTCCCGGGAAGCATATTTACAGATGCTAGCGTGTGTTGGCACTAGGGTGCTGAAATCAGCTAGGCTTTGAAAAAAACATCCATCTCAAATACTAGCCGATTTGGACACTCCGACTAGAGTGTTGAAACCAGTGCGCTTTCGTAGTGGCATGTTGTGGGTAGTGGATATAAAACAGATGCTAAAGGATGTCGACACCGATTTTAAATAACGACATGCCCTTGCAGAAAAAAATTAGGTGACTCATTATTAGTTTAAACTAACCCAAACATTTATTTTATCAAGGCAAATCAACAAAATAGATATAAAATAATATTACTTATATACTAATGACCAAATCCATGTCCTTTGGCGTTTGGTTGGTTCTTTGTGATGTTATACATCAGGTTTCTAGTTCTCTTCTTAGTTATCTCTATTTTCGACGGCCTACCAGATTGAATCCTACGAGACCCGCAAGACAATCCCTCAGGATTTTTTCATCGGCTGATGGCAGTTGGTCGAACCTTAATTTTCCTGCCTCTGGATAGGGACTGTTTATTAACTAACGTGCAGAAATCAAACAAATCTGATGAATTTTCAATTTTGTTGAGATTATTGTTGAATAGTCCCAGCATTTTCTTCATATGACTGCTTTGGTTGGAAGTGATTATATACCTTATGTTTTCTATGCTTTTCTCAAATCTATCCAGTTCTTCTTCACAATTTTCGTTATTTGAAGAACCTTTCGAAGAGTCTTGTACACAAAAATCCATTTTAGTATCAAAGAAACTCTCGTTGGATGAGATTGGTTGTTCAAGCGTGTTTGTATTGTTTTCCGTGTTGGTTTCGATGTTGGTATCGGTCATGATTTTAAAAAATGACTCGTCAATGTCTGGCCCTTCTGCTAGTTTCGCCAGTGAAATCCTATCAGCAAAAGTTAGTTTGGGGCAATTTCTTAAATAGATGTGTTCCTTCATTTCATCTGCACACAGGTGCTTACAGAATGCCCCTCCTTGTCCTTGTGGACAGTCACACATTTCAATATCAGTATGAACTATGTATACATAAAATTTATTGGAGGAAGTGACATAAGTATTATCTGTCAACTTCCTTACTTGTAACTCCTTTGCTTTTAAACAAACTTTAATATGTAACAATTCGGATTTTGTAACACGGTTGAGAGCATATTTTCTTGTACGCCTTACATAATGCTGTTCTAGCTGATTGGACACAAAGTCAATGATAGCTACTGAATCAAATGCTCTGCATCGTTGCAATACATTATCTTTGAATATTCGGATTGATACTTCTACCATATTGTTAGTATTATGCCCCCCGTTAAGTAAGATGACCTGTAGCATAAGCACCATTCAGTCTTCCGTTCCCAAATTCCAACAATATGCTCCTTAAGCGAAGGATATTTCGACAGTAGATCGTTGGTTAGAAAATCGTTCAGCAGTTCGTTCGTATTGGTGACATCCTTTTCAAAAACAATTTCGCGGAACGCCAACATAAGAGGTTTACGGTCGGAGTTTTCGATTTTATGTTTTGAGTCCCATAGCCATCTCCGCAGACATGAAAGGATCATAACAATAATTTTGATTGCGGAAAAGCTGCTGCAAGCGCGTTCGTTCAGCTGCGCTGTCATCCGTCATTATAACTGCAGGAATGGCAATAAACTCTGTTTCTCCAATAGTGTGTTTTAAAGTCTCAAAAGCTTCTCAAAACATTCCTCGTTTTGGGATTGATGAATGACACAACCAAGAGGTATAGCTCCTATTTTGGATGCTCCAAAAATAAATGTTATGCAGGATCCTGCTTGATCGCAAGAACCTGTAGAGTCGACAAAAATTATTTCAGAACTGAATATTTCTTGGTGTGCTCTTTTCATTTGAGGTGTTAAGATGCATACAATAAATGGTTCTTCTTTTATAGTCAATGTCACGTTATTTTCAGTATAATAAGCTTTTTTGTTTTTAATTACCTCGATCATGCTTTCTTTTGTGCGGTCACCAAAATGGTTGGATCTGGAAAAAGTATTGTGCTTATTAAAAAAACAATCACCTATTATTGTACTAATGAACACTACGCACCTCCACATATCGTGAAAATGATAGATACTTCGATCTAACGGATTAATATGCCTATTTGCTAACATTTTTGTTACATCTTCTTCCTCTGATGCAGATGCGATCAAGCACGTCTCATGATAAATTTTAGCTGCTGCAGGGGTAAGACCTTGGTGAAAATATTTCAGAAAAGCTGTTTTGGTCTCTTCGCTCATTCTAAGATAACTATACGCTTCGGCGACGTGTACGGCGTGATTATGATGTGCCTCAATCTATAATAGAGAATTTTTTCAGAGCATCTATTCAGTGCATTCAATAAAAGCATCTTATTTAAAAGTTTATTTAACAAAAAAATATTTTTAGTTTTGTCTATCGCGTAAAATCGGAAACTATAGCCTCTAAAATCATGATGTTATACCTTTATGGTTGCGTTAAAACCCTCCTTCATCCAAACGTCTTTCTTCCTGGTATCAACGGTGTTTTTCCTAACTCGAATCACGAAGCTTGCAGAACAATTATGATTTCTATTGCGTAAACGGCTGCTATCAAGAGATTTGTTCCTTTTAGAATGGTGGCACACAGAATCTTTGCGAAAGACAATTTTTGTTACTTTTGAATATGTACGATTAACAATCCAATCTGTTTTGGTCTCCGTTGAATACTTCTGCAGCCAATCGTCACAAGCTGATGCATAGTCGCCAGAAAATTTTGTTTCCAATTCAACACTGTATTGGCTGTCATCAACAACCGCAAATGAGACTATTTTACACAAAGGGTCACTTCGTTGTAAAGATAAGCAAACAATATTATCATGCTGCTCCATTTTGAAAACTTTTACTCAACTTCGTAATACACCCAACAAACGAATTCGAAACAGCGAAAACTTAGATAATAACTAACTATAGCGTCAGATGGCGTTTGCGTTTATTTATCATCAGTAAAGTTGTACTAGATGTACTAGTTGTACTAAAATGTCTATTATTGTACTATGATGTGACGTCATTCAGTTACTTATATGCTTATGAAAAGTTTTGAAACTTGAAGATTTTTGAAGATATCGCCCTACCTTGAGAACAAATTGGGGTAGTTTTCAATGTTTAACTTTTAACAAAATTGACCCTTATGGAACTTGGTACGAATAAAAGCACATACTTTTAAAAATTAAATTTCTAAGTTACCTTGTTATTTAACGAAATAGCGTGCAGTTAATTGAAGTGATTTTTTTCATGTTTAAAGAATTTCAATATTTTAAGTGACTAACGACAGTAAACCCAGTGTTCAATTTCCAAACATGGAACTTTCAATAGAAGTTGAAACGAACGCTGTATATAATTTTTTTATGAATAACTTCAATTAACCCAAACTACCCCAATAACTACCAGTGACATTAATTTGTGCTACCACACGAATAACATCACTGACAAAAGAAGTTCAGAAGAGCATGTTTCAATCATTATTTATAATATGGCATTTTAGCATTTTATTTATTTAATTATTTTTACGTTTGTGTTTTTCATTCATTGCAGAAGCGGTAATAAATTGATTAGTTAAATTTCGTCATTCGTCTTCGTTTCCCAGAAATAAAAATTGTTAGTAGGTACCAGTACCTATGGGATAGCGTGTAGAGAAATACCCAAATAATTCAGGTAACATTATGGACCCGCCACAAAATCACAGGACATATTATCTACATCAAATCTAATCACGCTTATTGATTAATTTCGTTCATTGACCAATTATGTATATCCTCTCAATCTCTTGACAAACCAGCTATACCGCATTTAACTTGAGTGTAAACAACCGTAGCATCTGTAAATAAATATCCACTACGAAAGGTCACTGGTTTCAACACTCTAGTCGGAGTGTCCAAATCGGCTAGTATTTGTAGATGAATGTTTCTTTCAAAGCCTAGCTGATTTCAGCACCCTGGTGCCAACACACGCTAGCATCTGTAAATATGCTCCCGGGAAAGCAAGGAAGGAGAAATCAAAAAAAAAAAAATGAAAAAAAAAAAAAATCACACACTATGATCAAATATAAATATTCTTGCCGATAAATAGGTGATTTTACATTGACACTAAGTAGTGGCAACAAGTAACTCCATCTCCATGGCAACTGTTGATGCAGGATGTTCTTTTGTGACCGTTGACTTGGAAAATGTACGAATTTTAAGTTGTCGTAACTTTGTTATAAATGAATATATTTTTTTTTATTCGAAATTTTGGTCATAGCTATTTGGAAGCACTCCAAATCCAATGGCGTATTCATTTATGTAATAAAGAAATTGCTAATAAAAATTCGCAATTTTCTATCACGAAAAAGTACCGTAATATGCCCTAAAAATTGAAATAAACATTTCAAAATTTGTCCTGTAGTAGACCCTTCAAAACTTGACATTTAAAAAAAAATGGTTGACATCGGTTAATAACCTGAAATTTTACAGGGGTGTTTCCATTCTAAATTGGTCACACTGTATATGTAAAAAATTAAATATTGATAGCAAATTGGAAACATTTCGAAACGTGTTCTCTCACCAGAAATTGATCAACGTGAGGATCCTCTTGCAATCTTGAATTCGCATTAAAATAATATCATGATTCGATACAATACACAGAATTCTATACCATAAACATGGTAGAATATGTATTCCTAGACTCTATCTAAGAAAAAATAAACTTCACTTTCCACAATCAATATGTCGTCTTTTACTGATGGGAGCTTCGAACAACGTTTCATGTGAATCGTTTTTTCCTTTTTAATTTGTTCAAATAATACGAAACTCATAGTTGTTATTTTCGACAGAGTAATAAGGTGTTTGAGAAAAAAGTTTGTTGATGGAAATTTTTATATACATACATGCAGCGTATGATTGGAAGCCAATGAATTGAAAACGTTTTCAGACTAAAAAAAACGTATGTGCGGTTTAAAGTTTTTAGATATTGAATTTTTAATCTTTCGCGCACAGCCACATCGTCGGTCGGGTGCATCAAACCTGTGAAAACAATGGGGTCGTTGCACGTACTTTTTTTATTGCATATTCTGAAAATATAATCAAAAATATTAGACCCGTATTTTTTTATTTTTTTTTAATCGATTTTTAAGGGCATAAACTAGCGTCGAAGTTTGTCAACAGTCCTTTTAAGCCTTTTAAATGATGACGCGTGTACGACAAAATATGGCGTCGCTTCTTGGATTCGGCGCAGCTCTTCCCGTGGGTCGATAACTGTAGAGAACGCAACGTTGCCGAGATGCTTTTTGCTTGGGGTCGAGTGTAAAGCGTGTTTTATTCTAGGGATTTCTCAATTTCGAATTCACGTTCGTGGTTTGGATCAACTTTGCTCATATACGATTCAATATCGTCAAAAAAGAATGGGCCAATAAATAATATTGCCTACCAGCTTTAATTTGCAGGTACCAATATTTGCAGTTTTTGTTTAGTATGCAACGCTCCTGGTAGTTATTTATCAGACGTAGGGATAAATCCAATGAATTGTGTCTTTGAGTTTATCCCTACGTCTGATAAATAACTATTCTATGCGTCTGCATTAATTTGGGTCTGAGAAAAATAAATATCTTGAGGGTTTTATGATACGGTCAAAGGTATCATAAAAACCCAGTCTGGGTGGTGTCGTATAATTTCCTGGTTAATTTTTGTATTAAATCACATTATTTACCATCCATTTTAAAGTTAACCTAAATGTATCGATTATCTTTCGTTCATCATATTGAACTAGTAATTCTTGTTAAAATACCATCAATAGTACATCTCGCAACGCCGCATTTGTATCAAGCAGCGCGCGTGCATTTCAGTGTCAAGCGGATAAAGGATATTGATCTGTGACGTCAAGGCGACAATGGGCTCAGGTTGATGGACTTATTTATTTCAAAGAGGCCTAGTTTAAATGTTGTGCATTATTTTGGCCAATTCATGTAACCCATCTTATTAAGAAACCCACAGTTATATATTCTACACAAAATCAGCTTTGATTTTGATATAGTGCAACGACCCCATTCCTTTTCAAAAAAAATCCTCAATATTATTGTTGTTTTGGTGAAACAGTATATTTTAAAATATACAGGGTGATTTGTAAGTTGGTATTTTCCTTTTAACACTGTATAGAATGCAAGAAAATAAGAAAATTTTTCAAATAAAATCATGTCCGAAAATGCTTTGTTACCGAGATACAGGGTGCTAAAGTTGTAAGAAAAAAATGCCTTTTTTATCATAACTTTCCTTCCACTGCAGATATTTCCACAAAATTTGGTATACTTCTTTTGACTAATAAATTACATTTTTTGATGTAAAAGTTTTTAAAAAATTTCTACCTGTGGCGTTCGAACCGGATTTGTATTGAATTTTTTACAAAGCATTTTCGGACATGATTTTATTCGAAAAATGTTCTTATTTTTTTGCATTCTATACAGTGTTGAAAGGAAAATACCAACTTACTAATCACCCTGTTTATAAAATACGTTCTTGGGAATATTTAAATAATTGATTTATTATATTGAAAGTTCAATCAATGATTGCATAAATTGCGTGTTCCAAATAAGATATAGCCAGAAAAAAAATGTTTATTAATTTGAACAGCATTAGCATTGTTCGAAATTTCATCCATATCTGTCTCGAAATCTTCAACAATATTATGACAAGAACGGCGTAGTACATTTTCGATTTTCACAATTTCTGTATGAGCAATACAGGGTATTCCGAACACAGACAAACTTTAAGGATTGGTAGGGGACATCAAAACAAGCATTTTTGTTTATTTTTGAGAGGCAAAAAAAAATCTTTATCAACATCCTGGAAATTTCTTCGTCGTGAAATTTATTACTTTTCAGATCTTGAACAATTATTGTAGAACATAATTCATAAACAAAATTATAAATAAGTTAACAGTGATTTAAGTAATGTACAAAAAAGTACCAAATAGCTATTTTTTGCTCTACAGCTCAAACTAATTTGCGAAGATATGTTTAATATGATGTTTGTATGATAAACCACCCCTTAAGGTATGTCGATATATTTTTGGGACAACCTGTGTACAGAGTGACCCATTTGAAAGCGGGCCACCCTCATAACTTTTTAATTTATTGATCGATTTTGACGATTTTTTTTTTTGAAGTGTAGAGAGGGAAAAGGTGTATTTTGAGGTCATACGTCGCCCAGTTTTTTCCAAAAACCAAGGCCCACTAGAGCATATTCAGAGGCTGAAACATCCAGAAAACATATTAGGGATTTTTTTAGAAAAAATCTGACAACACCACTGGATTTTTCATCCCCTGAAATGGATCTGTACCAAATTTAATGAAAAAATATTCAAAATTGAAGATCAATTTTATCATGCACCAAAAAGTATTTTACCTCGAAACTCTTGCGATAGCAAGTCTATCAGAAAAAATTTATCAAATATAAACATTTGAAAGATATTCTATTGTCAAAATATAATAAAAACAGACAAACGAGACTGACCAAAAAAAACAGAAAAAAAAATTACACACAGAAATAATATTTTCGAATTAAATATTTTTTCATGAAATTTGGTACAGACCCATTCCAGGGGATGAAAAATCGCTTAACGGTTTTCTGGATTTTTCAAAAAAAATCGTCAAAATCGATCTATACATTAAAAAGGTATGAGGGTGGCCCGCTTTCAAATGGGTCACTCTGTACACGTTTATCTTTATCTATTATGGGTAACGGCGTTGATTGATAATGCGTGTTGTTGAATCGATACCATATTTTCATTTGATACATACAACCGTAGAAAAAATAAATCATATAGTATAAAAAAAAAATTACAAATTTAGTTTCACCTTAGAAAAGGTGGTGGTGAAAAGCATGTTCACTTGGAGGCAGCTCGGATGATTATTGTTGTCGGCCGTCGCTAATTTGATTCTTGAATCGTCTAGTTTCTCGATTTGTTTGTCCTTGTTTTTGTATAACAGGAAAAAAAAGTTTCGTGGCATTTTTCAAAGCGTTTTCACTAGAAAACAATGGTCCATTCGAGCGAAATTATTCTTTTTTTTTACGTCGAATGAAGTCCTTTTCCGATTTTATAATATCTATTAGTTGTGTCCTTGGTGGTGTTACAGTGAAACAGTAAACAGTGTAGGGCCATGAGATCAGAGCAGATTGTTGTCTCTACACTTTTGACTACCTTCTTTATTTATTGACAAGAATCTTTTGTCACTGTCATATCCAAGTTGCATGAACAGATCAGTTGTACGTAGGTCAGAGTTTGAACAAAAAAAGTGGATGAGTAAACTTAACAAATCTGTATCGATTGACTGCAGCAATATTCATTTATCAAACTTTGACTCATATACAGGGTGACAATCTAAATACTATCAATGGCGCAAAGAGATAAAGAACGAATTTATGATAATTTTTAATAAGTATGGAAAACTAAAATGACGTACTAAACTATCTTCCCCCACTTCCCTTCTCACTCCCATGCAGTCCGAGTCGCCCCAAAAAAATAATCCTAGTGACAACCTCCCTTTATGAGTCCTCAAATTCTCAAATTGAAAATAAGTGCTCTTGAAAAGCGTTCCGTACACATAAAAAAAACTGTTGCCAAACGACAAACTTAAGGAGAAAAAATCTCTTTTCAAAAACTTTTATACAGGGGGTGACTGTACATTTCCTATCCACAAATTCCTTAACCAAAAATAAGGCAATCTAACTCACCTATATCCAAAATTGCCTCGTTTAGTCTACAGAGGGCGTCAAAGATTCAAAAAATTTAGGTTTTTCCTACATTTTTCAAAAACGTACAAATCGATTTGGATAATTTTTGGTACCAAGTCTTGGACCATGAAATTAGTTTTTTTGTTTCTATAGCGAACGGTTGTAATTGACCGGAAGTGTTATAAAGGTGACGTCATATATGTAGTTATTTCTTTTGATTTTTTTTGGCATTAAATTTTTGATAATTCAGATATTTTTATCTTAAAGTTCAATGTATTGGGGAGTTTTTCTCTCTTGAAAAATTTTGCGAAGATGAGTGGTTGTGCCAGAAAAAAAATCTTTTCAATTAGCTGCACAGATATTTTACTATTGATTACTTTTTTTTCTAGCATAACAACTTATCCCAACAAATTTTTTCAAGAAAGGAGAAAACTTTTTTAGACGCTGCATTATCAGATAAAAACATCTGAGTGATCAGAAAGTCAATTCCATAAAAAATCAGTAACGTCATATGCAGCTATATCTTGATTTTTATGGATTTGACTTTCTGATAATCCATACGATTTTATCCAACAGCGCATCGTATAGGAAAGCTTTTTCCTCTCTTGACAAAATTTGCTGGGATGAGTGGTTATGCTAGAAAAAATCATTCAATAATAAAATATCTGTGTACCAAATTGATAATATTTTTTTCCTGGCACAACCACTTATCCCAGCGAAATTTCTCAAGAGAGAGAAAAGCTCTCCAATACATTAAACTAATAGATAAAAGCATGTGAATTATCAAAAAGTCAATTCTAAAAGAATCAAAACAAAAAACTACATGTGACGTCACTTTTATAACACTTTCGGTTAATTTAAACCGGTCGCTATAGAAACAGAAAACGTAATTTCATGATCCAAGAATAGGTACCCAAAATTATCAAAATCGACTTGCACGTGTTTTGAAAATGTAGGAGGAAACCATTTTTTTTTTGAATCTTTGACGGCCTCTGTAGACTTAACGAAGCAATATTGAATATAGGTGAGTTTGCCTAGATCACCTTATTTTTGGTTAAGGAATTTGGAGTTGAGCGTTGTACAGTCATTTCGGGGACACCCTGTATAAGGCTTCATTTTTTTCGCTGCATGTATGCATCTATTTTCCACAATAAAAGAGTTTATCGATTGGTGAGAATATCAATACATAAAACATAAATTTCTGGTCTAGTTGGTTTTTAAACTAATAAAAATGCGAATTTTGTCCAAACCATTTATATTGTTAGAAGCACTAGAATGCATTCTTCAATTTGACATAAAAAAAATCTTTGATATTTTTGAAGATATGGCCGTGGAAACACACAAAAAACAGTTTTCTTGGGTTATTGATATTTTTTATTTTTGTTAATTAATAAAGTTCGCGACCACAACAATATCTTCTAAAAATCGATTACATATACCTGGTGACTTGAAGAATCTTTCGAAGTTTTACCTGGTTCTACTCAAAATAAAAAAACGACACGAAAGACTCAAGAAATTGCACTAACACCCGGTTTCCTGTATATCAGAAATCACATCAAAAAAAAGTTTTTTGGAACAAAAAACAAGTTTATTAGATCTAACTCTTTGACCATTTGATTATGCAAAAGAAATGGGTGCGTACTTTTCCTAATAGTTTGACTTAATTAGCACACTCTTCAAAGTCCGTCATTTTTTGAGAATTTAATTGATGAAATCTTGTATAAAGCTGTGCAAATTCTATAGGATAACATTATATACTTGATACGGTTAAATTTCATGATTGAAGAGATTGTAAAAACTATAAGATGAATAATAATTATACATGCATCCAACGTTTTCATCTATGAGTATACAAATATTGAAACATTTTCTATCCATACTCACAAGGTTCTGTTACGTTATACTGAATGCTTTAAATCCACATCTCAAACAAACACGTCAATAATTTATGGATAACAATAGACTTCGATCTGATTTGGACAATTAATGTTGGTCAACGAACACGACTGTGGTACTTATTCGAATGGCAGACGATACCCATTTGTTTTCCCTTTAAATTAGACAAATTAAATGCAGAGCACGGTCGGAATACGGAATGAATGTGTTTCGCTCATTCTCAGACAAATACTGATTATAAGCTATAGACTACTTCATCAGAGAAAGACAGCACTCGAAATGGGTCACTCCTATTTAGTACTTCGTCATTCATTTTCATATAAAACGAGGGGTTTGGAAGAGTTCAATTAGCTCGACGAAATTGACTGACTACAACTTGGGATAGCAGTAACGTATGTCGATCAAGTGGTTAAATTGAGCGATGACAATATCTAATGGGGATCAACGACATCCCACGAGAAAAGCTTCTTGCAATGATGCAATCACTATCTGATAATGAGTAAATACTGGCAGGCACGCATACGGATTTCTGATGAATTACCATTCTGTCCTACCAGTTTGCATTCATTTAAATTTTTATTCTATAAAACGAAGTTACTTCAATTCAGATCAAACAATATTATGTTTACCTATAATCTTATTCTTCATGATTATGATATTTTTTTTTATAAATAAATGTGTATCCGTATCAACTGAGCTTACACATCTGGTCTCGATGTAACAGGAACTGACGCTTGTGATTTTTATTCGCATGTGTATGATATTTTCCTAGAATGCATATGTCTTAAGATTATTATTGGTTATGAATTTTGTAAAATGAAAAGTCAATGAGGGACTTTTTGAACAATTTTGAAGTGTTGAGGTATTTTCACCACGATTTAAAAAAAATATATCTTCATGAGTAGGAGGCTGTCCTAAAAATAATATTTAAAAACGGTATACCCCAAAGGGAGAAGAAGAGGTCAACCTTGTTTGATCATGACATGGTAGAAATAAGTCTCGCTGACAACCTAGATGTAGATATTGGGGGTGATGGTGGTAAGGGTTTATCACACCACCGAGGCCTGAGGCCACACAGCGTGTTTTTTCGATATTATCTGGTTATTCAATAAATCGGCGTGATGGTTTGTGTCGAATAACGTGAATAACCCTGTATATTATGTAGGTATTGATTATTTTAATTGACTGAAGGCTTCCCGCAGATCAGACGTTTCAGTTGAATACGGAACGGAATTATGTTTATGATCACAGATGATTTCAGTCCACGAGATTTAAAAACTAAAAAGGTAACGAAGATTTGGGGAAGGCATCTCCTGCAGATCCTACTCGTACCGATGAGCTATGATACAGCGAAATGCGTCTTCGGATGGATCTGTGGGGAAGAAGTACATGTCTTTTCGCTACCCTTAGCCTTTCAGGCTCTTGGTAGAAAGATAGAATTCAAGAAATCAAAGTAATCCTAAAAATAAAAATTTATCATTTGTTTATTCATTGGAAAAGAAAATTTTAAATTATAACGTTTATTATCTAAGTGGGAAAGATTATCCTGATTAAGTTCAAAAACCTTGAAACACGGACAAATATCGAAGAGACCTGGCCGACATGATGTTGGCACGGGAAACTGCCTGGCAGACATATTTTTTATTGTTGACTTCAAGCTTCATTTAAAAAAAAAATCATCCACATTCCCGATGACGAGACTTTCATTCGTAAAACCGCCCTTTTGATCCTGGCCGACATGTGTTTGGCATAGGCTTTTGGCTGGCAGACATATATATGTTTTTGATGTACTCGTTACTAACAACAATGCCATATAGTTATTTTCAACATCTCCGATGACGAAACTTTTTTTTTTTTGATATTCCATTGATTATTTTAATTAATAAAGCACATGATACGCCTGGCAGACATGGCTGATTTATATCCCTCCTCTACAAATCACTTCCTGAAACTTTCTTTTTTCACATCCATTATGACGAAAGGTCCAGTGTCGTTGGCTCTCATGCATACTAATAGTCTCTCGTGCTAGCTTGGTCTCGGATTGTCTCGACGAGAGTGTGGAACATCAGATTCGACGTTTTTCTGAATCTAGAAACAAGAACATATAATGATAAAAAAACCACAAGCTAAAAAGGATGTGAATCCTGATTATTGTTTTTTAGACGCCCATCCTTCGCTCCATAATAATACATCGACGATTCTTTCACAATGAACCTTTTATATCAAGTATAGTAATACAAACAAAACAAAAAACAATTCAATCCAGACAGGGTGGCCAACTAAGAATGCAAGGTACTGTATCTCGGAAACTATACATCGTAGAGGCTTGCGGCAAAAAAATTTATCACTAAAACGGCCAAGAGAAAAACCTGGAAAACATTTTCAAGTTACTGAAATGGTCGCTAGGGGGCGTAACAACCAACACCAAGTGGAAAAATATGATTTTTATGGAATTTTGTCCAATGAAAATATATCGATGAGCTCATTTTCGGATTTGCTGACTATTTACCTACACTTTTTGTCAAAAACATTTTTTTTTCTATTTATCATAATAAAGTGGTGGAGGAAGTTCAATTGTTTTATTAAACAAACGGAGATTTCTACCGTTTCGCTGGACGGATTTCAACGAACTTGGGCTCATATGAAAGAGAATAGTCTGCGCTATAAAATGCTCATTTGCTTTTTAGTTTGTAACATTCGCCGTCGCCGCTAGATGGCGTTAACTGGAATGGTAGCATGTTTTTGAGTTTTTTCCAAAAAAATCAAATGTAATGGTATAATCATTTTTATAAATTTTAAAAGGGGATACATTTTCCTATAAAAAACATTAAAAGAAAAAAACAAAAAAAAAACAAAAAAAAACAAAAAAAACATTATTTTTTTTGTTTTTTTTTAAAGAAAATGTATCCCTTTTTAAAATATATAAAAATGAATATACCATTACATTTGATTTTTTTGAAAAAAACTCAAAAACATGCTACCATTTCAGTTAACGCCATCTAGCGGCGACGGCGAATGTTACAAATTAAAAAGCAAATGAGCAATTTATAGCGCAGACTATTCTCTTTCATATGAGCAAAAGTTCGTTGGAACCCGTCAAGCGAAACGGGAGAAATCACCGTTTGTTTAATAAAACAATTGAACTTCCCCCACCACTTTATTATGATAGATAGAAAAAAAAACGTTTTAGACAAAAAGTGTAGCAAAATAGTCAGTAAATCCGAAAATGAGCTCATCGATATATTTTCATTGGACAAAATTCCGTAAAAATCATATTTTTCTACTTGGTGTTGGTTGTTACGCCCCCTAGCGACCATTTCAGAAACTTGAGAATATTTTCCAGGTTTTTCTCTTGGCCGTTTTAGTCATAAAAAAAAATTCCGCAAGCCTATACGATGTATAGTTTTCGAGATACAGTACCTCGCATTCTTAGTTGGCCACCCTGTACATTTATCGCGAGAATATTTTGAAAATTCAACGACCATATAGTTGAGTTGAATAGACAACAATGTGTGCGTCTTCATCTTTTTTCACTAGAACGCGTCTTGCAAAAATAAAAATAACCAACAGTTTAAAAAGTTTAACCTACCAAATACCCATAAATGAGTACCTAAGTACCTCGAATAAAAAAGAATTTTGGGTTTCGAAATCGGGAGTTGCGATGAGGGGTCAAAAACAGCGGGTCGGTTGACTCAACTAACAAGCCTCAGGAAATTTTGATGTACAAGAACGGATAACCTCAATTTATTTGTTAATGTTTTGTTTGGTTGTGTTGTGATTGATTTGTTATCACGTTTGTTGCATAGAAATGGATTTTAAATCGAAGCAATTGAGTCCAAAACAAAACTTTGGTTGATTTTGTTAACGCTCCATTATACAGTGCGGCTCTAAAAGGGGGGGGCCCTTTGTTTTTTAATGAGTGCACCAAAAATTTTGAAACTTGGCATACTTCAATGGCTGTCGAAATAGTACTTTTTGATGTTACTGACGTACTTTTAGTATTCAAGATGGCGGCTGGGCGCCATTTTGAAACATTTTTTTAAATGGAAAGGGGGGTCGTGTGACACATCATACGAAAGGTCTTAGCGAGTAAATTATTGTGTGGAAGTTTCATAAGATTTAACGCATCCGTGCGGATATGACAGCCTGCCAAACTTTAAGTTTTCAAAAATGTCGTTTACATTAAGTTTCAATTTTTTAACGAGCTGACACATCAGATTCCGGAAAAATGATGGTGAACCTGAGCAAAACACTACAGGTTAACAAATGAGAATGCTGATACAAAGCGAATAAAGAATTTCAAGATAATAAAAAAAAATAGAAAACATTTATTAGCATTATAATACTAAAATCTAAATTAAGATGGAGATACAGTTTCCACACTACCTCGCCACAGCACTAAAGTTTAACCAAATGTGAAAATCTTGAAACGTATGAGCCAGTTGTTTGATTATTGTGTTAATTAGGAAGTGTTACAAAGATGCTTAATTCGCGTCTCCTCGCAGAAAAAATTGAAGCAATTTTTATTTATGGCGGAAGTCATAATTTCCATGAGACGGAAAGAATCTTCAATGAGCGCTTCCCGGACCGTCCGATATGCAGGAAATATCTTCGCGAATTAGTGCGTAAATTTATAAAGACTGGAAGTGTTCAGAGCTTGAAGAATCAAGGGCGTATCTATTTCAGAAGATAAACAAATTGCAATCATTGGTGAGATGGTGGTAAATCCTGAACAGTCGAGTTCTCAGGTTGCCGACATCTGTGATACTTTGTCTGCTTCTGTAAAACGATTGCTGAAAACACAGAAATTTTATCCTTATAAATTTCAAATGGTGCACCAGTTGACTGAAGATGATCCTGACAGACGTGTGGAATTTTGCGAAATTATGAACGATAAAATAGGCCGAGAACCAAGATACGTTCAAAAGATTTGTTTTAGGGACGAATGTACTTTCTTTTTAAATGGCCGTGTACACAGGTAAAATGTTCGTTATTGAAGTACGTGAATCCGCATGTTTTTAGGGAAACCCACATGCAATATCCCGAAAAGGTTAACATATGCGGGCTGGCTTATTGGGCAGCCATATTGTTGGTCCGGTTTTCATTCATGAAAATTTGACAGGGGACCTGTATTTGAACTTGTTAGAAACTACAATAGAGCCTTTGATTGTACAAATACGTCAGAATAATCCGAACGAATTTGGCATGGCACCAATTTTTCAACAGGATGGTGCGCCTGCTCATTTCAGCAGAAATGTAAGGCAGTATTTGGACATAACTTACCCCAATCGTTGGATTGGTCGTCGGGGTCCTACCGAATGGCCTGCCAGGTCGCCTGATTTAACACCATTGGAGTTTTTTTTATGGGAATATTTAAAACAGAAAGTATATGGAACACAGCCCGACTCTCTTTTAGATTTACAGCAAAAAATTACTGCTTTTTGTCAAAATATTAATGTCGATACTTTCGAAAAAGTCCGTCAGGAGTTCTCAGACAGATTATTTCATTGTTTGGGGGTCAACGGAGGACATATTCAACATTTTTCACAATAAAAATTGAAGTATGCTTTCTTTGTTCTTATTTCACGAATCTCTTTATCTTGTTAGTTTGACAGTCTGTCATATCCGCACGGATGCGTTAAATCGTATGAAATGTCCACACAATAATCTACTCGATAAGACCTTTCGAATGATGTGTCACACGAGCCCCCTTTCCATTCAAAAAAATGTTTCAAAATGGCGCCCTGCCGCCATCTTGAATACTAAAAGTACGTCAGTTACATCAAAAAGTAGTATTTCCACAGCAATTGAAGTATGCCAAGTTTCAACATTGTTGGTGCTCACATTAAAAAAAAAGGGTAGGACCTTCTAGAGCCGCACTGTACAAAGGCACCATGCATGACAATGTGGGTAAATCAGAGAATCAAAAACAGTGGGGAAGGGTTCTTTTGATCATTTTTTTTTGTTTGATTACTGCAATAGATTTGTATGTCGCAATCCAATACATCCCTGCCAATACCGCCTTCTCAACATTCTTGTCAATCATATATCATCGCACAGCATTAGATTGAAATCTTCAACATTCATTTCAGTTATGAAAATGATGTTTCACTTCAACCCTCAAATCTTAGAACCAACACCTTGCCCAAAATAATAACAAATTATTATTGGGTTTGGATCATAGGTTATAGAGGTAATCTCACTTCTTCCTTGCGCAATTCCCTGAGTGGTTGTCAATGGAGTTCCCTTGAAAACCGCTTCCTCGATCTCTCCGATGTATTTCAAGAGTACGTACTCCAGGTTTTAAGAAGATCAACGCACACTTCTCTCGCAAAATACTACTTCGATCCTGAAACTCAAGAATACGTGTCCAACCAACGTATTCTTGAAAGTGATCGATGGGAGCATATTCGGGAGCTCCTGGGGACTGCTCCCTGCTTCCTTGGTCCCCGATACAATGTATCCGTATTCTTGAACGGCAGGGAACATCAAGGAGAATCGTCCCTGGAAACACCGTTGCTGGTTTGTGCAACCAATCAGAACGCAGGAAATTTTGACACATTCATTATTCATACTCATCCACCCTCTTTTGTGATAATTATAATAATAATGAAGTTTATTTAGCACAGTAAACAATGCTTATAATAAAATAATATATCTTATAATGAATGAAAAAATTGATAATACGTTGTTGCCTTGTAAAACATTGATGAAACATCAACCTACAAAATAAAAAATTACAAATAAAATATGTATACAGGGCTTTTGACTTAAAACTCCGCACGCCAATATCTCAGAAACAAATAGGAATATTTTATTTCTGTAAAAAGTAGTCAATGTAGGCCGTCAAATAATTATTTCTAATAGTTGAAAAAATTCGACGCCTACCAAGAGTTTAGCGTCGCGACGCGTCAAAAATATAATCGATTGCAGGGACTTTGAGATTACGCGCATGCAAAAGTTCGTGTTATTTATAAACTTTTTTGTTATCAGGGCGAACTGATTAATCTTACTCAGTTCTGAGTTATAACGGTTTATAGTTGACATTTCATGACTGACAAAAAATGCGATAACGAATGATTTTTTCAAGAAAGCTAGTCTCAATTTTTGTAAAAAGAAGTGGATATATCGGGACAAGTACATATTTTTCAATGTTGAAAAAATTCGACGCCTACTGAGAGCTAAGCGTCGCGACGCGTCAAAAATATAAATCGATTGCAGGGACTTTCAAATTACGCTCATACGAAAGAACATCTTTTTCATAAACTTTTTTGTCATTGACTTGAATCCATTTAATTTACACATTTCTGAGCTATACAAGTTTACAGTAAACATTCTTTGATTGACAAAAAATGCGATTACCGATGATTTATACAAGAATGCTAGTCTCAATTTCTGTGAAAAGTGTTCAGTGGTAGATATTTTTCAAAGTTCAAAAAATTTCACGCCCACCAAAAGCTAACATCGCGACGCGTCACGCGTCAAAAATATCAATCGCTTGCAGATTGCATGGACTTTGAAATTACGCGCATGCGGAAGTACAAGTTATTATTGAACTTTTTTGTTATTTACTCGAAACCATTTATCTTGATCATTCCTGGCTTCATTTTAAGTGAATATTTCCTGGCTGACAAAAAATTCTTGTGAAAATCATCCGTAATCGTATTTTTTGTCAATCAAGAAAAGTTTAGTCTAAACCGATATAACTCAGGAAGGAGTATGATAAATAAGTTCGAGTGAATATAAATAAGATTTACTAATAACATGGAGTTCCGAATGCGCGTAATTTCAATATCCCTGAAACCGAATTATATTTCCGAAGCGTCGCGACGCTTAGCTTTTGTAGCCGTCGAATTTCTTAAACTTTGAAAAATATTCACTTGACCCCATATACATTGACTACATTTTACAGAAATTGAGACTAGTATTCTTGTCAAAAACATTCGTCATCGGCATTTTTGTCAATCAAGACATGTCAAATATAAACCGGTATAACTCAGAAATGAGTAAGATAAATGTGTTCGAGTAAATAACAAAAAAGTTTAAAAATAACATGTACTTTCGCATGCGCGTAATTTCAAAATCCCTGCAATCGACTAATATTTTCGATGCGTCGCGGCGCTTGGCTCTCGATAGGCGTCGAATTTTTTAAACTGCGAAAAATATCTACTTGACCAGATACATTGAATGCTTTTCACAGTAATTGAATATGTATATTCGTTTTCGAGATATTGGCGTGCGAAGTTTTAAGTGAAAAACCCTGTATACAAAAAAACAAGATGACATTTTTGACAAACCAAGACTCCAGAAAATATATAACATAACATCTGACTTTAAAAGGGTTTTGTCGCTCAAGTTGTTACACACTTTTAATTCATATTGGGTTATTTATTGAATTCGTATAGACCTTTCATAAGTAGTATTGAATTGTATATATAATCGACTGGTGTTGCATCTGTCAGTATAGTGTATTCAACATAATAAAATATTTATCCATGTTTGTATTCTTCAAAATTTGTTGTTGTCAATCCGGTATATGAAATTATGGGCTTTTTTAATCGGAAAAGTTTACCTAGTAACCAATAAAATAAGAAAAAAAAAAATGAAAATTAGGTTATGTTTAGATTAGTGATTTTTTCTAAAAAAAAATTAAAGATATTTCAATAAACAAATCGTCAAAAATGTTTGGATCAATTATTTCATTCATATTATTTATTAACTAGACGAATAAGTCAAAAAAGCTTCCCAAATTCGATAAAAAATCTCAGAAACATCAAATCCGGATCTTCATCGTAGATGAATGTGATTGAATATTGGACATTTTTCAACGTAGTTTTCAATTGTTATCGATTCTAATCCTTCTCAATAACAATTTTTGATTTTATCATAAATGAAATAAGGTACTTTACTCATGAGAGAAATTCAGATTTTTTGAAAGACTTCGTATATGACTAAGAAAAATTAATATCTGATTGTCGCTGCAGTTTCAGACCATGCAGAAATTTTTATAAGGAACAAGCCTGAACACGCGGCGCCGCCCGTGTCAGGCTTATAGGCTAGTCTAAAAATAAGATAATAATAACACACATTTTTTTTGCTAATTCATTTTTTTTTGTTTTATTGTTTTTTTGCTCCCACTGGCCGTATACCCCATAATAACAACATATTTTTTTTTTAAATTTTTTTCAATTTATGTTTTTTTTATATTTTCTATTTTTTTTTCCTCTCGCTTCTCGTACAGACTTTTTTATTTTTTCATTTTTTTAAATTTTTTCGCTAAACCATCCATAGACATATTAGCCTCTACCCATAGGTAGAGGCTAATAACTGTGCAAATTTTCAGATAATTCTGTGCTACGGTTAATAAGCCTTATCGTTAGAAACACACAGACTCTCACATTATTTATTGTATATAAGAAAATGATAACACATATCTTTTTATTCCTTTTGAATTCATTTTTTTCATTTTTTTTTTTTTTTCTCGCGCTGGTCTAATACCCCATAGAACCTACAACACCGACAGACTTTTTTATTTTTTTACATTTTTTCATTTTTTTTATTCCTTCATTTTTTTATTTTTTGTTCCTAAACCATCTTTGGGTAAAGGCTAATGACTGTGAAATTTTCAGATAATTCTGTGCTACGGTCCAAAAGCCGTAGGGAAAGAAACATACCGACTTTCACATTTATGTATAGATAAATGAGTAAATAAATAATGCGTTTATTTAGCATAATTGCTATACAAAAAATCAGAAGGTGATAGTAATGATAGTATAACATAGAATATGAATGAGAATTATATCATATGCAATGTCGAAATACTACTTTTTGATGTTACTGATGTACTTTTAGTATTCAAGATGGCGGCTGGGTGCCATTTTGGAACATTTTTTTAAATGGAAAGGGGGGTCGTGTGACACCTCATTTTTAAGATCCTGATGAGTACTTTATAACCCTAGAATATTGAGTCGTCATCTTCAAGTACTACAAAATGGCGGTACATTTGATTACCACATTGATATACATACACTTTTTGGAAAAATTCATCAAGTTCAATTCAAAAGATGCTTTTTTGACATTTTTGTCATTTATTCCTAACCCAAACTTTATGTCAAGAATATTCCCAGCATCTTTTGAATAATTGAATTTGACGATTTTTTTTTAAAAGTGTATGTCAATGTAGTAATTAAATGAACCGCCATTTTGTAGTACTTGAAGATATCGACTTAATATTCAAGGGTTATGAAGTACTCATCAGGATCTTCAAAATGAGGTGTCACACGATCCCCCTTTCCATTTAAAAAAATGTTTCAAAATGGCGCCCAGCCGCCATCTTCAATACTAAAAGTACGTCAATAACATCAAAAAGTAGTATTTCAACAGCAATTAAAGTATGCCAAGTTTCAAAATTTTTGATGCACACATTAAAAAAAAAAGGGGGGGGACCTTTTAGAGCCGCACTGTATATTACAGCGTAGTATTATTCGCATCGCTCTGTTGTGCATTCGTTGAAAGTTGTCCAGGATGTAATTGGGCATGATGTAGAACAACGTACTGGAAAATTTCAAGTGGGGAGCTGCTATGCTGTTATATGATGTTCACTTTTTTTGAATACTTGCCGATAATGAATTTCCCATGGGCGTGGAAATTAAGGTTGCTGTCAAGTATAACACCCAGGTATTTTATCTCTTTATCGTGTTGTTTTTTTATTCCATTTTATTCCATCGATGTTTATGTATGTTTACATCATGGACAGCTACACTTGACAAACGGTTTTTTTTACCAAACAAAGTGAACTTACACTTGGAACCCATGCCTCCCAGATATGTGAGGTACCGGGGAAATTTAACACCCCGGGGCGGACCAAAACCAGCACCTTAGAACGATGTGTGACAAACCTAAGAACTTTGTACCCCAAGTGAGTTGCAATCTCACCGTTGGTTCCGACCGGGTGGAAGCCCCGGTGGCCAACGCTGGCCCCACGGATTTTGGGGAGGGCCAATCACACGTTCTGGCATCCGAGGAACAACCAAACCTCGATGTAACTCCTCATGAACCAACCACGGGTAACCAGGGAAGCAGTGATGCAATCCCCGGTGCCGGTTTATCTGCCATTAGTACAGGCGTTGGCAACATCAGCCTGAACAAAATGGCAAAGCTTTCCGGAGCCCAGCGAAGAAAGCTTGCGATTGAGAGGGTTCAAGCCAAGGGAGAGCCTATACGGCCTCGTAAACCGAGGACAAATAGGAATCCCGGGAATAGAACCCTCCCAAATAGTTCAGGGAACACTGGGAAACCTGATGCTCGGGCCTCAGAGCCTGGAGCATCAGGTAAACCTAGGACCCCTGCAAACAGATCCTCTGCAAAGAGGGGTCGCTCTGAGGGCAACACACCAACCCCAGAAAAAAGCGCCAAGAAAAGGTCACGGCAGAGGGATGCTGAAGTAACACCCAGTACATCAACTGGGGAAACTAACAGCGAAACCCTAGCCGGGCTTAAAATGGCCATCACTTCGGAGAAATATCCGGATAAAACCTTCACTGAGGACCAGTGTAGAGCCCTACAACAGTCTCTACTCCGGGAAGTGTTCAAATGCTAACCCGGAACTGGTCCTCAGTTCAAGAACAGCAGCTCCGGAGGTGAGGTGATTTATATCACTTGCGCCAATGAAGCTGCCAAGACTTGGCTGCTGCGGGTGGTTCCAGGCTTCAGCCCCACGAGGTCACCAGTCTTTGGATTGGTCTGGCACACAGAGTGGTGCCAGTCGTGAGGGCTGCCATCTGGATACCGACAAAATCCGCGAGAATCAAGGAACCGGCACAAGCTCTCCAGTTCCTTAAAACCCAGAACATGGGGCTGAAGACCGAGGACTGGAGAATAATCAGCCACAAGACGGACAATGAGGGCATGACACTCATTGTCGGTCTTGACAGCAGATCTCTGAAGGAGCTGCAAAACCGGAATCTCCGGGCCTACTTTGGGTTAATGTAGCTAACCTTCAGACTTCTCAAGAAGGAGGCTCCCGAGTGCAGGCTCTCAATATTAAAGAACTAAATTCCAGGGATCAAGTAGCCGTCCAACTAAGCTAAAAAGAGGAAGGAGCCCAGAAGGACATCATAATAGCCTTGGTTTACCTTCCCTACGATGCACCCAGACCCCCCACTATCGGAAGACCTGGAGAAACTAGTGAATCACTGTGGGCAGAGAAACCTACAGTGTATAATAGGTATGGACGCCGACTCGCATCACACCATCTGGGGGAGCAGCGATATCAACAAAAGAGGTGAGTCTTTATTGAATTTTATTATAACCCATGATTTGGAGATTCTAAACAAGGGCAACAAGCCTACTTTTGCAAACCGCATACGGTCGGAAGTTATTGATGTCACTCTGTCCACCTCCCGTATTAATCCCGATATCCAGCGGTGGCACGTATCCGATGAACCATCCCTGTCGGACCATAGGTATATACTGATGGAAATCAATAGTATTGACAAGCCGTCAGAAATGTACCGCAACCCACGCAAAACAAACTGGACTGAATACCGGGAGGAGCTGGAGGCGGGGTTGAGCAGGATCAAGGAACGTATGCGTAACAGATTTGATTTTGAGGTGGTAGCGGAACAACTACAAAACGCTATAATTTACTCATACCATCAAAGCTGTTTGACCTCAGTGCAGAACTCCTGGAGGAAGTTTTGCACTGAGGTCGAAAAAACCTTGGAAGGCGCACGCCTCCAGAGAATCCTAGCTAAAGATCTCCTTTCACCAATGGGAACACTTAAGAAACCAAATGAGGAATACACGAAAAATGGCGAAGAAACCATTAAGACACTACTCAGGGCACACTTTCCAGACTCGACCATAATCAACTCGCAACAGGGAACCAACTCTCTATCTCCTGAGATCCTCCGGATGAGAGGATCAAGAGATGATTGGGTCAAAGCCCGACAGATTGTGACACCAAATAGAATCGAATGGGCCATAAACTCATTTGAACCATACAAAGCACCTGGATGCGATGGAATAATACCAGCACACCTGCAGCGGGGCGAAGCCCAACTCATATCGATGCTTTGCCAACTATTCAGAGCAAGCCTGGCAACGGGACACATACCCATTATATGGAAACTCTCACGAGTGGTCTTTATACCGAAACCCGGGAAAGATAGCTCTCAGCCCAAGGCATTCAGACCAATAAATCTCTCGTCGTTTCTACTCAGAACGATGGAGAAAGTGATTGCAAGGCACATTAGGGAGACCTCCCTAATAGAGAGGCCACTACACAAAAACCAAAACGCCTATCAACCTAGTAAACCATGTGAAATTGCTCTGCATGAACTTGTTCATAAAATAGAGCAACCACTGAACAACCAAGGAGTTGCCCTAGCTGCATTCCTTGATATAGAAGGAGCATTTGATCACACCTCCTTCGATTCAATGACCACCTACTGGTAGAGTTAAACAGCAAAGGTTTCTACGCCCAAGGCTATGCCGATGACGTAGCAATACTTATCACTGTCAAACACACCAAGACAATATCAGAACTGATGCAGACAGCTCTAACAATCGTAGAAGATTGGTGCAGGAAAGTGAACCTGAAGGTCAATCCTGAGAAAACCTCCCTGGTCAGATTTACGAGAAAGAGGAAGACAGCGGAATTATTCAAACCCATGTTTTTTGGACAAGAACTGCAGGTGGTAAGAGAAGTCAAATACCTAGGCATCATCCTGGATGACAAACTCACATGGAATTCTCACCTACAGAAAATAGTGAATCGAGGTGAAGCCACAATAATAGCAACAAAAAGAGCGATAGGAAAGAATTGGGCCATAAATCCGCGCATGGTACACTGGCTCTACTGTACCGTGGTAAGACCCACCCTTGCTTATAGAAATGTTTACAAAATTGAGCGGTGTAATTTGTTTTGACAAAACTATACGACAGTGACATGTCATTCAAGTGAAAAGTTTGGGTATGTTATGATGTATGTATGTAAATAATTGATTTGAATCAGGTAGATTTGCAAATTTTGATACACACAATCGATTAATTCAATATTTTCGCTTTAGTTTCTGTAATCATGTGAAGATTCATTTGAAAAAAATATTCAAAAGTATCAACCTGGTAAAAATATGACGTCATACTTTTTTGTTTCGTCAAAACAAATATTACACTGCTCAACTTTTTGAACATTTCTATGAGCAATACCAGTTTTTTTACGAACCAGCTGTACATGCAATAAACGTATGCGTACAAGAGAATTTCAGGAGAGGCTACAGAGGAAGGAAAATCATAATCCTTAGTGACAGCCAAGCTGCAATCAGAACCATCTCCTGTCGGGAAACCAAATCCAAACAAAAGTCATGGACTGTAAGCAAAACCTTGTCACACCGGGAGTATCTAACGATGTCACTCTTGGATGGATACCAGGACACACAGGGATAGCTGGGAACGAGCGGGCGGATCTACTAGCACGCAAAGCTGCAAACACACCACTTCTGGGTCCAGACCCTGCTATTGGTATTACAAAATCCTCTGTGAGAGGTTGGCTGAACTGTTGGTCCAAAAAACAACAGAAAGCTGGATGGTGCCAATCACCAGGTCTGAAACACAGTAAATTAATGATTTCAGACAAGATCGAATCATCATTTTCTGGAAGCCTACTGAAACTCAGCAGGAATCAGCTTAGGAAAGTAAGAGGTATAATAACTGGACACTGCACTCTAAGGAAACACATGCATATCATGGGTCGTTTCAACGAGGAACCCATATGTAGGCTGTGCAACGAGGAGGAGGAAACAGCCCCCCACATTGTATTCGAATGTGAAGCGCTGGCGTACTGGAGAACAGATAACGGGGAATCCACAACCACTCCTCAAAGGACGGACAGGGAAACAGTAGAACGAGTCATAAACCTTATTCGGGCAATGGAGCTCTTCGACTGAGAGACAGGCACAGAGCCGATACAATAAGCCCAACTAGAGGCTGCGGTGTCGGGGCCAACAGCCCGTGAGTCGTAGCGCCTGTACTTCAGTAATCAGTAATCAGTACACTCGGAAACATTTACACTCAGATCGTTTACACATAACCAATGAAATATTAACGCCAAGTCCTTATTTATCATATTCTGCATGTGGTTGATATTTTTTCCTGATATATACAACATGGTGTCATCGGCAAAAAGCTCGATCTTCACGGAATTGATGATCTTCACCAAGTCATTGATATAACTCAGGAATAATAATGGTCCCAGTATCGTTCCTTGTGGTACACCGTGGGTCACTTCGATAGAAGAAGAAAAGGCGTCGTTGTACCTTACACATTGCGTTCTGCCACTCAAATAGTATTCAAACCACTTCAATACGTTGCCCCCGATGCCCAGATTTTCCAATTTGGTCAAGAGAATTCTCCTATTGATGGTCTCGAACGCTTTTTTAAAATCCAGGAAAACTGCCTGCACCAAATTGTCAGAATCCATCTCCCGGAGAAACTCATCACAAATTTTGACGATAACTGTTTCGCATGAGTGCAATTGCCGGAATTTCAGTCCAGTCATCGATAATGATTTGAAGGATGTAAAAGGCAACATGTGTCGAAGAAGGCGGCAGTGATGTAGTTTTTGTTGAAATGTTTGACACAATTTCGCGTATACTTTCAATAAAATACTCATTGAATGCCTTTGCGATATCCTCGTTAGCTGAAAAAATTCCATGTTTGAACTAAACTTCTTGGGGTAGTGCAGGAGTAACAGGTAGTAATGTTTTTAAGTGTTTCCACAATTCTCTGGAGTTTCTCTCATTATCGTCTATCCTCTTCTTGAAAAACGAGTTCTTTTCCTTCCTAATATCAGATACGATAATGTTTCGAAGACGTTTGTACTGTTCCCATGCTTCTTGTGTATTCTCATCAGTTGATCTTACGTGAAGTATATTTCTTTGTTTCATTTTCACTTTTATGTCTTGACTTATCCACTTCTTATCCTGGTACTGCCTTTCAATGGTGAGTGTAGTTTTGGGACACAGTTCATTCAAAGTTGAGGAGAGCTTCTACAAAAGATTCAGCCAGACTATTCACATCAGTGACATCTGTATTCCACGAGATGTTCAAGATGTTGTTCTGTAAAATATCGGCACTATAATGCTTCATAGTTCTTTTGAAATTGTGACTGACTGCCTGCAATGTGCGACTGTATCAATTTCAATGGTAAGGACATTGTGGTCACTTATTTTTGGTGTCTTGTGGACTTCATGGTGCAAGTTTTTGTTGTTTGTAACAATGTAGTCGCTCAATGTTTTACTAGTGTTGGTGACCCTTGTTGCTTCTTTGACGACTCGAAAAAAACCATTGTTTTGAATTATAGTCTCAACTTTTTCACTGTAATGAGATGGATCCAATAAGTCGTAGTTAAAGTCTCCCGTGATAACGACTACACCGTCAAACACTATCCAGACAGTCCTCAAAAAAATCCATGAACAAACCATCTTGCTTTTTTGGTCGTTGATAAACAACACAATACAAATATTTGGCCAAATATACACTAACCTCGATAGAAAGCAACCACAGGTAATTGTCCTCACATATTTTGTCTTTGACACAAAATTTTATATTGACTCGTACCATCGCCATCACTCCTCCCGTTCTTTTGCTGCTGGTGAAACAGTGCTCCATCCTGTAGCCCTCAACATGGAGCTCACTTTCATATACTTCGGCTGACACATGAGTTTCCTATAGTAACAATACACTTGGTTGCCAGTCATTTACAAGGGTCTCTATGTTATTCTTATTATTTAAAAATCCCTGGCAGTTAAAATAAACGAGAATAGAAGTTGGATCAGTTTTTCTATGTAAATATACAGTACTTGAATATAAATCTGCCTGTGTATTTGATTGCTATTGAAGGAATTTGTTCTTTTGTACTTTTTCTATTCGTTTATAAGTATCAAACTTTGCCATCTCCCAGACTGTATGTTCAGTTTCCAAAGTAAGTCCATATTTATTATTTGCTGTTAGACAGTTGATACACTTCACATAATTATCTGTAACCGAATCTCGGTTAAGCATGGCGGAGAGTACGGAAGTGATAACGGACGATTCTTGGTGTTATACCCGTCGCAAGCCTTTTGATGATTGTAAAACCATGATTCACTGTATAAAATGTGATAGTTGTTATCATGGAAAATGTGCAGGAGTGAAGCCACGTGGATTTCGCTTAAGAAGATCAAATTGGAAGTGCAAGCAGTGTGAACACGAATTTAAAACAATCACAGCCAAGGAAAGAAATCGTAAGATGAGCAGGAATGAAGAAGTTTTAGTGGATGAAACCGTGATTGAATTCATATAAGCATCTATGAAAACACTTCTTGATACATCAGAGGATTTAAAAACAAAAATGAACCTCGTATTAGCTGAGCATCAATAATTGTTAAACATTTGACGTTGGAGATTTGGTTACTTGGAGTCGGTGTTAAAGAAAATTGTATTTGTGGAGGATGTCTCTCATATTTAGCCTTTTGACAAGTTGTACAATTGTTTATGTACAATGTGAAGTCAGTTTTCACATTGTGCCAGTAATAAAGCTTTTTAAGAGCTAAAAGACTTTCATTTATTCTGCGATGGCACGTTTTTGTTTTCTGATGATGTGTCATAAGTTCTTTTTGTCTGACCATGTCAAGTACGTCTGTAAGATACGCAGTCGTGTTTGGAAGTATTATAATACTAAGCTGAAGGGCTAAGTCAACTTCTTCTTGCTCAACATACATGCAGTATAACTTTTTAGGGTCGACGTATTGAATGAAGAATTTGATAATTTGTTGTTCAAAATCTCGAGTTAAAAATACATTGTATCGCGTTGTAGTTTCGAAAATGTTTGACTTTACTACGTGGAAATGTCTGTTCGATTTTTGATGGAAGATAATTTGATTTGAATAAGTATTCAGACAATTATCTGTTATAGGAATTTCTAAAATTGGATTTTCGTGCGAGGAATGTACTGTATCGTTATCCGAAAATGGGGGTCTAAGTTGTATATCCGAAACTATGTTGATTTTTGGAGGATCTATCATGTTTTCAATTTTCTCTCGTTGGTCGTTAGTTACTTGATGACTCTGTTCTTTTTGTATGTATTTTTCAATTTCATCATCAATGTCACCAGGGTTTCCGATTATGGAATCATTTTCAATGGCGTTTAGTTCAATTCCAGAGAGAGCGTCAGCGTTGGAGGTATCCACTTTACCTTTTTTATAGAGGATTTCATATTCGTACTCTTCTAGTTTAAGTTTTCATCGGACTAATCAAGAATTTGGTTCTTTCATGTTGAATAGATACTAGAGGATAGAAAGATTTATGGTCTGTGACGATGTAGAACTTTCTTCCGAAAAGATAGGGACGGAAATAACGGGTAGACCAAACGATGGCTAAAAGCTCTTTTTTAATAGTTGAGTAATTTTGTTCTGCCGGATTGAGTGTTCGAGATGCGTACGCAATAAGTGAATCAGAACCTATTTTTCCATGACTAAGGACCGCGCCAATAGCTATATTCGAAGCATCGGTAGTCAAAATAAAGGGATTTTCAAAATCGGGATATTGAAGTATTGGGCCGTTGCACAATAGAGTTTTACAAGTTTCAAATGTATTTTTGAACAACTTGGTGTGTTTGATTTTCGCTCCTTTTTTCAAACATTGTGTAAAAGGTTTTGTTAATTTTGCGAAGTTTTTAATGAACTTTCGATAATATCCAAGAAGTCCTAAAAATGACTTTATTTCTTTAGCCGTTTTTGGAATTGGAAAGTTTTTAATTGCTTCTATTTTTTTCTGATTTGGTTTGATTCCATCTTTTGTGATGACATTTCCTGAAAATTCAAGTTCTTTTCTCAAAAATTCTGATTTATCGAGTTGTATTTTTAATTTTGCGTTTCGCAATTTATCAAAGACTTGCTTGAGATGTTCAAGATGTTCTTCCAGGCTACTAGAAAATATAATTATGTCATCCATGTGAACTAAACAATGTTTGCCTTGGATGTCTCTTAAGATATTATCCATAACACGTTGAAATGTCGCGGGGACATTTTTTAAACCGAATGGCATTCTAAGATATTCAAAATGACCATTTTCTACGTTGAATGCTGTCTTTTCTATTGAATTTGGCTCCATCTCTATTTGGTGGAATCCAGAGAATAAATCTATTGTGGAAAAATAAATACATCTGCCTTATTTATCGACAATATCGTTCACGTTTGGCAAAGGATATCGATCGTCTATCGTTTTTTCATTAACTCCTCGATAGTCAACTACTATTCTCCATTTTTGTTTTCCACTTGCAGCTTTCTTTTTAGGTACAACCCAGATAGGGCTGCTCCAAGGGCTTTGACTAGGACGTATAATTTCTTCATCAAGCATTTTATTTATTCGCTTTGAACTTCTTCTTTATGAATAAGGGGAAATCTGTACGATTTTGTATTAACGGGTATTTCGTCGCTTGTTCTGATCACGTGATCAATTTTATTCGTAAAACTTAATTTTTGAGTTTCTTTATGGAAAAGATCAGAATATATTTTACACATTTTTAAGAGTTTGTACTTTTCTTCTTCATTGAGATGATCAGTACCCAAAAGAGTTTCGATGTGATCATTTTTCTTTTTATCATAGTATTTGGGTAAAATGTCTTCGATGTGGAAGAGTTCAAAATTTTCGTTTTTTGAAACTTCCAAGAGTTCCGTGAATTCGACCGTAATGGGTTCATTGCCATAATTATAAATTTCCGCTCTTGCAAATCCGTTTTGAGCTATCGTAAGCGTTTCGGGTATTGATAACTTATTCGTCTTGAACTTGAACTCAGGGATCACAATGGTACTACTATTTTCAGATACGGGTACGTTTGTCGTATTTATCTCATGTGCATTTATGGTGATGCAATATTTTTTAACTGTGGGATTGCGAAATTCAAAGGGGATAGAAATTGTATTATCAAACAATTTTTTATTCCTCAGATCAATGTTGAGTTTTAATCGCAAAATATCTTTCAATCCCAAAAAACCATCATACAAATGATGAAAGTCAAAAAGAATGAAAGTAATATTTTCATTTGATTTCAGTTCAGGGAAAGTCGGGATAGTTGCTTTTGAAAGTTATTTTGATTTCTGTTTTGTTGATTCGGGAACCTTTTGAAATTGGAATTGTCGTAATTCCTGAAATTGGAATTGTTCTGAGAATTATTATAGTTTCTGTTTTTAAAAGATTCATTTCTGGAATCTTCACCTTTTTGAGGTTTAAATATTTTTTGAGAGTAATGGAAGTTTTCTTCCTCAGTGACCATTGTTATTGCCGTTTCTAGAGAATCAGGGTTTTTCAACCTAATAATGGTTTGCAAATTACCTTCTAGACCTCTTATGAAGGTTTTTGAAGTGAGTTGGTCATGTTGGCGTAAATGTATCTCTTTTGTAGCTTGATCCATTTGGATAGCGAGAAAACTAGCGATTTTTTGAGCTAATGTGCTTTTCAATATTTGAAGTCTTTTACCGAAATTCAAAGAAGATTCATTTTTATATGGACTAGCAATAAACAAATCTTGTTCTAAACATTCGAGATTTCGTTTATCTCCGAATGAGTCGTATAAAGCTGTTTTTATGAGTTGCCAAGTATATTTAGTTCAATTCGGCACCCTACAAGTAATTGGGCTCTTTCTGTTAATTTTAGACGTATTGATCTTATCAAAAAATCTCTTCGGCTTGAGCATACGTTGCAAAAAGAAAATCACCAGCTGATAGAAAACTATTCATGGTTTTAGAATCACCATCATATTTTGAAATGGTATCAACGTACATTTTTAAAAGTGTAAAATTGACTTCAACTATGTTGCTTATTGAATAGTCTGTTTTAGATTCGAGCAAACTACTGTTAGTTGAACTTGTTGCGTTTGCGTCAAAATTGAGAACGCTGAAAAATTGATTGACTAATTCGTCAATTTCTGGGTGTGACATCTAAAATGAGTCAGTTATCATTCAAATACCGTTTCGCGCCAGTTTCAAATGTAAGACACAAATTGTTGCACTATTATGTAATAAATAAATAAATTAAATATGTCTCTTCCTAATCAATATCAATAAAGGAAGGAAAATAGGTTTTACAACAGGAGTACTGGGCACTTACACTCACAATGTAAAGTCGAGTCGATAAACCGCTTGTTCTGTTGGACACAAGGACTGCTTGGTTTCTGTGCTTACCACACTGCTTCTTTCTTTCTTCAGGCCAAAGAGTTAAGACTCACGTTTCTAAAAAAATCAATAGCGAACTCGATGTCGTGACTATTGACCGAAACCACACTGAATCCTACCGACTGCGCCAGTTAAATGGGAAATTCTTGGGAGTGACTTTTAAAAAATTATATTTATTCGTGACTAGCGTTGAGGTGGGCGTATCGCAATGTTATTCTCCTATACCTGACATGGACCCACTAAATGTCGCAAATCGGAAGAACAACACAACTTCGAGACACGATCATGTTATGTACATGATGTACTATTCCAATGAAGTAACATGAATCCGCTAAATTCAATTTGCAGAGTTTTGTGGACAGTCATAAATGACCTATTTTTGGATGTATCCAAACGGTCACATCAATCGCTGTTTTCTCGGCTATTTCTTCATTTTTCATCACAAAAATAACTCACTCGAGGCACAAGGATCTGCTTATAAATATAACATTGCGTTTTCAATCAACAAACAATCCGTTCTTGAATGGTGCGACATTTTGTGAAATATTTAGCGATTTTTCCAAGGTTTACAGTAGACAAAGATAGAAGATGGGGCATATTGTATAGGATGACAGAGATAGGAAGGAATCATCTGTTGGTAGGACAGGTAGGATCCACGAATTGGCATTTTTCTTGAGTTCAGCTTTTTACTCATAGATGCGGCGAGTGATGATTTAGAGAAAACTGTAATTTGAACATTTTCGATTTGGGGGTTTGGGAAATTCGTATTCATAGATTCCTGTATCACCTATGTTTGTATTGTACATTTTGTATTTGCAGAACATGGGTTTGCATGGGACATGATTCTCGAGACAGATGAGTGGGCGCCCAAGAGAAATGATATTTTTTTTGTCTTCGCAATTCGAAAACCTCATAGGTTTGATAAAAATAGTGATGTGCAATTATAATCTATTCATTGGGTATTTGGTACCTGAACTTTGTTTGGGTTAGTGAAGCCATACATTGGCGGAACACGTATCTCCATTTGAATTAAATTGAAGCGTTGATTGAATAACTTTTTATCCAATCAACGATTGAAGCTTGAATAGATTTGTTTTTCACTTATTCAATTTATAAGAGAAAATGGACGAGCTGTCAAGGGCACATTAGGGCAATAATTGGAAATAAAAATAATCAATAGTACTCCAACCTTTCACTTATAATCAGCGAATTTTGTGTTATTGTTGTGAGTTGTGATTATGATGAGATTATATAAATAGTAAAGAAAATGTTCGTTTGAGTGAACCGTTGCACGAAACTGTCATAGAAAAATAATATTCTAGCGTATGTATCTGATCCGGATACAATCATTACAGGGTGTCTTTTCAAAAAATTACCACCCGCGTCCCATGTAGAAATCTTGTAGTGGTTGTGAGGGAGGTTGAACTAGCGATATATAAAATCTCCCTATCCCGACATCGTCTTTTCTCAAGTCCTCGATATTTTATGACAGCAAGAAGATGTTCAATCAACTGCCCATTGAATTGAGAAGAATCCGAGTAGCAAGGGTATTTAGAAAAAAAGTCAAGTCCCTACTTCTGAATCATGCTTTCTACAGCGTGGATGAATATTTTTCAACCAGTCTCGCATGTTAAATTGTTGTTTATTTGTTTTTATTTATTATTATAAGGCCAATTTCGCTTTGTCAATAAGTATGTTGTACTTGGACAATAAAGCTTATTTTGATTTGATTTGATTTGATATACAATTTTTTATAAAAAAAACTTCCCCCTTGTGACGGTTACCCTTTATTCAAATATATAATCCAAATAAGATGGCGGATGCGCAAATTGTGCAATGTATTAACAATGTGGAAATCTACGTATGAACATTATAAGTGGTACTGATAGACGGCGCTATAGACGGAGTTTAGCAAGTGAAATGGTAAAAATCCAAGGTCGACCTGTTTCCTGCGAGCCGCAAAGATGGCTGGTTGTCCCGAAAACAATTAAACAATTTATATTCATCGTGTCCGGGAGTGAGACTTTCCAAGCAGGTCGTGCATAAATCTGAGGTAAATATCATCGAGGGATATCGGAATGAGATATTTTACTGATTTCCTAACGGATTACGAGAATAGAAGTCTGATGCAGATTTTGGTTTTTTTATAGTGAGCACGCCGCAAAGTAATGAAAGTCCACTCATAAGAAGTGAGGGGTTATGGTTATTTTTATTTTATGGATTTGATTGATTGTTCCTGTTGGAGTATTTGGCTGTTCTACAACGACATCGTGCAAGGCATTGGAGCTGCTTGATCAAAATCACGAGTGTTCATCTCCTGTGGTCATTGGCTGAACTCTGGAACGATCCAGACAAGTACGAGTGACGGTGTTCCGGAATTGGACTCAGAGATCATCACAGCTAAGAGGCTTTTAAATCATCATTCATTTTCGGTCAAAGAGATTATTCATATTCAATCCTTCAATCGTAACTAATTAAATAATTAACGGGTACTATGGCGTATGGTTGTGATCAGATTCGGTGACTCAATTAGGATCTTACAGTAGTATCACCATTAATTATCGTATAATTACAAATCAAGCCTTTCATAGTTATTTAGAATAAAGGCAAAATTGTTAAACATTAATTTATTGTTTTATTCTGGGAAGTAAACAGTGTTACTTGTTCTCTACTTGATAATCCTGACCGCGAACAGGACTAACGAGAGAGGACGAAGAAAAGTAAGTAACAAACAAAACAGTAAACGTTTCATTTTATGGAAGAAGGTGCTCATTGGCGCCCGAGCAAATCAACCCTTATTCATAAAACTATTCCAGAATTAGTCTATCTGCATTTTATTTTATTTTTTTGAGTCACACTGTATCACGGCCATACCTATATATGTTCGCCCATGCCCATAGTTATTTTTTGAGTTATATTTAAACCAGTGCATTTAGGAATACGAGATTCCGCGTCAAATTGATTTAATCAAACCCCTCATTTTCTTGAGTGTAGACAGCCAGTCATTTTTGGTTTTTGTTCTCGTAGTGTGTTACAAAGCAAAGTAGTAACAGTCGTTGTATTGTTGAATGTACTGGGCACTGCCGATTGTTAGTTTGTTTTGGGTTTTTTTTTATGTGCGCTGAGCTATTTATCGCATTCCTTCAAGGATTTCCGAATTTATGAGTCAGAAGGCTATAGTTGTATTTGAGAAATTGCAGAGTTAGTGAATTGGAGGAATGGTAGTATTGATGTTAATTATGTGTTATTGAGAAGTGGATTAATTGATAATGCTTATGAAATTGATGAAAAGCAGTTCGAATTAAATTACACAACAAAGCGTTGGAGTGATTAAATGTCAGATGGGAAACATTTTTGTTAGATTGAAGTAAATCTCTGAATTTGAAGCAGTAGTATAGCTATCGGGAAATAGGTCGAGAAAAACAAAAGGACAATAGTCACGTTTAGTACCTGAAAGATAGCAAAGTTTCTGTGATATTCAGTTCGAGTCAAGTAATTATTATTATTGTTTTCTTTTGGAATAAGCGGCGCGTTACATACCAAAGGTTATTGTGGTTATTATTGATTTGTTGTAAGCAAGAAAGTCGGATACAGATGATAGGTGCATTGGCAGTGCATTAGTTTTTAGAACCGTTTTTTTTTGTATGTTGAGTTTTATATTGCGGCTCATAAAACAGTTGGTTGTTGGTAAATAGATTATTGCAGTGATATCACCTACGTATTATTGATATTGTTATTTATTTATTTATACAGATGATTATTGTTGAAAAGTGTTATAGTGTTTGGTGATATATATAGTTTTTTTTGCGTTGATATCATACATACATACTCATAATTTTTTTTTTGTGGAGCTTGCAATATTGTCGGGTCTGGTCACAATCATACGTCCTAGATTTTCCTATTATTTTTTTTTCATATTTTTTTTTTGCGTCTTCGCGATACTTACTGAACTTAAACGTATTATAAACTGATTGATTTGAATAAATTCGGCGGAACTCATAATACAAGATGAAATCGGAGGAAGATAGGATCGTGACTAGAAGCCAGAGCAGGGGTGCAGAGCAGACTTCGGAAAGGAGGGAGAGACCAAGCGATGGTTCTAAGATGGATGATTACCTGAAACATTTGGAAAATGAGAGAACGACATGTGAAGATAGAGAGGAAAGGATTAAGGATCTGGAAAGAAAAATATTGGTACAAAGGGAAACTTCTGAGGAATTAAGGAGACAGTTATACAGAAGTCATCAAAATATGGAAGAAGGTGCAGTTGGATACCAACAGGACATGCCAGAGCGAGAAAGAAGGTCTAATGGAAGAAGTAGATTCAACATGGAAATTTCTGATGAGGATTCGGACATGGAAAGATCGGCACTGGGGACTGTGAGAAAAAATATAAGAAAACAAGGAGCCATACCAAAGGAGAGAACTAGACATTATAAAGACGCTACTCCAGCAAGACAAAGACTAGATGATGATGATGACAGAGACAGGCAACACGGGAATTATGCAAGATTAATCAGACCTCAAGTGGATGCATCAACAATTCCCACATTCAACGGTACTAGCAGCCTATGCCCAATCGAGTTTTTGGAAAGATTTTCTTGGTGGCTACGAGATCAAAGAATTTCACATGAGGAAAGTTTAGGGTGGATTCGAAAAAGTTTAAGAGGTGAAGCAAAGCTGTGGGTTGATATTTTCTGTGATGAGGACTACACGTTTGAGGAGTTTTAACAAAAGCTTTTGAACAAGTGTTCGAGTAGAGAGAGACAGAGAGGAATTGTCCAGGAACTTTATAAAGGAAAATTTCGTAAGACTGGAGAAAACTTGAAGATGTCCACATATTTTTTGAAGATTCTGAAAAGGGCAAAATACATTGGAAACTTAAGTCAGGAAGAGATTATAGATCTTATTATAGGTAATTTTCCAATTGAAATTTCGAGAAACTTGTTCAGTTTGAGAAGTCGATCAGCTGAAGAAATTTATGAAACCTTGGAACGTTTTGATTTACTGGAGAATAGAAATTCTGGCAATGCTTATAATAAAGAGGGAATATATTTTCAGAATAGTAATAATACGTTATATGGGAAACCAACATGGAGAGAAGACAGATGGAACAGAGACAACTTTCCACAACATAAAAAAGGAATGTTTGGAAGAAAGGATTATGATTCTGACAATCGCTATAATGCACCAAGGAGGGATTTTGGATATGGAAGAGATTCGAGGTCATAGAATCAAAAACATTGGGAAGTTGCACATACAGATAATGGAAGCGTGAATATAACTCAAGAAAGTTTTAGAAAGAAGATAATAAAACTCAAGAAACCTCAGCATCAAGATATAATAGTTTTTCGAAGAATGAAGGAAACTGTAAAAGTTATCGTTATTCGGATAAGGAACAAAGTAAGAATAAGGACAAGTATAACACATACAACATCAGAAACGTTGAAGTAGAAGGCTCGAATTCCATAGAAGTGGAGGCAGATGTACATCTGGATGAAAGAAAAAGTGAAGACGAAGATCAGAATAATATGCAATGTAGTACAGTGTTCTGTGAGGAAGACCTGTTGAATAAAAATAAGAAGCCAAACATATCGCCGTTAATCAAAGCTGAAGTAGAGGGGGTAAAATGTGATATTCTGATAGATTCTGGTTGTCAAATCAGCTGCTTGTCCAAGTTATTTTATGAAGAGATAAAAAAGAAGAATAAGTCATTGATGTCATTACCAGTAACGAATATTTCAGTAATAGGGGCTATCGGAAATAAGAGCAAGAAAGTGAAAGAGCAAATCCTCGTGAATTTAAGAGTCAATAATTTGGAATTTTCTATGCTATGTCTGGTGGTAGAGGATCTAATTCATAAATGTATTCTGGGTACAGATTGGATGGCACAAAATGGCGCTATGCTGGATTTTAAGGAAGATAAACTAGTAGTAAGCAAAGAAGACGTACCTTTTCAAGCCACGGACGATGAGGGTGAAGACGAAGTGGTGACAATCAGACTGGAAACTCTGGATCCTTTTATTTCGAAACAAAAATTGGAATTATTTGAAAATAATAAAGATTTGTTCTCTGATAAACTTGGACGAACATTGGTGTATACACATCGTATAACGTTGAAAGATAATGACCCATTTAAAGCTAGAAGTTACCCAATCCCAATTTGTCATCGAGAAGCAGTGAGAGGTAAAATCAATAGTATGGTAAACGATGGAATCATTGTCAGATCAAATACCCCATATATTAACCCAATAGTGGCCATTATAAAAAAGGATGGAACAATTAGGATATGTCTTGATGCCCAAAATCTGAATAAGCGAATCTTGATGGATTATGAATGCCCGCCTCCTGCAGAGGAAATTTTGTATCAGAAAAATATACCATGTTGTTTTACAACATTAGATCTGACCAGTAGTTATTGGCAAATTTCCTTACACTCCAAAGATACCAAATATTGTGGGTTTGTTTTCGAGGGTAAAATTTATGAATTTTTGAGAATGCCTTTTGGGCTAAGTACAGCCGTAGCAGGAATAACCAGATGTCTGAATTTGGTTTTGGAAGATTGTGATGATTTCACGGCAGCTTATGTGGATGATATTCTGATAACGTCTTCGGCCCCGGAAGAACATCTGAAACATTTGGAAATGGTATTTAAAAAATTAAGAGAAGCCAAAATGACTCTGAATCTAAAGAAATGTAAATTTTTCTGTAAAGAGGTCAAGTTTTTGGGACATGTGCTGAGTACAGATGGAATAAGTATTGATGAAGCAAAAGTGGAGGTAATTCGAAATTTCAAGATGCCAAACAATGTTAAAACGCTAAGAGCTTTCCTAGGTATGTGCACTTATCACAGAAAATTTTGTAAAGATAACTCGCAAGTAGTCACTTCCTTATACGAATTGCTAAAAAAGGATATAAAGTGGAAATGGACAGAAGTACATCAAAAAGCATCTGATTCCATAAAGGAAGAACTGCTAAAGACCACGTTGCTATACCACCCAAATTTTACAATCCCATTTCACATAGAGTCGGATGCAATAAGAGGAAGATTGTTTTAATTCGTAAAGGGTGAAAAGAGAAATATTGCATTCACCAGTAGAAAGTTACAAATTGCTGAGAAGAATTACAACACCACGGAAAAAGAGCTGTTGAGCATAGTTAATTGTATTCAAATATGGGAAACCATAATTTTAGGACATGAAGTAATAATTTCAACAGATCATGAAAGCCTCACATTTCTATTAAACTGCAGTTTGTTGTCACCCAGATTAGCAAGATGGTATTTGAAAATTCAGAAGTTTAATTTGAAGATACAGCATTTGAAAGGAAAAGATAATTACATTGCAGACACGTTATCAAGACATGGACAAGTTGAAAACCATGATGCAGAAGAGGGCAGGAATGTCAGAATAGCGGAAGTAAAGTTAAAATTTAATAAGGAGGTACTCAGGAAATTGAAAGATTTGCCAAATCATCAAAGTAACGATAATCAAATAGCACTAATAAAGAAAAAGATTTTGAATGGAGAATTGAATTGCCAGTATTACAGACTCCAGGAAGGCATGTTGTTTAAGAAGAATAAGAACGAAGATAGGTGGAAAATGGTCTTGCCTGTGGAATCAATGAAGCAACTGGCTGCGCTATATCATGAACAGTATGGGCATTTTGGAGTTTGGAAGACATGGAAAGTTTTGAATGAAAATTTCACTTCTACAAAAATGAAGAGCGTAGTAAAAACAGTCGTCAATAATTGTGAGATGTGTCAAAGATCGAAGGTTTCTACAAGGAATTATGCGGGTCCATTGCAGTCAATAATACCGGAAGATAATGAAGATTTGGTGGCAGTGGATGTATTCGGTCCTCTTCCAGCCTCTGTAGCAAACGTAAAATATATTTTCGTGATTCTGAATGTGTTCACCAAGTATGTAAGGTTGTTTGCAATTAAAAAACAGACAGCAGTGACGTTGGCAAGAAAGATGACTCAATATTTCAGAGAGATACGTATTCCTAAACGAGTACTTTCAGATAATGCAACACAATTCACTGGGAAAGTTTGGAAAGAAATAATGGATACGAACAATGTTAAGATAGTGCATTGTAGTGTAAGATATCCTCAAGGTAATCCTTCAGAAAGAGTGATGAAAGGGTTGGCCAGATTACTTCGAGTGTTTTGTCATGAAAAACTTTCTTCTTGGGGACGACATGTATCGACGGTGGAACTTCTTTTGAATTGTGTCACCCACGAATCTACCGGATATGCCCCAATTTATTTGGAATATGGAGAACATCCAGAAGATCAAATAAGAAAGCTGCTCAAATTTCCTGAGGAGACCCCTAATGATAAAGGATTGGTACTGCAGATTGCGAAGAGAAATTTGGAAAGGAAAGCGGAAAATAGGATTCGTAGAGGAAACACTAATAAGAAATTTGTTCAATTTAAAGAAAATGATTTATTCTGGATTAAATCAAACAAGATGTCTTCAATGGAAAATGAAGAAATAGAGAAATTGTTTCTGTTATATGAGGGTCCATTCAGAAGTCAGAATGTGGTTGCGCCGAACGCATACCGCATAGAAACGTTACAAGGAGACCTTAAAGGAGTTTTCAATGCTCAGAAATTGAAACCATACTGTGGTGATAGGTAGGATTCTAAGAAGTGGTTCCGGAGTTGGTGGGGCTATGGTACCTTTGCAGATTTTTTTTTGTTAGTTTCTTACTGTTTATTTCTGGAAACTGATTCTCACTTTGGACAAAGCTCTAATCACTTGGTGGGGCTATGTGACGGTTACCCTTTATTCAAATATATAATCCAAATAAGATGGCGGATGCGCAAATTGTGCAATGTATTAACAATGTGGAAATCTACGTATGAACATTATAAGTGGTACTGATAGACGGCGCTATAGACGGAGTTTAGCAAGTGAAATGGTTAAAATCCAAGGTCGACCTGTTTCCTGTGAGCCGCAAAGATGGCTGGTTGTCCCGAAAACAATTAAACAATTTATATTCATCGTGTCCGGGAGTGAGACTTTCCAAGCAGGTCGTGCATAAATCTGAGGTAAATATCATCGAGGGATATCGGAATGAGATATTTTACTGATTTCCTAACGGATTACGAGAATAGAAGCCTGATGCAGATTTTGGTTTTTTTATAGTGAGCACGCCGCAAAGTAATGAAAGTCCACTCATAAGAAGTGAGGGGTTATGGTTATTTTTATTTTATGGATTTGATTGATTGTTCCTGTTGGAGTATTTGGCTGTTCTACAACGACATCGTGCAAGGCATTGGAGCTGCTTGATCAAAATCACGAGTGTTCATCTCCTGTGGTCATTGGCTGAACTCTGGAACGATCCAGACAAGTACGAGTGACGGTTTTCCGGAATTGGACTCAGAGATCATCACAGCTAAGTGGCTTTTAAATCATCATTCATTTTCGGTCAATGAGATTATTCATATTCAATCCTTCAATCGTAATTAATTAAATAATTAACGGGTACTATGGCGTATGGTTGTGATCAGATTCGGTGACTCAATTAGGATCTTACAGTAGTATCACCATTAATTATCGTATAATTACAAATCAAGCCTTTCATAGTTATTTAGAATAAAGGCAAAATTGTTAAACATTAATTTATTGTTTTATTCTGGGAAGTAAACTGTGTTACTTGTTCTCTACTTGATAATCCTGACCGCGAACAGGACTAACGAGGGAGGACGAAGAAAAGTGAGTAACAAACAAAACAGTAAACGTTTCACCCTCAATAAATGTTTTGCTTGTTTCGGCGAAAATCTGTCTAGTCTCGCCCAACGTGTGTGTGGTAACTGGCAACCACTTTTCAAATGAACACTCTGCGTATACAAAAATATAAATGAATAATTGAAGTTATAATGCGCCAAGTGCTGTGCGAGATTTTTTTGCAAACCTGTTATTTTTCTTAGTCTATCTCATCACTTCGTTGTCATAAAATAAGCTGGATCGATATGCTCGGTTTTATTCGCCGGTGTATTTGTATGTATAGAGGATGTGTGAATGTTTGTGCGAATGCGAGGTTGTTTCATAAGCTGTGGTGCGAGTGAGCATGCAATTTATTTTTATCAAGTACCTGTTAGCTACCTAGTGCTGATAAAACTCAAAGTATAGAACGAGAGAAATCCATGGATATGCGACATTTTTAGGGTTGTCAAATATTTTTACAAAGTGAAAGATCTATTAAGAGAATCTCAAAAGATAATCTTGTCGAGTAGAATGAATACCTACATATTATTTTATTCAGGGTACAGGGGTACAAATACTGATACTGATCCAATAACAGTGGTTCATAAAGGGTGAATCAAAAAATCGATTGAATCTGAATTAACTTTATTGGTTTTGTGAATCATAACATACACATTTTTTTTAAATATACATAAACATATTTCAACACTGTCACAACTCACTACTAATCTTGTTTTTTTGCTGAAAAAGAAAAAGGGATATTAACACATGCAGCATTGAAATCATGATATACATACCTCTCTCTTTTCTGATGTTCTGGATTCTGTGAACATTTTTCTTTTATTGCCACAATAAGTGAAGAATCTTAATATTCCATATTTTTTGATCTTCTGTTCAAAATAATTTCCAATGCTTCACAGTATCACAGTTGATGTGAACCATTGTTTGTTTTGGTAACATGTTCCGTTTGTCGTCTCGTTTAATTTTTTCGACAAAAAGATCATTGTCTTTTCCTGTATATACTAAGTACGAAGTAGTAATGATTGCCAATTGTCTTTGAATCTGACAGAATATCAAATTCCTATAATAATTATGATACCTACCTAATATTTAAGTAAAAACAGGATTATTCCTAGCAATTTGTCGCCCCTTAGAAACTCTATTCGAGGAGATGCCCAAAAAATATTCAAATGAAAGTTTTGTACTACGACTGTCCACAGACAAGGTTAACAAGAGCACAAATGGATAACTACCTTTATTTTAATAAAGAGTAAACTGCCATTATTTTTATTTTTGGGCTGGATGTCATACAGAAAAGTTATTTAGAATAACGTTTGTAAGTAGTAAAATCTGAGATTTCAAATAAATCTTGAATCTTTGTGGTTTTTCATATCTTTGGTTAAAATCTACACTTTAACTGTAGATCCCTATTTTGAATTTCTAAATGCATCCCTTTTGAGTACACACGGAATCTTTTTTTTCAAAACAAATATTTTTGATAACACAAAAATAATTCTTTGAAACTTTTTGATTCTCTTTTATTAACGATAAAGTTTGTAAAAAAACAAACAATAAGAAACGAATCCAGATAGAGAATCTATCTTAAGAGACGGTTACGAACTTGAAACAACAGATGCAGATAAGACTCAACAACATAACTAACAGCAAAAAAGAAAACATCGAAGATTACTGGTCAGACCTAAAGGATTCATTCTACGAAGCTAGTGTTTCGTCTATGGGAGTGAACGAAGGCAAGAAACAGGAAGACTGGTTCAATGAAAATCATCAGTTAATAAAAGAAATGCTTGATCAAAAACATAAAGCATTCCAGTCTGTCCAAAGCAACCCAAACAATATACTTATCCAAACAGAGTACCACGAAATAAAAAAGGCAACTCGACATAAAATCAGGGAAATTAAGAATAAATGGTGGAAAGAAAAAGCTCAAGAAATTCAGAGGTATGCAGACCAACACAACCAAAAGCAGTTTTTTGAATCAATCAATAAAGTCTACGGTGTTACTCACAAAAAGTCCTGTTCCTTGAAAGACCAGAATGGCAATCTGTTAAAAAACCAACACGACATCAAAAATCGATAGAAAGAATATTACATGGACGTTTTAAACCAACACAGTGAAATTGATTACAACACAATAAAATTAATACCGCAGTACGAATACGAACATTCAATGGACGATACCATCTCTTTAGTGGAAATACAAAGCGCTATCAATAGCCTAAAAAATAACAAAGCACCAGGAGCCGACAATATTCCTGGCGAAGTATACAAAGCACTGGTGAAACACGAGCAAACCATGGAAAACCTTACAACTTTTTTCAACCTAATCTGGTCCAACGGGGAAGTACCTCAAGATTTCCGTGATGCTTATATCGTCAATTTATTTAAAAACAAAGGTAGTCCAGTTGAATGTGGAAACGATCGTGGAATTTCATTGTTGTCCATTGGCGGTAAAATCCTTGCTAAAATGATGGCCACTCGATTACTGAAACATGCTGAAAAAATATTACCCGAGACACAAAGCGGGTTCAGACCTCATAGGGGCACTGCGGACCTAATATTCACTTTAAGGCAGTTGCAGGAGAAAGCAAAAGAACAGCAGACGCAGATTTATATGGCCTTTATCGACCTCGCAAAAGCCTTTGATTCCATCAATAGAAAAGCGCTGTGGACGATTATGGCTCGCTTTGGAATACCGAATAAATTCCTAAAGGTTTGCAAGAGTCTGCACCAAGACAACTTTGCAAAAGTCTTGATCCATGGAGAACCTACAGACCCGTTTTTAACACAAACAGGCGTGAGGCAAGGATGTGTGCTGGCTCCAATCTTGTTCAATATCTTCACCACCGCATTGGCCATAATAGTAGACGCCAACCTACACGAGCGTGGGGTACCCATCAGGTACCGCTTCGACGGGGGCCTCTTCAACATCAAGAGGTTCAGGGCTAAGACCAGAATAAGATACATAACAGACCTTCAGTACGCGGATGACTGCGGTTTAGTGGCTTTAACAGTCGAGAAGTTACAGACCATACTGGCGACCTACGAGTGGGCATACCAGGCCTTAGGTCTCAAGATAAACGTAAATAAAACCAAAGTAATGACAACCCCCGCCATATTAGAACAGACTGCAGTTTACGTCCAAGAGAACCCCTTAGAATACGTGGAACATTTCAATTATCTTGGCAGCATCATCAACACCAAGGGAAACATTGACGAAGAAATCTCACATCGCATAAATTGTGCTACCGGTGCTTTCTGGAGATTAAGAACAAGAGTATTCGAGAACCACGACCTATCTATGAACACCAAAACGGCAGTCTATAAAGCCGTCATAATTCCCGCGCTAACATATAGCTGTGAGACCTGGGTACCTTAAAGAAGGCATATTAAATCTCTGGAACGTCTTCAGCAAAGGCAGCTACGTCAAATTATGCGAATCAAATGGCACCACAAGGTATCAAACGTCCAAGTACTATCTAGATCGAATTCCAAGAGTATTGCCGACATTGTCGCGCAGTCCCGCCTTCGTTGGACCGGTCACCTGATTCGCATGTCAGAGAATCGCCTGCCGAAGTATACGTTATACGGCGAGATAGCTGAGTGTCGTCGAAAACCTGGAGGACAGCTCAAACGGTATAAAGACATCCTGCACGAGAACCTGAAGTCTATGAACGAACAGACACAATGGGAAGAACTGGCAAAAGATCGGAAGGAGTGGAGAAACACCGTCGCCACTTTCTCCGCCGCCCCCAGGAACATCAGATCGCGATCGTATGCGGAGGAGAACTACGAGTGCCCAGACTGCGGCCGAATTATCTCATCCAGAATAGGAATGTTCAGTCATAGGAGAACACAGATGAGACAACAACATAAGTTTCTGTATTATATGTTTTGTTTGTATATATTCGGTAACGAATAAAGCTTATATATATATATATAAAGTCATCAATGCTGTACATATTTCCACCTCTAATGCTGTCCAAAAACAAATAAAATTGGAATTTTGAAATGTATCCATTCGTGCTCTTGTAAACCCGCTTAGCCGTGGACAGTCTGTATATCGGAAACTAATATTTTCGGACCGAAGTTTATTTGAAAAATCGGCTTTATTTATCCATGCTGTGTTGAAAAAAGTATCATCTCGAAACTCACTCAAATATTCTTCAATTAAAAAATTTACTAGATGGCTCATCAGAAAAATATCATACTACAATAGGTACTAAGCAAAAGTAGAGCAACATCCCAAAATTTGATAAAACTTGGGTCCTCTGTCAGTTATCAAAGAAGTAATGGTGCATCGTAAAACTTCAATTAGTTTGTCAGTCTAGGTACAGCTGGTTCGTAAAAAAACTGGTATTGCTCATAGAAATGTTCAAAAAATTGAGCAGTGTAATATTTGTTTTGACAAAACAAAAAAGTATGATGTCATATTTTTACCAGGTTGATACTTTTGAATTTTTTTTTCAAATGAATCCTCACATGAGTACAGGAACTAAAGCGAAAATATTGAATTGATCGATTGTGTGTATCAGAATTTGCAAATCTACCTGATTCAAATCAATTATTTACATACATACATCATAACATACCCAAACTTTTCACTTGAATGACATGTCACTGTCGTATAGTTTTGTCAAAACAAATATTACACTGCTCAATTTTGTAAACATTTCTATGAGCAATACCAGTTTTTTTACGAACCAGCTGTACGAGTCCTGCCGATTTTTTCCAAAACATTGCTTAGTGCCTTCTTGTCACGTTAAAAAAAGGGTAAAAAAAAACTTTTCTGTGAAACTTTTGATTCTAGCACTATTCGAAAGTAGGGCAAAATTAATGAACTTCCTAAAAATGTTCTTATATCTAATTGAACAAAGCATAGTCTAGCTAAAACATTTTGGTAATTTTTGCCAAGTTCAAAACTTTATAGCTATCCTTTGTTCATTTATTGTAATGAAATCTTGAAGAAGTGCATTGATAACCGTAAATATTATCTGACTATTCCATTGAAAAAATTGAAGTTGTCCAGATTTTTCCATTCACCTATCGATGTCACATTTTTTTGAAAACTGCTGAAGATAACATATGAAAATACCTACAACTTTTATAAAAAACATTTTTTCCATATTTAAAAATAAACGCTCTATGAGCTGCTTAAATCTAATCAAAGATATTGTACATGATAATATGTAATTAATAAAATATAAAATATATTAATAATAGCTCGGATGATCGTCTATATTATGGTACCTATCTAAATACCTAACCTATTCTTTCAAAAACTTACTGCAACAAAAAATAGTCCAATGTTCGTAAAAATCAAATATGTTCATTCACAGAACCAGAAAAACTACCTAAGTATAGTATATCCCATATCCGCACCCGCAGATAAAATATGGATAAAATTCACGAGAATTTACACCCAGAATACACAGCCCCACAAAATATGTACCTGAAAAATATCTAATTATAGAATTTCGCCGCTGATCAGTAGTTGCGTAGATTATTATGGGCTGGCGTTAGGTACGATGATTTTCATCTGACGCCTTCACCAAAATCACGAAATTGCATGGCTGGCACGTGATCGAGAAACGCTCCCCTTAAGTACATGTAATGCAGTGAAAAGCAGAATATAGTGTCTGTTGATTATGGAGAGAAACTCATATTTATAAACTAAGAAATGCTTATTCTACATTTTACAATCATAAAGACGTAGTATATAGAACAATAAACAATGGGGTTGATGCAGAGGTGATGGTCACATAACTGAAAGGAGGTTCAAAGTTGTTGGAATTTCGGAGACGGAACAAACTGAGTCTGATGATAAATTAATTGCTAAAGTTAATAAGCAGAATAATTTGGCGAAGGATGCTCTAGTAAAAATCTTACGTAGATCAAAATTAGTGAATAACCAGATTCAATTTATTCATGGAAGTAGACCCAAACACTTACTAGTGAAGCTATCATGAAAATTAATATCGGATGGAGGCGCTGTAATGTTTTTCCGGATTACGGTGTTGAACGATGTTTCAAATGCTGTGAATTTGGTCATATTGTGAAAAATTGTGTGGATAAAGTAATCTGCCCAAACTGTGCTGGAAATCATGATCGTCAGAAGTGCACATCGTCAATCAAGAAGTGTGATAATTGTGTTAGTGCTAAACAAAAATATGGTTTAAATCGAGTTGATCTTTTCACTTTTGCCTTTTAAATTAGGCTCACTATTTTCCGTCCAAAGATTGAGAAGACTAGCACTCGTAACACATTCTTTTAACATGAGGAAGTTCAGACCCACTTCCGCATGTGTAGCTCAGTGAAGCTATGGTAAGTTACTCAAGTGAGTTTGTAGAAAGCAATAAGAACAATAGTTACGATCAAATCAAGTGGCTTATTTATTTTGAGTAAAAATGTTGATATAAAAACAAATTGACAAAAAAAAACGTCATGAATCAGTTCCGGCCTAGACAACAATGTTAAAATTAATACCTGCGGAGTACGTACCCAGAATGCCTATCACAATATAATAATACAAAAATGAACTTGATTGAAATGTGGTAAACTGACAGTGTGTATAAAATGTCGTCGTCACAAGTCCGGTCCTGGACTTACGAATGTTGGCGTGGTTGATACGTTGAAGTGAATTGCGTGGACTGCGTTTGATAGGTAAGGACCGTTCATAAACGGATGGGCTTGACTTGGTTGGCAAATAATGGAGATGTGGGGTCTGTGTCCCACGGGACTCACGATTCTGACGATTCGGAGATGGTTGACGAGGATGGTTCGGGGCATGGCAATCAATTTGATCGAGGGCTTGGTTGTTGTGTGCCTAATGTACCCAACTACGTTATAGCGATTACCCAGAAGATTTAAGTTTGAAACTTACCTCAAATGGGTTTGTCTTCTGACAGTCACCAAATAAAACCCGGAGACCGGTTTCGATGAGCAGCTTAACACTAGCTGTAACTCAACGATTTGCAAAATTCACCACACAATATTCCAGCCAAATGCTGCGGGAGATGATGTGGTATATTGTAACACTTACTCATACCCAAAAATATGGTGAAATTTCCTTGATGACTGCAGATGAAAGAGTCGTGTCTAAATTGGTGATGGTCGCCCTCCTCTCAACCGATTTTCGCCAAAGCAAATTAAAAATTGATTATGACGCCCTGATAAAACCTTTAATGTAACCCTTGAATCGCTAATTGTGAAAATGAATATATTTCTTAGCCTCTGACCATGTTGCCAAAACCATCCAAATAGCAGTTTGTTGCTACACTTGAACCACACTTACAAAATAACCAGCTGATTTATGCCAAAACCATTCTGTTTGTCCACACATGAATGACAGAATTAATTAATCAAAACAGATCCTTGACGGTTACATGAAATATGAAATTTTATATGTAATTATAACGATGAAAATGCGACTAACGTGATGTAATGAGTGTCAAAATGCCAACAGGTAATAATTAATACCTACTACCAGCTGAAATGACAAAGTTCAATTCAAAATTGAGTACTCCCGTACCAACTTTATTCATTTACTGAATCCAAAAGAAAATCTGACCTTTTGGAAATTTGACCTGTTCTAAATACCACCCTTTCCTCGTGGAAAAAATAAATAAAATGGAATTTAATTTTTTTTTTCAACTTTGAAATCGCTTCTTTTGCTTTCTTAGACTTGACCATAATCTTTAACACTACCTATTTATAACTGTCCTTAACCCTTGAGTTATCCTTTTTTTTAGACCGACTTACCTCAACACCATTTACACCTTATGGCGCAACAAGAGAAAAAAAACAAAAATAACCCGAGTCTTTTTTTTTTACCCTGACGACTAACCAGGTAACTCGGTACCGTCGGGTCGTTGCTCCCCAAGTAGTACAACGCTACTACTTCCTGCGGTGATCAAATTGATTTTGTCCTACGTCACGTCATCCTCAAAATGTCTCTTGAGGTCCTTCGCGTGCCAAGTCCCTTTGTTGCTCTCCTCCTCATCTATCAACTCAGACATCCATGGTGAAGTTTTCTTTTTTATTCTAAATGGTCCAATAAACTTTTTCCCCAGTTTTGCACTATAAAATTTTGCTGCATCCGACAATGCATATTTTTTTCTCCACACTAATTGTCCAACTTCAAATTCGGCTGGTCTCTTCCGCAGATCATAAATCTTCTTCTGACGTTTAAATGCTTTCTTAATTCTACCCTTAACCTCATGAAAAATGTTTGAATTTTGCCAATGACTCCGTATGTTTACTGTAAGGTGAAGCATTGATATCCATATCTATAAATGTTTCCTTCGTTAAGTTTCCTTTTCAGCTCATCTTTCTCCTTTTACGAAGCACCCGACATAACAATTTCCCTACCAAAATTCAAAAAATATGGCGTATAACCTGTGGTTTTATGGGTATTGTTTCTTATGGCACACGCAATTTGTACCAATGTATTGTCCCAAATTCTCTGGTCCCCACGTATAGACGCTGCAATCATGGTCTTTATAACTCCATTCACTCTTTCTGTCAGATTGGCTTGAGGATGATAGACAGGATTATATGGTAACTTGATATTATGTTCATGACACAGATTTTTCAATTCCCGACTGGTAAATTGCGAATCATTATCCAATTCAAACACTTCTGGCACTCCAAAAAAATAAAGCACGTTATTTCTCAAACATTTTATGATGGCATTTTTACTTGCGTTTCTTAAAGGCTCTATTAAGCAAAATTTTGTGAATGTATCTACCTCTACTAACGCATACTTATTACCATGTATACCCCGTGGAAATGGTCCAATTGGATCGAGACAAATTTTTCTCCATGGCCCATCTGTTATAGAGCGCGAAAGCATATAACCAGTTGGTGCTTTCTGCTCAGGTTTCTGTTGAAGACAAGTTATACACTTCCTCATATACTTGGCTATGTCATACTTCATTTTTGGCCAAAAGTACATTCGACTTTTCCTCTTGAAGGTTTTGAAAACTCCCGAATGTCCAGACTCGATATCGTGTGCTTGTTTTATAACTTGTAAGCGATCTTCTTTTTTGATTACTTTTTTCATTTTTCGTCTTCTGATGTTACGTAAGATTCTATATGCTTGTACAACTTCCCTTCCAAGATAGTTCATGCAGGATATTTTTCCGGCTGCTTTAGTACGTTAGTCTTCATCCTATTATACCAATTATCCTTACATTCATCCGATATCACTGAATTAATTCGTGGAACTGCTCTTGACAACATATCCGGTACCACTAGGTCCTTTCCTTTCTTATGTTTTATCGTGAATGAATACTGTTGTGACTTCATAATCCATCTTGCAAGCCTGCCTTGAATATTTTTTAAATTTTGCAACCACACCAATGAAGCATGATCTGTAATGACCATAAATTCAACTCCCTCCAAAAATTCTCTCAATCTCTCGATACAATATAACACTGCAAGACACTCCCTTTCTGTTGTACCCCAATTTCTCTCTTGCCTAGAACGGCTTATGTAACAAATAACTCTTTCGGTACCATCAGGGTTCTGTTGTGATAGAACTCCTCCCACTCCATATCCACTAGCATCGGTCTGCAGGTAAAATGGTAAGCTATAATCTGGGGAATTTATTATGGGCGCTGACACTAATATTTCTTTAACCTCCCTAAATGATTCTTCGCATTTCTCATCCCAGTTAAATTTTTTATTCTTCTTCAAAAGATTTGTCATTGGCATCAGATCGGCGAAATATGGAATATATTTTCTATACCTACCATGACACTGTTCCTAGGATTCTTCTAACTAACTGATATACTTTTTGGCGTGGGAATCTTTAAAATTGCTTCGACTTTGTCTGGATCTACGTGTAGTCCATGATAATCCACCACGAATCCAAGATATTTTATCTGACTTTTACAAAAATGACACTTTTCCTGATTCGCTGTCAACCCAGCCGCTTTGACTCTATCGAGTATTTCTTTGAGGACCCTTATGTGATCTTCGAAAGTTTTGGTACAAATGACTACATCATCCCGGTAACTGAACGCATACGGTTTTAACTCCGGTCCAACAACGGATACCGTTGTTGGACAACCTCTGGAAAGTAGCTCTGCTATTATGCAATCCAAATGGCATGCGTTTAAACTGATACAGGCCTCGGTTGGGTACAATAAATGCCGTGAATTTCTTGGATTCCTCCTCCATTGGAACTTGCCAGTAAGCACTTTTTATATCTATTGTTGAGGGGTATCTAGCTTCTGATAATTTGTTTAATGTATTAGCGATATGTTGAATAGCGTACGAATCCCTCTCAGTTACCGAATTTAACTTTCTGAAATCTACGCAAAACCTGTACGAGTTATCTTTTTTTTTCACTAAAACGATAGGACTAGACCATGGGCTATTACTTTTTTCAATTACATCTTTTTCCAGCATGTCTTTAAGTTCCTTATCTATTTGAGCTTGTACTATCGAATTCACTAATATCTTTGTCTTATTGGTTCCGCTGAGGTCCTTATCTTATGCGATATCAAGTTGGTGCAACCTTCTACTTTTCCCATATCTTTGAAGGCACAGTCATCAACTTTATCTCGTGTTTGATTCTCTGATTTGGTGTTAACAAGGTTTTATCAGTAATAGTTTTCAAGTGTCTAATTTCTTCGATAGTTTCGGCAAAGACCCATGTTCCTTGTTCCAAAAATCGCTTTCCAAGATTAAAATATGTGCTACATCAGGGATAATTGTGACATCTAGGATGCAGGTTCTATGGGCAAACTAACTGTCCCCAATGATTCAACACTTTGTCCATTTGCCACTTTACACTGAATTTTAGTTGGTTCGATAGGTGGTCCTAAATCCCTTATAACGTCCCATCCTTTTCTACCTAGAATAGTCCTTGTGGCACCAGAGTCCAGCAATCCCGCTATTTCAATCCCTAATATCTCCACTGTCAGATGAGGTCTTTCATCTCTTCCTTGTTGTTCAAGTATGTAGTCTATTATATATCTAGTCTTTGTTGTAACGTCTTCGACCGATTCTCTGGGGTCTGGCAAACTACGATCTAATCTTGCGCCCTTCTTCCGTTTTTTGAACAACTCGGGCAAGTCCATTTTGTAGCTCCCAATCTACCACAACCATAACATTTCATATTTTTGAGTTTTCTGCATTCATCAGTATCATGTCCCACCATTCTACAATGTCTACAGTATTTTCTTGGCTCTCTCGACGTCATACTTGACGAAGGTCTGGAATTGTCTATCATATTACACTGTACAAAATCGTCCTGTAGATAGGCCAGATCAGTTTCTAGGTCATTCTTCTTTCTTGATGGGGGTATGAAATTATCCACCAATTCCTTTTTCCCTTCAATCTGTTTTCCAATCCGTTCCAACTCTTCAATTGATATTATGTTTTGGAATCCCAATTGCATCTGATAAAAGGGTGCCAAGTTTTTTAAAATTATTTTCACTTCAACAGATTCCTTCATTTTAACAGTCAGTCTGGAGAATAACTTTTCCATCTTCACAATATATGAGCGTAACTTCTCGTTAAGTCCCTGCGTTCTTCTCTTGCTCTCAATTAGTTTCTCATTATAATCCGGCGGTGAGTACTGGGATCTGAGCTTTTCTACCAAAATCTCCCATGTCTTTATGGAATCCTTTCTAGCGAGGTACCATAGATATGCTTCGCCTTTAAATAACTCAGATGCTGATCTAAGAAGTTGCTCTTTGGTGATGTTCCTGGTCACACGAAAATCTTCCACCTTCTGTAAAAATAAATTCAAGGAAATATCGGAAGCCTCTCCAGAAAATCTCGGATTCCATTGTGAAACTAGTTTGGGTTTAATGCTTGGGCCAAGTGGAGGATTCTCAGAACTGAGTGGACAACTCTTTCCAAAATTTGAATCTTCCGATTCATCGGCAGATGGGTTACTGTCATCTTCTTCCATTAAAGTCAATTCTGAAATCTTTTTGCCTGATTTACTCGCTTTCCTTAAACTCCTTTCATACTCGGCCTTCAATGACAAAATATGTACCATCAAGCCACCTTTCTCTTTAGTTTGATCGTCGTCAACTGGTTTAAGATTTGACGTTCTGGTGAGAAGATACTTTTGATGTGCTAAAAACTTGCGCTGCTTATGGCCTGAATCGATCTGCTGAATCATATCCGTCAGTTCTAGGATTCCTGTCTATATTGTTTTGATCTCATCCTTGTACACTAGACCACATTCGTCTGTTATCATGCTGTTACCAGCCTTTTCCATTTCCAGAAGCTGTTTTAATGAATCTCTCATTCGTTTGAGTGAAGTTTCTTTTTCCAGAACAATGCCTCGTAACTTCAAAAGGTATAACAGTTCATCCGACTGCAAGTATTTAACATCTGACGGAACAATCGAAGTCATCTTGACACAATATATTATCTAACCCACTGAACTAGTTATGTATTTTTTTCACTTTATACGCAATATACAGGGTGTTTCCTAAAGATTGGTAAAAAATTCGTTGTGTGATTCCTGGGGTATTTTCATGAAAAAAAGTTCCTATAAACATTTGCCGAAAAATGCTTCCTAAGGGAGCTACGCCCCTTTAAATAGGGCACCCCGAAGACGGTTTTTCCTCAATATTTCCGAAACCTTACATACAAAAATCATGAAATTTGGTACATCATACAAACTTTTAATGCTGAATGAGAATTTGAGCTCAGAATTTCAAAATTTTAATCAGGGGCGTACCATACTGGCGTACCATACCATTTAAAAAATTGGATTCTTTTAACCTTTAACCCCGCCAGTATGGTACGCCCCTGATTAAAATTTCGAAATTCTGAGCTCAAATTCTCATTCAGCATTAAAAGTTTGTATGATGTACCAAATTTCATGATTTTTGTATGTAAGGTTTCGGAAATATTGAGGAAAAACCGTCTTCGGGGTGCCCTATTTAAAGGGGCGTAGCTCCCTCAGGAAGCATTTTTCGGCAAATGTTTATAGGAACTTTTTTTCATGAAAATACCCCAGGAATCACACAACGAATTTTTGACCAATCTTTAGGAAACACCCTGTATATATATATTTTTCTAATAATTCTCACTATCAAAAAAAAATTGGACCACTTGAGAAAACGCTATCAACTTCACTCCCACTAACTTATTACTAAATCACTATTGTCACAACCAAAACAATAAATCACTAGTATATTATCACTGTCACGTTATTTTATTCACAATAATAAAGAACACTGTATCTCAAACTTTATTATTAGATTATTATTAGAATTTTCCCTTTTCTCACGACTTAGTTCCAACCAAATATTTCCAGTTATAAGTAGGCAATCAGATTTAAGTAAAATATCAAAACACTCATTACACCATTGTCGTCATTAATTGAAGGCGCACCTTCGCAAATATCAAGAAAAAAAAAACTGAAATGAACTGACCAATATACTTCTCTCCGTATCAGAAAATTGTACCCTTCTAGTGTTTCACTTCAAATTATCAACGAAACTCGAACTCACCTAAAGAGAACTCCTTCAATCAATGCAAAATTTCCACCACCGTTTAACGTCAACGGTGGTCCAAATTGCGACGTTGCACGTCATTACTTCATGGCTTGAATTACAATATAGACGGCTCTGTCAAAACAGATCCCTGACGGTTACATGAAATGTGAATTTTTATATGTAATTATAACGATAAAAATGCGACTAACGTGATGTAATGAGTGTTAAAATGCCAACAGGTAATAATTGATACCTTCTACCAGCTAAAATGACAAAGTTTAATTCAAAATTGAGTACTCCCGTACCAACTTTATTTATTCAATGAATCCAAAAGAAAATCTGACCTTTTGGAAAATTGACAATCTACAGCTGGACCATGTAGTGTGGGATGTTAATTGTACTGTGTTTAACAGATTCGAAGATATACAAAAATGTAAATTTGTGATTTAGCAATTATTGTATGATGATCGGCGCGTGGCGGACCGAAGGTATGATTTTATGTTGTAAGTGTCAGGGATTGTTGAACAATCTTGATTCAATTGTATGTCTAGTTAATAGATTTAAGCCTTTGATTCTATGCCTTACACAACATTGTCATGTGGAGTTTTCCCTGAAAATTGGAAATGCTCGACGATCATGCCCGTACAAAAAGTCCAGAACACAATAAAGATTGAAGAGTTCCGGCCTATGAATAAGTTACCTCATTACGAGAAAATCCTTGAAATTGTTGTTAAAAATAAAATTTTAGAGTATTGCGATCAAAATTCGGTGATAGACGGAGCGCAGTCAGCAGTCAGCAGAAACAATCATTCGTGTGAGACTGTTGTTATGGATGTATGCAATGATTGGATGAAACATATGGACAAAGGACAATACATCATATCAGTATTTTTGGATTTTAAAAGAGCGTTTGAAACCTTGGATAGAGAACTTCTATTGAAAAAGCTCTATAAGATTGGTATAAGAGGAACGGTCCATGATTGGATAAAATCATACTTGTCCAACAGAACGCAAAAAGTGATTTTCAACGATTCAATTTCCAGATATAAAAAAGTAGAATTCGGTGTGCCACAGGGAAGCGTTTTGAGACCTTTGCTATTTTTGATATACATAAACGACATAGTTAAATACGTTAAGCATTGCAAGATTAGACTCTTTGCAGACGATACAATGCTTTATGGATGTGGCTCAGACGTCACAAAAGTCGTTGGATGTATTGATAATGATCTTGCTGGATTGGTTGAATGGTTGAGGGATAAAAATATGAAGGTGAACATTTCAAAATGTAAGTTTGACATTTTTGGGACACTCAATATGATTAAGAAAAACAACTGCCAGAATATAAAAATTACATTAGATCAGCAAGATATTGAGAGAGTGACGGAAATGAAGTACTTGGGAATTGTTATAGATGAATATTTGAATTTCAATAGTCATGCAAACTACGTATGTGCTAAAATGTCTAAAAAAGTTCACTTCATGCAGAGAATTGAGAAACACTTGTCTACATTCATTAAACTTTTATTATTTAAATCCATCCTGGCACCCCATTTGGAGTATTGCTCAACAATTCTTCTCAACTTTTCTCAAGAAAATATGGGTCAATTGCAAAAAATTCAAAATCGTGCCATGAGAATTATATTGAACTGCAACCGATATACTCCCATTAAGTTGATGTTAAGTACGTTGGAGATTTCGAGTGTTAAAAAGACTATATTTTATAAAACAAACATTTTTGTCTATGAAATGAAAAATCGTCAATTGCCTAATTACTTGTGTGACGAGCTGGTATATGTCAGTGATATCCATGAATACGGACGAGAAGTACTGTGAACTTTTATATACAAACTAGTCGCTTGTCTCAAACTTCGAAGACATTATTTTATAAGGGCTTAGTCCAGTTTAATGATTTACCGTTGGACAGGAAAAATGATCCAGATTTAATTAAGAAATTTTGCGTATTGTCTTAATACCTTTTAATATATATATTCTAAACATTTTGTCATCCATAGCGGGCAACTGTCTTGGTATATTCGTTTTTGTATATTAGTCTCAAGTATTGTGTGGTCCAACTTTACAATTTTAAACATTTTATCACCTTGCAAAATTTCTGTATATTGATTATTTGTGATACATATTTTGAATTTTACACTATTGTTGTTGATATTTAAATCAGTATTTGTTGAGTTATCGTAGGTATATGCTTCGTTCAGCCCCCTTTTTCACTTGTACATACACTCCATGTTTTGGATACATACTAGCGCATGTGATTTTTAGAATTTCATCTAAATTGTTCTTGTTGTTAATTTTAGGATATTTTTTTGCCTTTATATTGTTGTACCCTTATAGCAATTTTGCGAATAAAGGCTATTATTATCATATTATTATATTATTAGCAGAAAAATCGTTTGCTTCATGATATCCACTACATTTGGGGCATGACGTTTTATCTTTACACTCCTTCTGTATATGTCCATATCTGTTACATTTATAGCAGTGTAAAATTCCATATTCATTATAAACCCAGCATCGGTTCAAGCCTATGTTCATTTTTTGCCCGTTGATAAAGAAGCTATAAGTGATGGAGTCTCAAAAATGATGTTGAATTTCTTATTGATAATATTTGTTCTTCTGAAAATTATTTAAAATTTGATTCATTGTTGTTTTGTTTATTCTGTTTTATCACCTTATCAATGATTTCTTCGTATCGGGCTTAATGCTCACATTCATCAATTCCAATAACTTTAATCCGGTGTTCAAGTGTTTTTGGCCTTTCCCAGTTTACTTTGTATTTCAGTTTGGACATTCGTTTTCTCATTTCCACAATTGAGAATGGGACCCCCAGTTTTTGTTGTTCGTCCCATAGAAACCCCTACGCCGATTTCACTTGGATTAACTTTCTCTTGCAAATCTTTTGTAATCTGTTGTACATCTTTTTGTTGTCCTTTTTGTCTTATTACGAGTATCTTACTATGATCAGCTTGTTTTGCAGCAATCGACGCGAATGACGTTTTCGACACACTAGCTATCGAAGATTCATTTGATTTAATTTTTTTCAATTCAGCAATTTCCAGCATTAGGCATTTATTCTCCTCTATCAACATATCAACTTTTGTATTCAACTCGCTAGAATTTTTCAATATTATTCCCGATATCTCATTCATCCCCTCAATCAAATTATGATTAATACTGCAATCATCCACTCTGCTTCTTTCTCGTGATCTCTCTGGCTTAGCTTCATTCTTATTATCACTGGTTGACTCCAAACATTGTTTGCATCTCCATGATAATTTCTTCATATGAATGCCTCTGAGTTCTTCAATACCTTCACACTTGCCATGGTAGACGTTCTTGCATGATAGACACTGTATAACAGTTTTCAAGTCCTCGAACACACCTTTACACTTATCGAAACAATTATTACTACCCGGAATGCCCACTGAAGTCTGTGTATCCATCTCTACAATCTCGTTGGCCATCCGGCCCACTCTTGTTTTTAAAAAAACAATTTATTTTATAAGTTGCAATACACGATTGACAAAGCGTTGTGCTAACGGCTTGTTTGGGTTCTGTCTGATTAGTGGACTGTATTTTTGGGTTTTCGAATTGCCTTCTTTCTTTTTTTTAATGATGTTCAAGTTGCCAAATAAACTGGTTTATTATTATTTACAATTAAATATAAGCACCGTTGTGCTATTGAAATCTACGAGTAATTAATTGGCAGATTACTAAAAAATCACTTGACTCAGTCACTGTCAGAATGTCCCGTTCAATCATGCGGGTACCAGCACTTCCCAGGGATTGTCCGGAAAATAACATAGAACCTGATCATGCCGCCTGCCTTGAAAAGTCCCTTTTCAACACGATATTCGGGATATCAATCTTCAGAGTTCATTGTGATGTTCTGTCTCGATTGGTAGAACACAGACTTTATATTTATGGCACGTCTTAACAAAGTGCCATTGGGCAATCGAACTGTCACTACGCGCACTACATTGTTAGAGCAGTGCATCAACTCTTGCCATGGGCCACTTCAATGGTGGAGTGTTTTCTTCGACAAGTACAACCAAAGAGCCTGGTTTCAACACGTCTCCCATGTCGTTCTTCCACTTCGTTCGAGTCTGTAGCTGTGCTAAATAGTCCCTGGACCAGCGTTGCCATAACTGTTGTCGTAACTGCTGTAGACGGTAATATCTATTGAGTCTTGTCGTTTTCACTTCGGTTACATCTTCTTCTGGAGGTCCAACCAATGAGTCGCCGATCAAAAAATGTGCAGGGGTAAGGGAAAGATAGTCATTGGGATCGTTTGATAAGGGAGTGAGGGGCCTAGAGTTCAATAATGCCTCGACTTGAACAAGCAGCGTATACATTTCCTCGAAACTCAAGGACGCTTCTCCCAATACGCGTTTTAAATGAAACTTAGTGGATTTTACAGCCACTTCCCATATGCCACCCATATGTGGTGACCGCGCTGGTAAAAAATGCCAATGAATTTTGTCTTCGCTTAAGTATTTTGAAACTGCGTTGTGATGGTTGGCATCATTTAAAATTTTATGCAATTCCGTGAAATGATTATGACTTCCAACAAAATTCAATCCATTATCGGAATAGATATTTGATGGTTTACCTCTACGTGAACAAAACCTTTTCAACACATTCAAAAAGCTAGATGTTGTCAAGTCGTTCGCTAATTCGATATGGATTGCCCTTGTTGAGAAACATACGAAGATTGCCAAATATGCTTTTACTAGTTTGCTGCGGCGTAAAATATCTTCCTTAATGAAGATGGGTCCAGCATAGTCAACTCCACAATTTGAAAATGGTCGACTAGGATTCACTCTGGTGCTGGGCAGATCACCCATTAAAAACTTGCAAGGTTTTGGTTTTACCTTATAGCATCTTATGCAAGAGTTTATAATTCGTTTTACCGCATTTTTTCCATTAATGGGCCAAAATTTCAATCGGATAATTGGTAATAGATTTTGAGTGCCTGCATGTAGGTTTTTGAGATGCTGATTTAATATTATAAGGTCTGTCAATTTGTGTTTATTTGGTAAGATAATTGGGTGTTTTTGATTGATGCTCAAGCATGATTTAGAAAGTCTACCTCCTACTCTTAAGATTCCATTGTCATCGAGAAAAGGGTTGAGATTAAAAATTTTGCTTTGATTATTTACTGAATTACACTTTTTAAATTCGGAAATTTCTTGCTTGAAAGTTTGCGATTGAGCCAATAATATTAATTTCTCTTCAGCATAGTTTAGTTCATCTATCTTAAGATTTGTTGATGATGGCTTTGTTTTATTCAAACAACAAAATTTAAATCGAAAAATGTAAGCAACAATTTTTACCAACTTCGAGAAAAAGGAATATCTTTGAAAAATGTCAAATTCAGTTTTTTGTTCTTGCTCGTGAGTTAGAAATGAGAGAGATTTTATTTCAGGTAAATTATCAATATTTGTTTCAGGCAAATATTCATCTGAAGTATAAGTTTGAATTTTCAAGAATTCAGGTCCGTTGAACCAAATTTTGTTTTCTACCAGCTCTCTAGGACTTAGTCCTCTCGAAATTATATATGCGGCATTATCATTCGATTTTACATGTTTCCATTCGCTAATATTGGATAACTCCGTAATATGAACTACTCTATTTGCCACAAAAGTCTTGAGATTACAGGGTTCTTTTTTTAATCACGACAGCACGATTGTTGAATCCGTAAAATATGTTATCCTTGATATATCAATATCGATTGTACTTTTGATTTTAGACATTAATTCTGAAAGTAAGACTGCGGCTAGCAACTCAAGACGTGGTAGTGAATGACTTTTCAAAGGGGCCACACGCGATTTGGCGGTTAAAAGCTTGATACAATTTTTATTTTTGCTTGCCGATGATTGAATATACACACATGCACCATAAGCCTTTTCAGAACTGTCACAAAATCCAATTAATTCAATTTTCTGCGTTTCTGAAGATAAAACATGTCGTTCTATTTTTATCTCATTCAAGAACTGAAGTTCGGAGGCAAATTTAATCCAACTATTTTTGAGTTCAGTGGGAATTTCCGAATCCCAGTCTAGCTGTAAATGCCAAAGTTGCTGCATAATCAATTTTGCTCTGATAATAGCGGGTCCGATCAAGCCTAAAGGGTCGAAAATTTGAGAAATCACTGAAAGTATATTGCGTTTTGTTATTTTATTTTTGTTTAGATTGATATTGATACTATATTTCAATGTATCATTGTTTGCATCCCATCGAATACCTAACGTTTTCAACTCTTTTTCTTTTTGAAATAAAACAAAATTTTCATCATTGCATCCACGAGTTTTTGATATATAATTTAAAATACTTGCGTCATTCGATGAACATTTGCGTAGTTGAAAATTTGCGCTTGAGAGTATTTCCGATAATTCGTGATATATTTCCAAGGCTTCTTCTCTCGAGTCAACACTAGTAAGAAGATCATCCATATAAAAACGTTTCAGCAATATTTTTGAAGTTCGGGGGTATTTTTCTTTACTAATTGAAGCTAATTCACTTAAACAACGCGTTGCTTGAAACGGCGCGCTTGACGTACCGTATGTTACTGTATTTAATTTATACACATTTAATTGTTCTTCTGGTTTTTCTCGCCAAACTATTTTTTGAAATGATCGCTCGCTAGGATCTATTTCAATGCAACGATACATCATCTTGATGTCTGCACCTAAGACGTATCTTCGAAGACGTAAACGAAGTAAAATGGATACTAAGTCCGGTTGTAAAGTGGGACCTGCTAAAATCAAATCATTGAAAGACACGTTTGTAGTTGTTTTAGCACTTGCATCAAAGACAACACGGCACTTTGTTGTGACCGCTGAGTCTCTGAGAACGGCCGAATGTGGTAAGAAATATGAAATGTTTTCAATCGAATAATCGTTATCTAACGTGGATTGAAATGACATATGCTCAAGTTCCTCGTATTCCTGCATAGAATGGACATATTGCGTTTTAAGAGCTTCGTTTTTCAGGAATCGATTTTTTAAATTTTTAAATCTTTTAACAGCTGACGATTTTGAATTCCCTAATTCTTCATCACAATTTTGTCTAAAAGGATATTTTACAACAAAGGTACCATTTTCATCACGCTTTGTAGTTAATTTGAAATATTCTTCGCAATACTGATCGGTTTTTGAAACTGGAACCTTCGTTTCAATTTCCTCAAGTTGCCAAAATTTTGTTAATGCTTCATTCAAATGTTTGTTTGTTATTTTTGTAGTCAAGTTACGAACGGTTTTTGATATATTATTTTTATTTAATAGTAATTCTCCCGATACTACCCATCCTAGAGCGGTTTCTTGAAGCATCGGTTGGTTTTTTCCGAGTTTTATCCTTCCATTTTGAAGAAAATTCCTGCACCTAACAGTAGATCTATGGACTTTGGAACATTGAATTGTTCATCTGCCAAAATCAAGTTGATTGGAATTTTCAGTTGCGTTTTTTCAAAACTGATTAAAGGCAATTTTTCTGTGATACGTGGTAATACTAAGAACTGTACTTCAGTTTCAAAATTTTCAAAACGTGACTTTAATTTTGAACTTGTTTTACCATTAATGTATGTTTCAATTTGATCCACTCCGCTTAGAGGAATATTAATCTGTTGACAGCTCAATTTTAGTTTCTCACAAAACGATTTGCTGATAAGATTTGATTGACTTCCGGAGTCCAATAAGGCTGTACAAAGTTATTCATTATATTTTGACACCCATCTACAGCTCTTATTGCGAGTGATGGAAAAAAACTTTAAATACAAAAGTTTTGGTTTTTTTCACGTAGTATCTTCTGGTGATAGCGGAATCAACAAATCGAAATCATAACATAGAAAAAATTCATTAAGTCATATTTTTTCAAATGGAACACCCTGTATATTATTGACTAAAATGAAAGATCTCTTTAATCTGATTTCAAATATATATGGTTTGTAGGCATTTGGTTCAGTCACTTTGGAACTATTTGAGTTTATAATTTATTTTTCCACAATTAGAAATCATCATTCATTATAGTCTGTTACTCTGAATATAATCAAATTGCCTTGGAAACGTCGTAATCATGACATTGAAATTCTTGTGTTATGTGTTGAAAATTATTCGAAAAATAATTCAAATGGGTTATTCGGCGGAAGAAAAAAGTCAAATAATACGCTTATTTTATTCAAATAATAACAGCGTTTCAATAGTTAGAAATAGATATCATGGAATATACCCGGGCAGAAGGATCCCTACCATTAACACGATCAAGAACATAATTAAGCATTTTGAAGAGCGCAATAGCGTTGAACGAAAGAAGAGAAAAGTCGACAGAAATTTAGATGAAGAACTTGATATTTTACTTCATTTTCAAGGTAATAAGAATTTTACAAACTTGTTAGAACGCCTATTTAACATTTTTAGAGAATCCTGAATATTCGATACCTGATGTGCAAAAGTTATCTGGAAAGTCATATGGCAAGATTCAGCGAACGCTGAAACGATACAAATATCATCCCTATAGATTTCTACCTGTGCAAAATCTAAACGACGAGCATAAAAGGCAGAGGCTTGAATATTGTGCTGAGATACTTGGAAGGTATCAAGAAGAAGGAGATTTTCTCAACAAAATAATATTCACCGATGAGGCGTCTTTCACAACGGCGGGGGTATTTAACCGGAAAAATAAGCATTGGTGGGGAACGGAAAATCCACACCAAATACAGGCAGTCAAGATACAGGGTCGAAAATCTATTAATGTGTGGTGTGGTATGTTGAATAATATGGTCATAGGACCCATTATATATGGAGGATCCCTTACTGGTGAGCGATATCTGAATTTTTTGGAGACAGAAATAGAACAACTATTAGAAAATATCCCAGTTCAACGATATAATAATTTAATATGGCATCAAGATGGCGCCCCAGTCCACAATGTTTTACAAGTGACAAATTATCTAAATAATAGATACGCGCTCTGGATTGGGAGACATGGAACCATCCGATGGCCAGCAAATAGCCCGGATCTTAACCCCTGTGATATATTCTTATGTGGATACCTGAAAAACAAGGTGTATTATAATAGACCCGAAAGTTTACTAGTAATAAGACAAAGACTCAATAACGCAGTATTAGAATTGAACAGAGAAAATCCAAACTTTATCACCTCTTCTATAAATAATAAATTATTACATAATATTCGCAAGTGCTTAGAAAACAACGGGGGTTATGTAGAAAACATGTAGCTTCGTTTTTAATGGAATGTTGATAGTTTATATGATTAAGTTAGTGTTGTGAATATTTGTTGTAGTTTAAAAAAATATATTTTTTAAATTCAAATAGTTTCAAAGTGACTGAACCAAATGCCTACAAACCATATATATTTGAAATCAGAATAAAGAGATCTTTCATTTTAGTCAATAATATACAGGGTGTTTCATTTAAAAAAATATGACTTGATGAATTTTTTCTATGTTATGATTTCGATTTGTTGATTCCGCTATCACCAGAAGATACTACGTGAAAAAAACCAAAACTTTTGTATTTAAAGTTTTTTTCTATCACTCGCAATAAGAGCTGTAGATGGGTGTCAAAATATAATGAATAACCCTGTACCTTCAACCCAATTTTTATCTTTATCCTGAACTAAAACTATCGCTGTCGATAATAAAACTTGACTTGAATCAACTGTTGTAAATGTTCGACTAGGCTGATTTGCATCAAACTGATTAATTCCATCAATTTCAACTATGTTGCGAGAAGCTTCTGAATTATTCTGACCGAAAACGCATAACGTAGGTGTGAGTTGACCAGTTGATGTACTGGTACTTTTTTCGATAGACCCTGAAAACGCTGCATCGCTCATCTCTATTGCTGGGTTTGTTTGTGAACAATTTGAACTTGCTGGTTGCAATGCTTGCATCGTTACGTGACGCTGTGTGTGTGCTCCGTTGTCACTTTGATAATTATTTTATTTTGCTAAAAGTTTTGCCTGTGCAATATAGTATTATGTTTGCCATTACATTTCTTGCATCCGCTAGAAAGGCATTCTCGGTTTCTGTGACCCAATCTTAAACAATTCGTACAATATTTATTCTTGTTTAATTCGTTATATTTATCCGATATTGAGAGATTAGCAAACCGTGGACAATGGTGAATATGATGGTGTTCATCACATAGAAAACAGGAATGGTTCGTATTTCCTTGATCAGTACGATTTTGATGATTTGTAACTGAGTTGTGTGACGCATATCCTATTACTCGTTTAAAGTTTGATTGCGGTCTTGCTATTTGATTTGAAGTTGGCGAATGGTATTTATTTGTATTATTTGCAAGATTATGTACTTGCACTGCTTCTAAAGTGAAACATTTTTTGGTTAAAAATTCAATAAATTCGTTTAAAGTAGATAATGTTTTGTCATTTAATCTGCTTTCCCATTCTCTTCTCGTTCTATCATCCAATTTTTGCAAAACTATTGGTACCAACAAGGCATCCCACGCATTGACTGGGAGTCTTAATTTATCAAGTGCTGACAAATGCTGATTTAATAAATCCAACAATTTCCGTAGCAAAACTGGAGATTCTTTATGAACATTCGGCAAATTAAATAAAATTGTATTTATATGAGAGTTTATTATAGCTCTATAATTTTCGAATCGTTTCCTCAAAAGTTCTACTGCGATCGAGTAGTTATCCATGATTAAATCAAGATTTTCAATTAATTTGAGCGCTTCATTATGACAACATGATTTCAAATACATTAGCTTTTTAACATCATTCAAGTCTACTCTACTGCCTACTGTTGCTTGAAACTGATCCCAAAAGCTAAGCCAGGTTTCGCAACTACCGTAGAACTTTGGCAGCCCTAATTCAGGTAAAGTCGCAACAGCATTCAAACTTGCAGAAATATTATTACTATGACCGGGAATAGGAGTATGAATATGAACGTTTGATTTTTCTGTTTCTTGACATTGGGATATAATTCGTTTGGCTTTAGATAATTGTGAGTAAAAAAGAGATTCGGTTTCTAATCTGGATTCTACTTCATCATCATCTAAATACTCTAGTCGTGTCTGTATTTTATCAAACTCAGAAAAGTCTTCTTCTACGCTTTTTAAACGACAATCTATTTCGAATCTATCTACGTCCGTTTTCTGACACATTTCATTCAAAAAATTCGAGAACCGATTTAATCTTTGACATATAACTTTTCTCGCGTGTAAAAATTCCAGTTTTTTATCAGTTTCATCTATACCACCAGTGGTTCTAACGTCCTTTTTAGCTTTTCTTGGCATTTCGAATAAAATAAATTGGCACTTTTGATGCTGTATACCTAAGTATATATTGTATTAAATTGGAAAATTCGAGTAACGAGTCATGACGAGTAATATCAACTAAGTTTCGATTATTTAATTTTGCGATGAATGACGTGTACGAGTTTCGTGGAGTTTCTGAACACAGCCCTGAGTTTCGATTAGCTGTCTTCTGTGACGTATAATTTTACGTTTTCGTTTCGAGAAATAAATGATGAATTTTGAATATCAATGTATACTAGGTACTACTAAATAAGCATGCATGAATTCTAGGCGATGTCAAGGAAAGATAAGGAAAAAAATGAAGCACAAATATGAACGACCCCACCGGATTTCTCCTCCTGTTCCAAAGGTTGTTGCTGGAGTTTTCATTCGTCCCAAATATGGATCAAAATGTTTATCCGTCACGAATGGACCAAATGTTTGGGTTCTGTCTGATTAGTGGACTGTATTTTTGGGTTTTCGAATTGCCTTCTTTCTTTTTTTTAATGATGTTCAAGTTGCCAGATAAACTGGTTTATTATTATTTACAATTAAATATAAGCACCGTTGTGCTATTGAAATCTACGAGTAATTAATTGGCAGATTACTAAAAAATCACTTGACTCAGTCACTGTCAGAATGTCCCGTTCAATCATGCGGGCACCAGCACTTCCCAGGGATTGTCCGGAAAATAACATAGAACCTGATCACGGCTAATTTAAGAATGAAAGTTACATTCTATTGCATGGATATAATAATTACAATATGCAGTGCCAGCTTAAGCTAAATACAGGATTATTTTATAAAACGAATAGCATAAATGGCCATATAACTCCTCCCTCCTTAAGTTTGAGACAATCGGGGTTGATTTTCGAAAGGGTCAAGTTTCATGTCCACCTTTACATCGTGCTTATTCTTTCGAGATCTTTTGTAACACACATGAATGATTAACACTATGATTACAACAATGATTAATATGAATGTGGTAATTGAAAGTCCACTACTTTTAACATCAAAGGATTTTAAGGGTTGAACGACAAGTTTCTTGGCGTTCTCTAAATCTTCTTGAACATTTTCGAGATTAAATTCTCTCAATTCCAAAGGTTCGATTTCTTGTACTAACTTTTGATCAATAGATATCGAAGGAAGTTTTAGCCTCAAACTGATACCTAGTGTCAATTTTTTGAGAATCGTACAAGATATTTTTAATTTTCACTTTGCAATCAGAGGGTAAAATCAGGGTTGGTTTGTTGACTGTTTCAATGGTGTGTTGACTGGGACATTAAAAGTAAATATTTTCTGAAGAAGTCGGGATTATTATGATGGAATTATCTTCCAATTGTGTTACAGAAGTGTCTTTATATTTGATTGGGGTCAAAGGGCAATGACTTGTCAAATTCATGATTGCTGGAATGCAAGGCTCATTTTGATTAAACAAATTTGAGGGACATAAAGAGAATTCCTCTATTTCGTAACAATTCTCTTTGATATTGTAGAAGTTATCACTGGATCCTTATAGAGATAGGGATTATTTATTGTCACTATTTTGTTATTAATTGGAATTGGATAAATTCTGTACAGAATATAGGGTTTGTTTGAAATCAAAGGGATTGCGACGTAAAATAATATTAGGTCGTCTTTGATTGTCACGTCCGCCTGTGCCACTTCAATATCGAATCATGTTATGAAACGGGATTCTGACTTTGGGACTAAGTTTTGACACAATAGTTTTTAATTCTTTGTACTTAAAAATGCTGTGATGCATTATATTAAGTTCTGCAAAGTTAATTGCGTTTTGCACATTACTACGTATTTCATGATAGAACGTATATTGTTTTCTAAAGTGTCGAGAAGTAAAATGAGATATGACGTTGTAGTTAAGGATTCTGTTGTCTTTGCAAGTTCATTAACGCGGGTCAAGAGCGTTTGTTGATTTGTCTTAAGGTTAATCAGCTGTGAATCAATGTCCTTTGTTTATTGTTTCATGACTGTTTGGGTAACTGATAAATCTTTATGTAGAGTCTCTTGATTAGTTTGGAAAATTCGGATATAATTATCGTATCTTTCACCATCGTCATCGTCTAGGGTGCCATATAAATATTTTTGTGCTTTTCCTAAGAAATTAAAGAGTCCTCTTTTGACTCTTTTCTTTGGAGTAGAATAATGGTATACAAATGATTCAATTAATTCTATTTGACTAATTAAATTCTGAACTTTGTTGATTAGCAAGTTATTTAATAGTAAACTAGAATTTCCTAAAGTCGAATTAATTCGTAAAATTGTTGATTTTGTTTGTTGAACACAATCTTTTATGTTGGTTAAATTAACATGGTAATAAAAATGATGGTAATCAGTTATTATGTAACTAGTTCCCTGGTAGACCAGTAATATGGGGTTACTTATTTCCTCGATATGGTACTATGCTTGGATGACTAGTGGAAGGAGTAGAAGAATGATCTTCATTTCCTGAAAAGATTAGGAATGTCTTTTAACGTCCTTGGTTTTAGTTTTAGTCCTATTTTATGTGGTGTTTTTACGAGTTGTTTAGTACCGTCCTGTATTTCTGGGTCATTTTCTCGTTTTTTATTTAGTTTGGCCACGACGTTTGCCATTTTAGCATTTAATTTTGAATTGACGTGTTCGTTAAGGTCTTTAAAAGTTTGGGCAAGTCCGTGTATATAATCAGTTTGTATCTGATTGATATTTTTCTCGAAATTTAATTGGTAGTTTAAATTTCCTTTTAGTATTTGAAATGGGATGTAGTCATGTGAAGTGTGTATGCTATTGTTATAATTGAGAAGTGCTATATCCATTAATTCTTGGATGGTCTTAGTTCTATGTTCATTTCTTAAGGCTAGCATACTTTCTCTTATCGTTGAGTGAAAGCGCTCGATTGGTGAATTAGAGTTGGGATTGTACGGAGTAGTGAAGTGTAACTCTATTTGATATGTTTTGCATAGATCTTGCACTAAATCACTCCTAAAAGTCTGTGCATTGTCAGTGGTTATTTTTGAAGGGGTACCATGATTAGAGAAGAACTTTATCAGGTTTTGACAAATTTCTATTGCATTTTCATTCATAGGATAAGCAGCAGCAAATTTTGAAAAATTGTCTATGATTGTCAAGTATTTCTGACCGGATATAGAGTATACATCCATGTACAGATGTTCTAGTGGTTTATATGCAATTGGGGTAGGCTTATAGCTAACTTTATAAGGATGACGGTCATATTTGGTTTTCAGGCATATATCACATGTATTGACGTAATTGATTATTTCTCTTTCCAAACTAGGCCAGTAATATCTTTGCTTGATATTCTTGATGTTTTTGGTCATTCCTCGATGAAAAGTTTTTGTTGTATGGTGTCTTTCTATAATACTTTTCTGTTCGTCCATGTCTTCTACATCTTGAAGTAGGGTGTTAGAAATCACAAGTTGGTATGCATTATTTCTAAAAGTTTCTTGAAATATTCTTATTATCACCGGCTCTTATTCCTTATTGGGAAATGCAGGCAATATATATCTGATGGTAGATAATCTCGTGAGACTTCTTGGATTTCTTCTGTTGTTGGATCTTGACTGATGAAGATGATCAATCGTTTTTTTGTTTCGAACAATTTTGTACTATTTACATAAGATTTCTCTTTCTTTGTCCACTTAAAAATTATTTGATTTCTGTACAAATTTACAGGTTTGTTTACATATACAGCTCCTATAATGGGATCCTCTAACGAAGTATGTATCGTTGCTGTATCTGATACATTTTCTATTCTGTCAATTATGGGTTGCTGTTCTCCTTCCTGTAAATGTTCTTTACTAGTAGATGGTTGTGGATCTGGAGATCTGATTTTTATGTTCGATATAACGTTTATTTTTGGATTTTTTTTTTGGTCTATTTTTCTTGGATGTTCAAATAAATTTTCTTGTGATTCAAAAAAGTGTTTTGTTTTTTCTAGCCACAAGTATTGATCTTCAGATTTTTCTTCTTCGTCGCATGCTGCTGACATATGGGTTGGTGGTGATTTAGTTATCTCTGTCGGGTACATTTCTTTTGGTGGTCGCGATAATGCGTCTGCATTTGCATTTTGTGTTCCTTTTTTATATCGAATTGTATACTCGTAATCTTGTAATTTTAATCTCCATCCGACCAATTTGGAATTAGGTTCCTTTATGGAGAATAACCATTCTGATGGTTTATGATCAGTTACGATTATGAATTTTCTACCAAATAAATACGGTCGAAAGTACTTAGTGGCCCATACGATTGCAAGTAATTCTTTTTCGATAGTCGAATAGTTGCACTCAGCTGGGTTGAGGGTTCTACTTCCATACGCACTGGGTGAATCTGATCCAACTGTTCCTTGTGAAAGAATTGCTCCGATGGCATAGTCGGATGCATCAGTTGTTAAAATGAAGGGTTTCGTGAAATCAGGAAATTGTAAAATCGGGTCATTGGTCAAAAGATCTTTACAAAGGTTGAACGCTGTAATAAATGGTTTATCGTGAACTAACTTTATATTCTTTTTTAGACTATGAGTCAATGGCTTCGTAATTCTCGCGAAGTCTTGATACATTTTCGATAGTAGCCCACAAGTCCAAAAAAAGATTTTATCTCTTTGAGAGTATTCGGAATTTTGAAGTTTTTTCTGGCTTCTATCTTTTTGGGAGTCTGCTTAATTCCTTCGGGGGTCACAACATGTCCTAGGAATTCTATCGTTTTTTGAAAAAACTCCGACTTATCTAGTTGTATTTTCATGTTGAAGGATATAAGGCATTCAAAAACTTGTTTTAATGAGTCTAAATGTTCCTGTAGGCTGGTCGAGTATATGATTATGTCGTCCATATAGACTAAACATATCTTTCCTTGTAATCCGCGGACAACATTGTCCATCGCTCGCTGGAATGTCGAAGTCGCATTCTTTAATCCGAATGGCATTCTAGTATACTCATATTGACCATGTTCTATGGTAAATGCTGTTTTGGGTATGCTTTTAGGAACCATTTCTATCTGATAAAATCCACTTGCTAAGTCCAATGTTGTAAAATATTGCGATCTTCCAAGTTGGTCCAAAATATCTGCAATATTTGGTATTGGATATCGATCATCGATAGTTTTTTACTCAGCTTTCGATAGTCTATGACTGATCTCCATTTTTTTTGACCAGAAGCATCTGACGATCCAGACTGGGGAACTCCATGGTGAACTGGATGGCTGGATAATTCCGTCTTATTCATTTGTTCTATTTGTCTGCTAACTTCTTGTTTGTGAATATACGGATACCGATAACTCTTCGTCTGGACAGGAATTTCGTCAGTGGTATTTATCGTATGTTTTACTTAGTTGGGGAAAGTTAGAGCATCACCAGGTTTATGAAGTACATTTTCAATTTTTTTAATCAGTTTGAAAAGTTCTGTTTGTTCTTCAGTATTTAAATGTTCATACCTAATTAACGATTTTAAATTCCAGTAGTTATCTGGACTGTTTTTGTCATGATTGTTTGGTTTCAAGTCAAGAATTTCGACGTTATTAATTTCAAATGGTTCTAAAGGTAAATTTTCATTTATGGTTCCTTCAAGAGCCATTGATTTACTCGTATGGTTGAAAATATCCTAGGTATAAGTTTTATTTCGAATTGTCACGAGTGTGAGTTGAATTTCAACTTCGTTATCACGATAGTAGGGCATTAAACATGTTGTATGATAAGGTAAATTTGTTCTGCAACTGCATTTCTGAATTGTATTGGGTGGTATTTCTATCGTGTACTCATCGAAATTTTGTCTATATTGGAAAGGTATTTCTAAATATTGATTTTTCAATTTTTTATTTTTTAAATCAATATTTAGATTCAGTTTACACAAGTCTTTAATTCCAAGTAAACCATCAAAATATTCGTGGAATGGATAAATAATGAACTCGATTGGTTAAAAATAAAGGGATGATGGCTTTATTAGATGTTTTTTTCGAACCAGCGCACGTTTGAAGGGTGGTTACGTGTGGTTTGATTGATTTGGAAAAATGAGTTTCAGCTAGGGAAGGTCTAAGAAGAGATGCATGTGAACCTGTGTCAATAAGTAAACGGATGTTATAATTTGGAATTTCTATATATGGTAATTGATTAACTTGAAAGCTATTCAATGTTAGGCAGTGTTTGCTTTGTCCGAGGCTGGAAAATGAAAATTTTCCAGTTGATCTACTAGACTTTCCTTTTCAGAATGTCCTTGATCAGTATAATCATGAAAATTATCATTTTCAGTGTTTTGATCATGGTCAAATTCAGGGTTATAGTAATCAAATTCTGGATTTTAATGACCTCCTGAAGCTTCGAATGAATTATTTGCTTCTTCTTTTTCAAGATGAGTTAACTTTTGAAAGGAAAAGTTGGGTTTTCCCGTGGACTGGAAATATGACTGCTGCTGGAGTGTTATTTGTGAAAGGGGTTTCTTTTGCACTGAAACGCCTGACATGGGTTGTGGATATTGTTGTCTGGGAGGTCTTTGGTTGAAAAATTGACCTTGTGGTCTATTGAAGGGTTGACTTTGCAATTTATTGAATGGTTGACCTTGCGGTCTAAATGAATGGTTGAAAGGTTGTCTAAAATTCGGAGATTGTCCTGAAGGTTGTGGACGATTATTCACATGTGGGGTAAACTTAGATCAAGACTGGAAATTAGGAGATTTCTGATAAAAATTGTTAATCGGATTTTGAGGTTTAGGTGTGTTTGATCTAAAATTGTTATTTCTCAAGTAATTATCTTTAAACTCACTCTGGCTTGACAATATTTCATGATTGGTTATTATATCAATCGCAGAATCCAAATTCTGAGGATTTAGAACTATCAGTAGGGTTCTTAGTTCATTTGAAATGTTAGCAAGAAGATTTTGAGTAGCCGTGAGTTCATTTTGAGAAATTAAAATTGTTCTCGCTTCAACATTAGCTATTTCAGAACAGATTTTACTATTTATTTGGGTAACCAAGGCTTTGAGTTTTTGGATAAAGTCTTGAGTAGTTTCATTACTCTTTTTGGAACAAAATATCAACTGTTGTTGCAAGTTAGATCTAGTGGCTGGATCACTGAACTTTTGTCTTAAAGCTGTTTTAATCTCTCCCCAAGTACTCAGATCGGGTCGAGTCAAAAGGAAATCTTCAGCAGAGCCTACAATTTTGGATTTGATAGCCAAATTGACATATTCTTGCTGAGATGGGTCATTATTAAAAAATCTTTGGTGAAATGTATCAATCTGATTCACAAAAGATTCTAATCTTGATGGTGTACAATCAAAATTTTTAAGGGGTGATACCGTTGATCTCAAAGCGTCAGCCATTTTATAAACTATATTAAGTTGATTAGGTTCTTCCAAATTAACCGAAGTATTCACAGAAATATTGGAAGTTGAAATATGTACAGGATTACTAGAATTATTTTCACTATTATTAAGGAGAAAATTATTAGCAATTTCAGAATAAAGTTGAACAAAGTCAAAATTGCTATTATCACTGTCTAAACCACTTCTTCGCCTTCTGGGATAAGTAATATCAGCTGGGGGTTTCTTAAATTGATTCGCAGATTTCTTCATAAACTTTCAAAAATGTCTCAACTAACAGGGTTTCGCAACTATAAGGAGCAATTTTCAAAACTTACTTGGTCCTGTATCAAACAATAACACCGCTGAAGAGATGCAATATCCAGGTAGATTACTGTCTGTATTGAACGCTAGTTTTGCCAATACGTTCGAACTGGTTCCTCAAATGGCGTACCAATAATTGATTATTCCAGGAGCCTCAAATTGCCTCAATTGTGTAGTTGTTCGGAATCCTTTTTCTAACTGTTGAAACAGATAGAGTGCAGCACTGATAATCCAAACAAAAAGTCAATGCGATTCGAACCGGAACTACCGTTATTTGGTAAACGTACCGGAACTAATTCGATTCAGACTTCAATGACGTAAGGATCTCAACACGTTTCGTACTCCGAAAAGGAATCCTACCGACTGCGCCAATCTTGTTTTTAAAAAACAATTTATTTTATAAGTTGCAATACACGATTGACAAAGCGTTGTGCTAACGGCTAATTTAAGACTGGAAGTTACATTCTATTGCATGGATATATATATGATTACAATATGCAGTGTCAGCTTAAGCTAAATACAGGATTATTTTATATAAAGAATAGCATAAATGGCCATATAACTGGCGCAAAGATGATGATTTTAAAATAAGTGCATACAAAATTAAAATAACAAAAATCAAAATCAATAGTTGTTATAATCAAACGCACATCTTTCATGTTGCACATAGATCAATTCATCTGCCCATTCCTATACGGCCTTTGACAAATAATCAGAGTCAGAAGACAGAGACAGAAAAGGCAAGAGATAAGAAATCAGAAAGTTAAAATTGAAATGCTTCGAGTGATTGATGCCCCATTCCACTTTGAGTGGCGGTTTGAGAATCTTGACGAGGTAGGAAGTCATTCTCAATTTTTTACTTTGAATAGCTTAAAGACCACTCGGAAGAATTAAAAAGAGGAGCTCTTGATTTAGCAAAAGATATGAGATCTATTTAAATCAGTCAGCACTTTTTATGTCACATCGTCAGTAGATTTGATTCAGGCACTTCACGATTTTTCTTCAATAAATAGATATCATATAGTTGCTTTAAAAATATTCTTAACATTGCCAGTAACCACATCATCTTGTGAAAGGAGCTTTAGTGAGCTATAAAAGTAATAAAGACAATTTCAAGGTCAACTATGACACATAAAAGAACCACAAATTTAGTTATTTTGTCTAAAGAAAATTACATAGCTAAAAGTCTGGACTATGAATCAGTCGTTACTAAATTCGCTTACTTAAAGCCTGTGTTGAATCTATAATTTTGAATGTTGATTTAGTATGTAATATGATGTGTGTTAGTTTATTTATTTATCTATATACGGTGTGTCCACTCTGAAGTCGCCCACCCCGTATTAGGTATCGATGATTTTTTCTTTAAAACACACATTCTGGGATTTTATTAACATCTTATTAATTAGAACGTACAGGAAGACTTATTGAACAGTATAAGTATTAAATTAACAAATAAACAAACAAAAAATAACCACAACAGTAACATTTTTTTTTTTGAAAATGTGAACAGGGAGGATTTTTGGTCATTCTGATTGAGACTCCGTTGTCAGTTTTTTCCTAAAAAATCCCCTGATACGATTTTCTGAAATTTGACCCACTTTGAACCCCCATAATCACCCAAAAGTACATCCCTGGAACTGATTTGGTAAAATGTTCAAAAAGTGTTCGACGAGACCTAACAAACAAAAAAAAAAATGAAAATCGGTTAATAAACAAAAATGTTACAGGGGTGGGACACTTCGGAGTGGATACCCTGTATACATACAGGATGTCCGGAAAGTCAACGATAATACTGAAAGGGGTGATAGACCAATCCATAAGCTTCCAGAAAAACATAATATGACATCAGTAAAAAATTTATAGTTTTCGAGATATTGCCAGTTTAATAAAATTCGTTTAAATCGTCCCCTTAGATCAGATTTTCATGTGTCACTCCTGAAAAAAAATTATAATTCTAGAATTCTGATTTAGGTTTTGCAACTGTGAATGGCCATTTCATTCAACAAACATTCCATCACTCAAGTTTAACACCTCATACTGTACAAAAAAAGATCTACACTAGCTGTCTAGTGATTTGAAAAGTTTGCTTATCTAATGTACTTTTAAAAACCATCCATTGTTCTAATAAACAGTTTACTGTTATTGACTTACAGAGTGAAGGATATACCTAATTTACATTATGAGAAGATTCTAAAAATTAAACAAAATCAAATAATTTTAATAAAAAATGTATTTAACTTGAGAAAAATGAAAAAATCAAACAATATGTTCAATGTGACCACCAGGAACGCGAATGCGAATGCGAAAAATCAGAACAAAATAAAGGAGCATTTCGAAAAAATCGGTTATTGCCGGATATATCCGGAAGTATTCGGGATTTTCGGAAGCGGCATTTTTTTGAGATACAAATCGCGCAACTTTGACTCAATTTAATCGACGCTGTATCTCTTTTGGTTCACGAGTTACCAATGCTATATACTCGAATCTGTTACACCCTGTATACAATTAATTCATGGATCTATAATACTTGCTAAATACCAAATGTACAGCCAAATATTTGTGATCATACAATATTGAATACCAATCTTAAGAATTTATTTTTATTTTGTTTTGTGGTTCTAATGTTAATGTTTCAATTGATTATTCACATTTTTGAAGAAAGAGGCATGATGTTTTAAATAAAAAAAAATATATCTTAAACGTTTCTACCGATGACTTTTTTTGGGTAAGTTTGGGCTAGTAATAGTGTTTTAGCCCTTAGTGTTCATTTTTTAAACTTTGTACTGCTTGTGTTATTTTGACTGTGTGCAAGGTGTGCTGCACCTTGTTTTGTATATCGCTGTAAGTACCTTTTATTGATTTTTATGTAACATAACCTCACTGCGATAATCTTTCAGATTGAATAACCCCTTGATAATGACCGAGAAGGTCGAAACACGTCGGGTCTAATATCAGTGAACTTTTTGAAGTGAACAAGGACCTTTCATTCTCTACACCTGATCATAGATTATGGAGGTTCTATTTCGAATTTGATCATTTTTTTTTTCAAAACATTTCAAAAAAAGTACGCTAGAAATGTTGTCAGATATTTAACATATCATCCTAACTGGAAAATCGCTGGGAGGATTCTTATTATTTTTTGCATGTTTGTTATGTCTGCGCCCCGAATGACAGAATAAACATCGGAAAATCTATGAAAGTAAACTTCACTTTTTCATCAATGCCGACGTTTCGAACCTTTATTTGGTTCTTTTTCAAGGCTGAAAAAGACACAAATGTATAAGAAACGCGAAACAAACTCTTTGAACGATCAAAAAATACAACACCCATTCTAAATTTACACCCAACAATTTATGTGCAATGAAGTTCTTTGTCACATGATAACACTGAAACCACTCCTTCACACTGGACAATGACCAAACACTATTAGTTTCCACGAAAACAATATAGTCTAAGAGCCAGCGACATAAGGAATGTGAAAAAAAATGTTTAGGAAGTAGTTTGTAGGCGGGGGAATATAAAACAACCATGTCTGCCAGGCATATCCTGTGCTTTATTAATTAAAATGATTAATGAAATATTGAAAAAAAAAACGGAAAGTTTCATCATCGGGGATGTTGAAAATAACTATATGGCATTGTTGTTAGTAACGAGTACATCAAAAAAATATATGTCTGCCAGCCAAAAGTCTGTGCCAACCACATGTCTGCCAGGATCAAAAGGGCTGTTTTATGGATGAAAGTTTCGTCATCGGGGATGTGGATGATTTTTTGTTGATGAAGCTTGAAGTCTCTTGAACAATAAAAAATATGTCTGCCAGTCAGTTTCCTGTGCCAACATCATGACTGCCAGGCCTATTCGATTTTTGTCCGTGTATGAAGGTTTTTCCGCTTTATCAGAAAAATCGTTCCAACTTACATAGTAAACTTTATAATTTAAAATTTTCTCTTCCAATGAATAAATAAATGAATAATTCTCATTTTTAGGATTATGTTGATTTTTTGAATCCCTACCTTTTTAGTTTTTATATCTCGTGGACTAAAATCATCTTCGATCACAAACATTCTTCCATTTTTAGCAAAATTATTCAAGTTTTTATCAAAGATTTTGGGCAGTAGTAGGTATTCAACTGAAACATCTGATGTAGAGGTATAAAAGTCATAAGATGCAAGTGGTAGAATGCGGTTTTGCAAATTTTTATAATTTTTCAAAACTTCTAATAATTCAAATTTTCTTCGGTAGGTTCGGAATTGAGGTTATGACTAAATGTGGAGCAATTTTTTTATTTATCATTTCACGTAACGCCAAAAAATGACAGTTTGCTCTTGTTCAATTTCATGTTTTTACATTTTTGAGACGCCCTGTATAATGGACATCAATTCTCTCATCGTTGCTCTTATTTTTTCAGCAAGCAGACTTTCTGTCGTTTTCTTCAAATTTTGGCTCATTTCACCTCTTGTTAACCACATCCGCGGACATAAAGTATGTATTATTGTATTATGTTTGTTGCATGTACAATATATTGACATAATAATATGTCAAAAATGTCTAATTTCTCGAAATTCGCCCAACTATGAATCCAGCTTTATTGTGGAGTATTCCTTTTCATGATTATGACGTAATCTATATATTTTGTAGATATCGATTATTTTACTGAATAAAGGCTTTCCGCAAATCAAATGTTTCAGTTGAATACCTTCTTCTTCTCAAAATATTTGATTTGACCAAAACTTGAATAATTTTGCTAAAAATGGAATAATGTTTGTGACCAAAGATGATCTTAGTCCACGAGATATAAAAACTAAAAAGGTAGGGATTCAAAAAATCAAAATAATTCTAAAAATACAAATGAATCATTCATTTATTCATTGGAAAAGAAAATTTCAAATTATAAAGTTTATCATGTGAGTTGGAACGATTTTTTTGATAAAGCGGAAAACCCTTCATACACGCCGGACAAAAATCGAAGAGGCCTGGCAGACATGATGTTGGTACAGGAAACTGCCTGGCAGACATATTTTTTATTGTTCAAGAGACTTCAAGCTTCATTTAAAGAAAAAATCATCCACATCCCCGATGACGAAACTTTCATTCATAAAACAGCCTTTTTGATCCTGGCAGACATCTGTTTGGCACAGACTTTTGGCTGGCAGTCATATATTTGTTTGATGTACTCGCTATTAACAACAATGCCATATAGTCATTTTCAACATCCCCGATGAGAAAACTCTTCGTTGTTTTTAATATTTCATTAATTATTTTAATTGATAAAGCACAGGATATGCCTGGCAGACATGGTTGTATTATATTCCCCTCCCTACAAACTACTTCCTGATACTTTTTTTTTCCCATCCCTTATGACGAAAGGTCCAGTGTCGTTGGCTCTCATACTAATAGGCATCACTTTGTAAATGGGACAAAACACGACTAGAATAATAAAATCTCAGGCGTGGTACCCAAATTCGCTTATCAGTATTGGCTTTTTCCCCCCTTGTTCAGTTCACATGGATGGAATATGTTTGTATAATTTACATTCGATTTTTTGTTTTTTTTTTTATATCAGTCCAATTTTGGGACGAAACCGGTATAAGGAGAGCATTATCACATGGATGTAACTCTAGACATTTATTACGGTTTTGTACCAACCTTTTCGTTTAAAGAACTTCATTGCACATAAATTGTTGGGTGTAGATTTAGAATGGTTGCTAGATTTTTTGATCGTTCAAAGAGTTTGTTTCGCGTTTCTTATACATATGTGTCTTTTTCAGCCTTGAAAAAAAAACCAAATAAAGGTTCGAAACGTCGGCATTGATGAAAAAGTAAAGTTCACTTTCATCGTTCCTAACCCGCTAATCTTGCACAAATTTACATCTTCGGGACGGTAATCTTATCAGTTATTAATTATTGATTATGTGGCAGTATTTTTTTGTTTAATTTTTTTCCACTCGCTGACCGTATACCCCATAGAACCTACATAGTAACAACACATTTTTTTTTAATTTCTTTCAATTTATGTATTTTTTTCAATTTTTAATTTTCATATTTTTATTTTGCTGGTCGTATACCCCATAAAACCTTCATAATAAAAACACAGGCTTTTTTATTTTTTTGTTTTTTTTTTAATTTTTTAATTTTTTAATTTTTTAATTTGTATTATTGCTTTATTCATTTTTTTTCCTAACCATCTTATGGTATAGGCTAATGACTGTGCAAATTTTCAGATAATTCTGTGTTACGGTTCAAAAGCCTTAGGGAAATAAACATACAGATTTTCATTTTTATATATAAGATAACTTTTTTTCATAAAGCCAATAATGTAAATGTTTTCCATATGGTTCGATCTTAGCGACACACTCTTCATCAATCAGGACAATATTATCAAAATGTTCTACATTTATTTTTGCAATCATGTATTTTGATCAAGGAAAATAGATTTGAGACTGACACAAATGAAAATTCATGTGAAAAGTAAACAAAGACACGATTCATACAAAGTAAGATAAAAATTGATTGGTCTGTTCTTGAGATGATACGAAATACTAGGAACGCGTACGGCGGGACAGGTATCAGCGAATGCCAGTCTGCAATAGGTATCGATTTGAAAAATACAATGTTACCAAAATACTCGTCAGTTCGGTTCGCACAGCACGTACTTTGCATACGCTTGATGTGAATCCTAAACATGTTCCGATTGAAATATCATGATGAACCTTGAAAGGGAAAATTTTTCAAATGACACTCTTTTTCCACTAATTTTTTAACCTTTCACTACGAGAACCGACAACGCGTCAAGGTACATGTAGTAAAATAGATGAACGGGGATGGGGAAAGGATTATAAGTTATAACCATATTTAAAAGGTACGTATCTTGGTACGTATAGTCGGATGGTCGCCAAGCCCCTTTTTTTTTGGATTGGGATATTTGTCTGTATAAAATATCAGAATTATCACAATCAAAAACCTTTATCTATTTGGAAATTGGAATTGACACATTGAACAGATAAAAGATAACAGCTTTAACTCTTTTTGCTATTAGAGTTAACAACAATACATTGTTATTTACAGAGCTATATTATTAACATTAACAGGTAACAGATCACGCATCGTACGCATGTTATTTTTTAATCCTTCCGTCCAACCAGACTACAAATTCCTAACGCGGCTATCGAAACTGGTGAGAATACTAGGTGATAAAATAATAGGTATTTGGATTTGGACCTGTTACAGAGTACCTGTTATCAAAAAATACCGATTTGTATCAACTCTAGTCTGTTCTATTGGGTTGAAGTAAGAGAGCAGAGCCGCTCTCTCGGGAGCTTCTCCCTCTCTCAACTATTTCTTAAGAATACGGTTTGGTGAGAATTCGCTGAACTCCGCTCCCTCTTCTACTTCCTACCCGTCAAGAATAAGCACCATCCACTTTACTCAATCACTTGAATATCAAGTGGGTTCAAGTGATTGAGTAAAGTGGATGGGGCAATTCATTAGTCCAAGCTGAGCTGACACATCTCTTCTATATGGACGATCTGAAACTATATGACAGGGGACAGCAACATCTGGAAGATGCCACTCAGAAGATTCAATGCTTAATAAAAATGCAGTTTGGACTTCCAAAACACGCTAACCCATCAATGTGGCAGATCCTGAGACGCCCGAAGTTGTCAACGAGATTGGACAAATGAGAGAAACCTGGGAAATTGAAGGTTATTTGCAGGTCCGCACCAGCCGAAGGTGGATATCATGAAATCATATATCTAAGTCACTTCTGAATATATTTCGAAACTGAATGAGCGTTGGAGGCAGTCCAGGACCAGGTGACACCTACGAGAAACTATAAGACACATTATCAAGCCGCAGAATCTGCAACAATGCAGAGGGGACGGTGCTGCATATCTGGCTAGAGGATGTACAGCCGGTTGCAAAAGAAACTGATCCGACTATTGAAGCACTTTTTATTCAGAGTTTGTCAGTGTAGACTTAACAACCATGTCTTCGTCAAGCAAATTGTCAATTATTGAAACCAAATAGACATAATAAAGCCAATCTAAATACTAAAATTAGCCAAATTTAACACATGTTAAAGTATGGCATTTGGATATGCCATATCCTCAGATTTTCTGATAATCCGTCAAAGTCATGATAATACTGTATTGTCATATTGTAACATGTCATCCGTAGATTATACACTCCTTGAACTGAAAAAAAAATCAATTCACGTCGGCGTCGTATCATTTCTTTTGCAACCGGCTGTATATCACTAGCCTCCACGAAGTTCCTTTACTGATAAAAAAAGCATGTAGAAAGTCGTACATCAGCTACTGGGGCTCAAATGAGTACTACTACCAATGTTAGCGCCAAATCATAAACCGCGCAAGTAAATCTACGGAAAACGAGAACGCCAAACTCTACATTGGCCGACCTGTTGAGCAAAATATAGCCCTGATGTCATCCTCCGGAATAAATGCGAGCAATCAGTCTCGATCATCTTCCCTTCCCGTGGCATGTTCACGCTTCTGAGACCCTTGTGGCTAAGACGGCGGTAGCTCTAAGACTACTGACAGGGCCACCAATGCCAGACAGGCCTAAAGGGAAAGGGCGGACTAAGAAACATGCAAAAATAGAACAATGTGTAGCAAACGGTTGAATACGTTACCCCAAGTGAGTCTCAATCTCACCGTTAATTCCGATCGTGTGAAAGCATTGGTGGTCAACGCTGGTCCCACGGATATTGTGGAGGGCCAATCACATGTTCAGACATCTGAGGCGTCACCAAACCTCGATGTAATGTCAGGGGCATCATCAAACCACAACAACAAATCGTCCACTGAGAATCATGAAAGCAAGGATGCAAACCCTGGCACCAGTGTAACAGCCATTAGTACGGGCCTTGGCAACATCAGCCTGAACCAAATGGCCAAGCTTTCTAGAGCTCAGTGACCGAAGATGGCAGTTGGGGAGGGCGAAGCCAGGGGAGAACTTGTCGGTCCTCGGAAACGAAGAACAAACAGAGGGCCAAGAAACCAAATCTCCTCAACGGACAATACAGGAAACACTGGAAAACCTGTTGCCCAGGCAAAACCTTTGATATCAGGGACCCGCAGCACCCCCGCCAAAAACCATGCTTCGAAGAGGGGTTGCACTTAGGAAAATACACCAACCCCAGACAAAGGGGTCACCAAAAAGTCTAAGCACACTTGGGTTGCTGAGGTAAAACCCAGTTTCTGAATTGGGCGGACCTACAGCGAAACCCTATCCGCGCTTCGAATGGCTTTATCACTCCGGAAAATATCCGGAGGAAATTCTGTGGAGCAATGTAGAGTCCTACAACAAACTTTACTCCGGGAGGTATTTTGAACCCAGAACTAGTCCTTGGTTCAAAAATAGCAGCTGCAGACACGAGGTGATCTACATCACCTGCGCCAATGATGCTGCTGAAACTTGGGTGCTGTGGGCCAGGCCTCAGCCCTTTCGATGGAACCAATCTTAGGATAGGCCTGGCTCATAAAATGTTGCTGTCTGGAAACCAATAAAATCTGCTGGAGTTAGGGTACAAGCTCTCCAACTCTTCAGAACGTGGAGGTGGGGCTCAGGACAGAGGACTGGAGACTTGACAGTCATAGGACTGACATGGCTCTCATAGCCGGTCTTGATGGAAGATCTCTGAAAGAACATGAAAACAGGAATCTTTGGGCCTATTTTGGATTAACGCAGCTAACCTCCAGACCTCTGAAAGAAGAATTCCCAAATGGGCCCTTCAGCCCAATAAAGCAGCAAAAGCTTGGCAAATAATTCCCTAGACCTGGCCATGTTACAAGAGTCCTGGATCACCAAGGACAGTATATTATCCGGAGTAGAAAATACTGTTGAGAAGGTATTTATGATAAGAAACAAAAAAGAAACATCTGGGCCTGCATATACGCAAGAAACGGAGTGTAGGCTCTCAATAATGAAGCTATGGCTATATTCCAGGATCAGGTGGTCGCATAACTGAGCTACGAAGAGGCGGAAACCCAGAAAGACATTATCATAGCCTCGGATCACCTACCCAACGGGGACCTGAAAAACTTTGACAGTACTGTGAGCTAGCAAACCTACAGTGTGGAATGGAATAGGTATATGAACGCAATTTCGTGTCATACCATCTGGAGAAGTAGCGATATCAACGAAAGAGGTGAGTGAGTTCCAGTTGGATTATAAAGTTACCAATAATCTAGACATTCTGAATATCCGATGAACCATCACTTTCGAGTCATAAGCACATTCTGAGTATATCAATAAAATTGATAGGCTGTCACAAATGCACCGAAACCCGTGTAGTACAAAATGGGATAAATTCAGGGCTGAGCTGAAGACTGATTAGTTATGCGGCGTCCACTATGCCAAGGCTATGCCGACGATGTATCAATACTAGTCATGGGCAAGTACACTGGAACGTTATCAGAACTGATGCTGACCACCGTAGACAACTGGTGCAGGATGGTGAACCTGAAGGTGAATCCTGAGAAATCCTTCTAACTAACCCAAACAGTTACGACTTTTACTTCCTCTAAATAATCAAGTTAGACGACAAGCCCCCATGAAACTCACACCTTCAGAAAATAATGGGGGAAAACCCACAGTAATGGCGACAAAAAAAGCAGTAGGCAAAACCTGGGGTGTAAATCCGCGTATGGTGCAATGCCGTTACTGTATCTGGTAACCAAAAATCGAGAGGCAGCCAAAGAACTGGCAAACGTTCAGAGGTTAGCATGTCTTTGTTCAAGTGGAGCCACTCAAACTCCCAAGGATTGGATCCCCCGAGATTGTCACCAAAACCTTGCTTCTCTGGGAGCATCCAACGATATGTTACTCTAGAATGGATAACGGGATAAGAGGATAGCTGGCAATGAGCAAGAACACCAACAGGCATGCAAAGCTACAAATACGCCACTTATGGGTCCAGAGCCTGCCATCGTAATCACAGATTTCTCTGTAAGAGGCTGACTGAACTGTTGTTCTACTTTCACCAAAAATAAAATTCGAATTTTCACCCACAATTCGGTCCTATACAGGGTGTCCCTGAAATGACTGTACAACGTTTAACCACAAATTCCTTGACTAAAAATAAGGCAACCTAGGCAAACTTACCTATGAATGTGATTCAATCACATTCATTATGATACTTCACTCTGGAGAAAAAATCGAAAAACTAAAACTTACCTACATCGAAAAATGCTTCGTTAAGCCTACAGAGGGCGCCAAAGATTAAAAAAAAAGGTTTCTCCTACATTTTTCGAAAACGTGCAGATCGATTTTGATAACTTTTGGTACCTAGTCTTGGACCATGAGATAAAGTGTTTTGTTTGTATAGCGACCGGTTGTAATTAACCGGAAGTGTTATAAACGTGACGTCACATACAGTTATTTGTTTAGATTTTTTTTGGAATCGACTTTTTGATAATTCATATGCTTGTATCTGATAGTTCAATGTATTGGGGAGTTTTTCTTTTTTCTTGCGAAATTTCTCTGGGATAAGTGGTTGTGCCAGAAAAAAAATATTTTCAATTAGTTGCACAGATATTTTATTATTGATTTTTTTTTCTAGCATAACCACTTATCCCAGCAAATGTTTTCAAGAGAGGAAAAATCTTTCTTACATACTGCATTATTAGAAAAAAACATCTGCATTATCAGAAAGTCAATTCCATAAAAAATCAGTTACGTCATATGACTTATATGCAGCTAAATTTTCTTGGTTTTTTATGGATTTGACTTTCTGATAATTTAGATGTTTTCATCTAATAACGCAGTTCATAGGAAAGCTTTTTCCTCTCCTAAAAAAATTTGCTGGGATAAGTGGTTATGCTAGAAAAAAAATGATTCAATAATAAAATATCTGTGTACCTGATTGAAAAAAAAATTTTTCGAGTATAACCACTTATCCCAGCAAAATTTCTCAATCAAGAGAAAAACTCCACAATGCATTGAACTATTAGATAAAAGCATCGGAATTATCAAAAAGTCAATTCCAAAAGAAATCAAAACAAATAACTACATATGACGTCACGTTTATAACACTTCCGGTTAATTACAACCGGTCACTATAGACACGAAAAACGTTATTTCATGGTCCAAGACTAGGTACCAGAAATTATCATGATCGATTTGCACGTTTTCGAAAAATGTGGGAAAAACCATATTTTTTTTTATTTGTCGCCCTCTGTAGGCTGAAGGAAGCATTTTTGGATATAGGTAAGTTTGCCTAGATCGCCTCGTTTTTGGTTGAGGAATTTGTGGTTGAACCTGGTACAGTCATTTCAGGGACGCCCTGTAGAGTTATGTACTCCTCATGAAATTTCTGATCTTAGAAAAAAAAAATCCTGGAGATATTTTGAAATGAAATTCGAATAAAATTTCAACTATATTGAACAATTTTCATTGGTCAGCTTCATAAATGCTCGCATAGGTGCCAAGTTATCCATCACGTGTGATTGCCAATTGTACTAAGCATTACAAGATTGACAAGCACGGTACAAAGAAAACCGACAAAGTTCGACAAAATGCCAATTTCATATCGAAGTGGGACTGTCAAATTTCCCCTTGGCAAGCGAGAATCATAACCACCACCACAATGAATTTGGCGTAAGCGTGACTTTGAAGGCAAATAAAATCTAGATGGTGGCATATGATTCTCGTTTGCCAAGCGGAAATTTGACAGTTCCACTTCGAAATAAAATTGAAAGCTTCGTCTTTACTAGGAATCCTCAGCTCGAAAGAAGCTGTCGTCGGCTCCCTGAACCACCTAGGACCTTTAGACCCAGGAACGTCAATAACAACCCCAGGTGCTTCAACTGTGGTAGGACAGGCCACTTTGCTGCCTCGTGCAGAACGCAGTACCCAAACGCAAGAGGATGGCAAACCCAAGAGCCCCAGCCAGCAAGGGGACCCCTTTCGATCAAGTATTCCTCACATCAACGTCAAATTAAATAATCAAGCGTTACAGGCCCTGGTAGGCACAGGAGCACAGAACAATGTAGTACACCGAGATTAGGCCAAAAACATCACAATAACAGACAGCATTTTCTCAGATGGAGATAGATTGTTCGTCAAGCTAAGGTCAACATCTGAACAAATAGTGAGAATATATAAGGGGATGACAATAGCCACGCTGGAAAAATCTGAACAGAAACCTAGTAGCTCATCTACAAGGAGACGGGAATGAGGACAAAATAATCTTAGCCGATCATAGTCTGGAAAATATCGAAGACAGGGACACCGGATACAGCTTGGAAAATATGCTCGTCGAATATCAGGACATTTTTTCAAAATCGACAAGGACGATGGGGCGAACTTATTTGACTGAGCACGTCATAGATGTAGGAGAGGCCAAACCGGTCAAAAGTAGGCCATATAGAGTCTCCCAAAAAGAGCGACAGGTCATAGATGAACAAATAAATATGATGCTTGAAGGGGAAGTTATCAGACCGTGTCACTCACCATGGGCAAGTCCAGTTGTACTCGTCAAGAAAAAAGATGGAAAGACGATGTTTTGTGTCGATTATAGAAAGATAAATTCAGTCAACAAAAAATCAAATTGGCCATTACCTCAAATCGACGATATTTTGACTTACCTGGGGAAAGCAAAATATTTTAGCACGCTGGACATGTTCTCAGGCTATTGGCAAGTACCGATTGAAGAAAGTTCCAAGCAGTACACAGTATTTGTTGCACAAGGCCATGGTACCTACGAGTTCAATGAACTCAGCTTTGGATTATGTGACGCTCCAACTACTTTCAAGGAACTGGCAGAAAAGGTATTCTGGGACCTAAAATGGAAGGAAATCTTGATATACCTTTACGATATCATTATTTTTTCCAAGACCAAAGAGTAATACCTTTCAAAATTAAGAAAGTTATTCGATCGGCTTCGACAAGCAAACCTGACTTTGAAGCCGAACAAATGCGAGTACATGAAAAAAGAAATAAGAGTCCTAGGATACAAAGTGGGCATAGACGGCATACTTCCAGACAACGAAAAAATCACGTGTATGAGGGAATTTCCGACCCCAAGAAAGGTCAAAGAGGTCCAAAGTTTTCTGGGGCTATGTAACTTTTACAGAAAATTCATAGAAAACTTTGCAACCATTGCCAGACCATGTAGCGCGTTAAATAATCAATTATTATCACGTACTTTTTTTGCATTCGGCAGCTCTGTGTCGGTAGGCTTGGAGTTCGTGGATAATGGCCAGCTGATCAATTTACTGTTAGATAGTTAATACTTACTTATAAAATCCCGATTAGGCGCCACTCAGTTTTCTTTATTAGGCAAAACTAAGAAACCTGTTTGATTATAGGAATTTGTTTCCGTTAACCAGACTCATCAAAAAAGAACACCTTTATAGTCCACAAGTAACATTACTTTATTCACTCAAATAAATGATGCTTTAACATGAAATTTGATATATGATATTTTACTAATTCTCCAAAGTCAAGGAGTTAAAATGGTAGAATTTGAATGAAATCTCAATTTATAAATAGAGTTGGTTGGCAGAAAATTACTGGTTGGTACGAAGCGAAATATCAATGACAAAATTACGGATAAAATGGATCAAGTCGCAGGGGCAAATACGTTCGTACGATTTGGGGATTGCGCTATGTTTCACAAATAGTGGCAGAGTGATTGAACAAAATTAGTTAAATCGTACCGCGCAGTGTACAAATAATTTAGAATAATTGACCAATAAAAGATGCAAATCTGAGATCTTTCTACGCAAAGATAATGTTTTTATGGGTGACAATGTTGATATAAAAATATAAAATATTAGGCAGCATTTGATGTAGTTGACATTTAATGTTTAATTAATTAAAAAGAAAAAATTATTGAATTGGTAATCTGATTGAAGTTGGCGAAATGGATTGGATAAAGATAATTGAAACGACTGGCCTGTTAATTGTTCCAGACTCCTGGCTCCTGGTTTCCGATCTTTTTTCTTGGAATGCGGCTGGGATACGTCACGAGCTAACCCCAGACTCGTCACTCAACAGTACTTCCAGATCTCGAACCATAACCAAAAAGGGGACCGGGGATTGATAACGTTGCGGATCATCCACGTGATTCACGTCGCCAAACATCAATAGTAGACAGGATAGATTGTAGAATTTTGATACTCAAATCAACACATTCATTCGGTTTAAATTACGTGTCAAGAAAAAACCCTTTGCTAGGTTTCACAAATCCGTTTTCATCTGAGGCATCCTCAGAAATAATACATTCTGTGAAGTATGGGGAGTGAGATACACTCAGTTAAACTCCTTTCTCCAGCACAATTTCACAATGCCGCCAAGAGAATTAAAACATATTTGGTTTCAAAAAAAAAATACGTGTGTGTCTGCCTTCACACACGGGAGAAGACTCCCTTCTTTGTGACAATTGACAATCCACCTCCAAAAGTGAAACAATGTACCCAACCGTACCAAAATTGATAACACCAACACCCAAACATTGACGGAATTTTACGTCTATTGGCAGCAATTATGCCGCGACAGAAACATTGAGTACTATCCTAGTTGATACGTAGATGGACCAAGCTATTGAAAGGTCGCATCCGCCTAAACAAGAAGAAATCATACCTTGGACAACTTTAGGATGAAACGAACGATACAACCATTGCACGAATTGACCAAGAAAAGTGAGAAGTTTGATTGGGGTCAGAAAGAGGAACAGGCGTTCAATGAACTATAACGAAAACTGGTGTCCGCCACTGTCCTACAGCACTTCAACCCTGGAAAGGAGACAATCCTGCACACTGACGCGTCGACGATAGGAATTGGAGCAATCCTTCTGCAGGAAGGTGAAGATGGGAAGAATCATCCAGTAGCTTATATAAGCCGAAGTTTGTCATCTGCAGGCTGGACTCCATCAAAGACAACAATCGGTGACTAGGCTTTAAGAATCGCTGAGTTCGATTATAAGGTCCTTTATAAATCTGGAAAGACCCACATGGACGCTGATTGCTTGTCACGAAACCCAGTATTACCCCCAGCAGATGAGCAGGAGATTGAAAACCAAAATGAAGTCCCCACCTTCGCAATCAGAAATCAGGAAAAAGCAGAACTACAAATGAGGGATCCAGAACTTTGAATGCTTATACAAACCATCACAAATCCAGACAACTCCCCAATAGCTCTCAGAAGACGTGCCAGAAACTTTAGACTAAGAGATGACTGCCTATACAAAGTCATCACAGGTCGGGGAGATGTAGAATACCTGCTGGTAGTACCAAGGTGTATGCAAGAAGAGAAAATGTGGGAATTGCACGCGTCACTAACCTGTGTAAGAGTGAGAGAGAGTGAGAGTAAGACTCTGGACAAGGTCAAGAATAGATTCTACTGGACTGGGGTGTCTTAAGATGTTGAGAAATACGTGAAATGTTGCGTCGACTGCCATGCTAGGAAAGGACAGCCCTACAGGAAAACCCCAGGTTTCCTACAGCCAATTTCCGTGGGAACAATTTTTGACAAAATAGGGATTGACCTATTAGGACATTTCCGAAGAAGTGATAAGGGGAAGACGATGATTGTAGTTACAACTGACTACGCGTCTAGGTATGCAATAACAGCCGCATTACCAAACGGAAAAGCAGAGGCAGTTGCGCAATTTATCCTGGAAAAAGTCATTCTCATTCACGGGGCAGCAAGGACAATCCTGAGCGACAGAGAAGAAGTGTTTTAATCAGAACTACTGAAGGAACTCACGAATTATGGGCGTGAGAAGACAGTTCACCACAGCTTACCATCCCTGTTGCAACGGATTGACCGAACGTCTGAACAGAACCATGGCCGACATGCTAGCAATGTACTGCAATACGAAACAAAAAAAAAACAAAAGGTACGTAACTGCACCAGTCCGCAGTTACGTACCTTTTGTCACCTTTGCATGAAACACTGCAATCCAAGATACAACGAAATTCAGCCCGTTTATGCTGACCTTCCCTAGAGAACCTACACTACCACCAGAAGCAGGACTCTTGGACAACAAATCCTCGACAGATGCATTACATCTTCGAGAAAAAGCATTGGCAATAAGAGCAGTGGCAGCGGAGAATATTCAAAGGAGACAAAAGAATGACAAGGTGCGTTTTGACAAAAAACACAGGGACCAACAATTTGAAGCTGGCGATAAGGTGAAGGTTTTGATTCACGTGAGAAAAGTCGGAAGAAGTGAGAAACTCCTGCTCAGATGGTTTGGGCCGTACAAAGTAACTAGGAAGATGGGGGAGGTTAATTATGAAGTGAAAAGGATCGTAGGCAAATCGAAGACAGACACAGTACATGTGAGCAGGATGCTGCCATATGACGATCCCTGGACGGAAGAAGCTCCAATACAGGAACTAGTAGAAGAAGACGAAAATGAAGAAGGAGCAGACGGGGAATATTTTAGTAGCAAATAAGGAGAAGAGGAATGAAATGTCTAGTAAGGAGAACTTAAGATATAGGTAACATAGAAGAGTAAATAACGTAGCAAATACCTGTAAAAATATGGAAGGAAAAGACTGATAAATAATAGAAGATAATAGTAAGCAAACACAGACACATGCCGATGAGCATCACTGAACCATCTGCTCTCCGAATCGATTGCCAAGCTAACCAACCCTGGAACTGCCGCCCAGTAACTATAGCCTCGAAGTCTCCAAATGTTATGAGCTCCCATAGCAGAATGCACTTTCTACCTATAAACGGAAAAACGCGTCAAATCACGGACACTGTAAATTTCAAAAAGACAATATTATGCTACCTACCCCGATTCACTGAAGGAATTCACCATGGACCTGCGGTCAGAAAACTTATGATCCCTAAATGATGTCCTTGCCAAAAAAATAGAAGAGGGTTGACAATAACACACACGCTACCAGCAGCATGAACGACCCCCCGATCGTTCGTGTTAAACCCAATATCGTCATCATGACGTAATAACGTCCATCTCCGTTCCAATATTTTTTATATAAATATCGTATGTCTCCTACTGAAAATCTATCAATAATGTCACAGAAAAGTCGACAAACCAGCTCATCATTATCGATCCTGGAATCCTGGCGCACAATGTAACAAATCACAACCACAGAAACTACTTCAACTGGGACATATCAAACGCTTTTTAGTTCGAGTCATAATATCCAGCCGAGGCAGAAACCCGAAACGGAATCAACGTAAATTGACACGCCGTTATAAAAATAGTTGAATATGTGTGGTGTAAGACATTCAATATATCTAGATCCACTTGTATGCTTAATATAAATTAATCAATTTTGGTCTTTTTCATGAAGGTATTACACAAAGGCTGCTACCGGTCCTTGATGAGTACGGATCCTGCCAAACAGGAACATCAGGACACCACAGGAATACAATGTCCTCGATTGAGCAGGGGCACCCGGTATCTCCTGTGGAATCACCCTGTAATACTGCAAATTCACGGTCAAGCCGCAATGACGACACATAGACCAACTATCGTTGCAGCGTCAGCAATCACCAGCGGCGGACCACGTCAGGCAGGACCGTACTCAGCACGCTGAATAGTACAAGGCTTCGATGAGAAGCACAGGACCAGAGCAAGAATATAGGGGATATAGTTTTAGAATTTTTTTTTAAGGGACGAGCATGTTTCTCTTTCATTTTTTGAGCATTGAGTGCCAATGCTATTGGGGAGGGGGCATATGTCAACGGATCAAGGCAGCACCGAGTAGATCAACCCACTCGAACGGACGACCCTTAACCAGGTCATGCTTACTCGGCACTTTTCTGGTATAAATAGAAGCCCGATACGCTATTCAAGTGGTTGGAAGAAACGTGATTTACTCCGATCTTCCTTCCCACGAGCACTGTCAGTCGCAAGACTAGAAGCCCTTTCACCTTAAAACCTTGTCCACAATAACTTAACTTCGCTACGCGTCACTCTCTTCAGGAATCAACAATAAAACATGCCCGTCCTACTGTTGTTATGCTGGTGAAAGAATATATTGGTGAATACATGTTATTACTTCACAACCCTACGGAGTTTTCCTTCTACCTGTCGCTACGTTCCTAGAGCTCGATAAGGGTGAGGGTCCAGACAAAGACCCAATCCTACGCTTATCGTGACAGTTTATTTGTGTGGTGATTGTGATGTGAAACAAGCGATTAAGAAAAGAATGACACTCCCTGTTCTCCAAAGCAGACCTAAAAACAAAGCCAGTGTTTACAATCAACTCACAATGTTATTTTTCTACGACTGTACTTTAATATCACCATTGTGCAATCGATATAGATTAGAAAACGTAGCACAATGTAAAACTGTACGAAAATAAAACCATTTCCTAACTGTTGTCATGGAAACGAGTGCAAACTGAATGGGAATGGAATGATCTGACACCTCCGCCAAAAACGAAAAGTGAAAATTAATAAATAATTACACAATAGTGATATTAATTAAGAGACGTAGAAAAAGTATAGTGTACAACTCGCATGGAATGACCATTCCCTACTCGTATGAATTGCTACAAACCTTTATACTCGTAGGAAATGGGTATCATTCCATGCCTGTTGCACAATATACTATTGTCCAACAGTGACTTATTACAGTGTGCATTAGTTGAGTGAAAACTACAAGGTAAAAAGTGGTGAATTTACCTCCCTTGATAGCTCCAAGTTGCTGGCTTATATTTCTCGCCCGAATTTGCGAAAATAAAAATACTGGACTGGAATCCCGGACACACTTTTATATTTATTATAATTATTAGCAAGAAAACGAAGCAGAACAAAACCAGGATACTGTTAATAACATGACTTTTCATACAAAAGAATGAAAGCAAACTTCTGGCTACAAAATGGCTACTTTTCACCGTCAAAGCTATAGACGTACTTAAAACTGGTTAATATTTTCTGCTTGATGCGCGACAGACAAATAGAAAAATCACCAAGAGCAACAGAGACAGCCTAGAGCGTTGAAGTGTGACGTACCGGAATAACTACTATCAACCATAAAAGAATAGACTGTTGCCAACCTAACAAAATATTCAAATGATATGTCTTCTGACTGAACAAACCTACTATCTATTATAAATAAATTAACTGTTCACAACTTGGAAAAATACTTGAATATGCCTTTTGGTCGAACATGCCGCCCCTCTCGAAAGCTTGTCTTTCAACAAAACCTAACCTGAAGCCTATAATTAATAACAACCAAAATTTCAGTACAAAATATTCCTTGAATCAAAGCATTTACAACACAATCGCCATATCAACATTGCTCGACAGGCAAAATACACAACCGCGAAACAGCCCTTTTAAAAACGCCATTAGATGTTTTTATCGACACCATACGGACCATTCGGTCATCCCCCGGATGCAATTCAATAACTCGCGCACGCTGCCATTTTAACGGGGGCAGATTGTCGTCGCGCACGATCACTAAATCTCCAATCTTGACAGGATCAGCTGCCTGCTGCCATTTGGTACGCTGTTGAAGCTGTCCAAGATATTCCGAAGACCATCTTCTCCAGAATGACTGAAGAAGCTGCGCCAACAAATGATACCGCTGAAGGTTTGGATTACAACCGCTCAGGTCTTCTTGAGGTAACGCGTTGAGGGCAGTGCCAATTAAAAAATGTCCCGGTGTTAAAACTTCTAAATCATCTGGCGCACTTTACAATGGGGTTAAAGTCCTTGAGTTAAGGCAAGATTCTACTTGGGTCAACTGTGTACATTTCTTCAAATGATAGTCTTTGACCACCGATTAAGCGCTTAAAATGGTGCTTAGCGGATTTAACCGCAGATTTCCATAAGCCGCCAAAATGCGGCGACCTGGGCGGAAAGAAGTGCCAATGAATGCGCAACTGAGAAAAATATTCCGAAAAAGCATTTTGAGTAGCCCCCTGGCCCAAAAACTTGTACAATTCCTTTAAGCTGTTATTCGCACCGACAAAATTCGTTGCATTGTCCGAATAGACGTTACTCCACAACCCTCTCCTAGCGATAAATCGCTTAAAACAATTGAGGAAAGCAGGAGTTGATAAATCGCTCACAACCTACAGGTAAACAGCCTTGGTTACCATGCAAACAAATACGCATAAATATGCCTTGATTGTTATATGACCCCGGGTTTTGCTAACTTTGATATCAAAGTGTCCCGCATAGTCCACTCCGCAGTTTGTAAATGGCCGGGAAGGTGTTTTTCTAGACCTAGGTAGATCCCACATAATTTGATTCAAGCATTGAGGTTTTGCTCGAATGCACACAACGCAGTTTCTTAACACTCCCCGAACAAACTGACTATCTGATATTAGCCAATACCTAAGTCGAATCTGTGCCAGTGAAGCCCGCGGTCCTGCATGCAAATTTTTGTAATGTTCATTTAAAACGATCAACCTTGTAATTCTATGCCCCTTTGGCAGTATAACTGGAAATTTCTGCTCAAAGTTCAAGTCCCCTTCAGCTAACCTACCTCCTACCCTCAGAAGTCCATCCTTATCTAACATTGGATTCAAGCTTAATATTTTACTAGTCCTCCCAAGTTTCTTTCCACTTATCAGACAATTGATTTCTGGTTTGAATTCCGATAACTGTACAACCTTGATAATTTCAACCCAAGCCCTTTCCAATTCAGGCACAGTAAGTGTTCCTACATGTCGTGATTCTTTCTTTGTGCGAATATTCTCTAAGAACCTTAGGCAATAAGCAACTGACCTCGAAAGTCTATTAAAATTCGAAAACCTAGCAAAAACCTCCCCGATGCCAATCACCATACCCATAGTACTTACCATAAATGCTTTGGGAGCCAAGTTGTCAATGTTCTGAAATCTTGGCCAATCATCCTCATCTTGTGACAGCCACCTCGGTCCATTCCACCAGAGAACATTAGATTTTAGATCATCAGCAGATATTCCCCTTGATACCATATCAGCTGGGTTATCAACCGAAGAAACGTGACACCACTGATGGCCTTGAGTCAGGACCTGAATCTCCGAAGATCGATTAGCCACAAAAATCGACCAATTTGAAGGTTCCTTTGCCAACCAACACAACACAATTGACGAATCAGACCAATACCTTATCATCGAAGGATTAATATCAGTGGACTGTGATGCCGACTTGACTAGCCTTGCCAATAAAAGAGCACCGCATAGTTCCAATCGAGCGAGCGCAACTACTTTGAGGGGAGCGACTCGCGACTTGGAAGCCACCAACCGAACATGACATCTGCCTTGGATATCTACATATCTAATATAGACACACGCTCCATAAGGTTTCAAGGACGCATCGCGAAACCCGTGTATTTGCAGACTCACTGGATTCTCACATACCATATGTCTCTTGATATTGATCGATCCTAATCCTTCAAAATCACCACGCAAGTCCAGCCAGTTGTTGAGAATTTCCTGTGGGACTACCTCATCCCATCCTAATTTTTGCTTCCAAAGATCCTGCAATGTAAATTTAGCCCTGATGATTAACGTTTGAAGTAGTCATAATGGGTCGAAGATATTATTGAAAGAATCTGTCTTTTTGTTACTTTTTTGTCCCAACCACTCTCAAAAATATCCGAAAACTCAAAATCAAGAGTATCCGACTGAGAGTTCCATTTTATCCCTGAAGTTTTCGAATCACCGTCCGTAGTCGATATATAGTGTTCAACATGCGCAGCCTCACTTCCGTCCAAAATCACCTCCGGTTCATTACAACACCACTTCCTTAAGACAAAACCACCCTCTATCAAAATTCCGTCTATTTCCTTTTTTAGATTCATAATTTCATCAACACTCTCTGCCCCACTGAGCAGATCATCCATATAGAAATCCTTTATTATGACATTGCTAGCCCGAGGAAACTCTCTACTTGCCAAAAAAGCTAACTGCTGCATACATTTAACAGCCAAGTATCCCGAACAAGACATACCATAAGTTACCGTATTTAAGGTATAATGCCCAATGTCCTTATCCTTATTAAACCTCCATAGTATCCTCTGGTAGTCCCTGTCCTCTTCAGCAACCCAAATTTGCCGGTACATCTTTTCCACATCAGCAGTTATTACCAAGGTATACTTTCTCCACCGTAGCAAAATATCGAAGATATCCTCCTGAAGTTTCGGACCTATTAACAATGCATTGTTCAAGGACACCCCATTAGAAGTAGGACTACTAGCATCGAACACAACTAGAAGCTTGGTTGTCTGAGATGTTGCCTTTAAAACTGGATGGTGCGGTAAATAGTTAATATTAGGAGCCCGTGTAACCACTTCTAAATTTTCTCCGGGTTCTATCTTTGACATATGGCCTAGTTTTATGTACTTCTTTGAAAAAGAGTGATACATTTCCCTACACTCGACATTCCTATCCAGTTTCCTTTCCATCCAGGAGCCAAAACTTTTCCAATTGATCTTGTACGGTCAGAGTAGATACCAAATTGCAGGAGTTCACCCCCGAAATGTTATCAAAACCTGCAGATTTCCCATATCGTAACTAACCCCTTGTTCAATGTTATATGATGTGATCCTAGTACATCCCAAAAAATGGCCGAACCCAATAAAATATCGATCTTACCTGGATTGCAAGATGATGTATCAGCCAAGAATAAATCCTGAGGGATATTTACACCAGCCTTATCAATTTTAATCGAGGGAATCATATTCGAAATCTCCTTAATTATCAAAAAGTCATCATACCTAGAAAAAATCTTAGCTCTTACCTTGTGTGTTATATCCGACACATCTTCACTTATTCCTTTCACTGTTTTATTTACCCTTTCTTTTGCAATACCTAACTTGTGACTTGGCTCTTTAGTCATAAACGATGACTGACATCCGTTATCCAGAAGAGCCCTGCATTCATGCATGTTCCCAAATTTATCCATAATTTTAATAATCGCCGTAGACAGCAGCTCTTCTCCAATTGACTTGTTTACCTGTATCTTATCAATTTCCTTAAATTGCCCGTTAAATGATACAGTTTCCTCCGTAGTTCCCGAATTACCTTGACTTCCCGATGAAGCCCCTGATGATGCTTCCTTATTGTTATTTTTCTGTTCCGTGTGAAGCAGTGCATGATGTTTCCTCTCACAGTGCCTACATCCACTCATTTTGCAATCCAAAACCCTATGCCCAGACCTGAGACAATTCCAGCACAAACTAGCCCCCGCGACAGCATCCCGTTTTTTTTGAATATTCATATCCATAAATTTCCTACAATTCTGGATATAATGTTCCTCTGATTTGCAAACCACGCAATTATTGTTGGACCTATTTTGCGCACAATAAACATGCTGTCTGGACTTCGATTGCATACCCTTGTCAACAATCTTTTCTTTCACATTTGCACTACATGACGATTTTAAATTATCACACTTTTTAGTTAAAAATTGTAGAAACTCCTCCATTGTTGCAAAGGTATCTATCGAGCATTGGTTTTTCCATTCTTTCTTGGTAACCGAATCCAATTTAGTTTCCAAAATATATATTAACAATGTATCCCAATGCTCTACTACCAACCCTGAAGTTTTCAATGCGCGCAAATACCTTCTTATTTCATTCACAAACCTACGCAAATCCTCATGCGATTCCTTTGACATTATAGGAAAATCGTACAAAGACTCAATATGGGATATAGCGATGAGTTTTTTTGTTTTCAAAACCCTCCTTCAACAAACCCCATGCCTCCTGATAGTTGGTGGACGAAACCTCTAGGTTATGTATAACCTCTGCAGCGCTACCCTTCAAAGAACTTTTCAGATAGTGGAATTTCTGAATATCTGTCAATTTAGAGTTGGATTCAACCAAAGAATTGAATGTGTCGTAAAACTCTAACCACTGTTTATAATCTCCATCAAAGCTAGGAATTTGCATAACCGGTAATTTTACTTCCATAATTGCGTCTGTTCCTCTATGACTGGCCCCCCCCACCGACCTCAACTGGCTCAACCGACCTACCACACTGAAATATTTTTCGACAAACCTGTCTCTCTCCATTTCCTCCTCATCGATCTTAACCTGTTCTGACTCCTCGATTTGAAATTGAACATTTTCAAACTCACTGAACCACTCATTTACTTTTTCCAAACGCATTGGCACCTCAACCACCCTAGCAGGCTCGTAATTATTTAAAAAGGTCTCTTGTTTTGTGAGATTCCCTTTTAATACCGCTCGCTTTTTTTTAAGCACGTCTAGATTTGCATTTGCCATATTAAAGTTCCTATTCTTATAAAAGGTAGAATCAAAATACACCGTGACAAGACACCAATAACCCAAACCCAAATAGGTATAGAATCCAATTTTATTCAACCGATCCGCGATTGAATACCTTTCTTTTTACCACAATTCCGACCCAAGTGCAATCCTTTACAGATTTTTTGATTTCTAATAAACCGTTGAGTACGCCTACACTTTTAAAAATTACACCGATTTATCACCAAGTCCAAAAAAGTCACAAAATAAACTGGCACTCACCCTTGCACCTCGTTTCCAACGATTGTAACCTCCAAATCCAACCAAAATCCAATTTTTCGGTTTCAAACCAATAATTATTCTGCCTTCATAATTTGTGCACTCCATTCCATCTTCCATTCAAGAGAGTAACATAGTTATCTGCTACATCCGCTCGAAGAACCAACAAATGGTGAATCTACCTCCCTTGATAGCTCCAAGTTGCTGGCTAATATTTCTCGCCCGAATTTGCGAAAATAAAAACACTGGACTGGAATCCCGGGCACACTTGCAATTTATTATAATTATTAGCAAGAAAACGAAGCAGGACAAAACCAGGATACTCTTAATAACATGACTTTTCATACAAAAGAATGAAAGCAAACTTCTGGCTACAAAATGGCTACTTTTCACCGTCAAAGCTATAGACGTACTTAAAACTGGTTAATATTTTCTGCTTGATGCGCGACAGACAAATAGAAAAATCACCAAGAGCAACAGAGACAGCCTAGAGCGTTGAAGTGTGACGTACCGGAATAACTACTACCAACCATAAAAGAATAGACTGTTGCCAACCTAACAAAATATTCAAATGATATGTCTTCTGACTGAACAAACCTACTATCTATTATAAATAAATAAACTGTTCACAACTTGGAAAAATACTTGAATATGCCTTTTGGTCGAACAAAAATATTTACCCAATATTGGACCCTGATACTAAAACATAAGCTATAGGATTATGTGAGGTGCCTAGATGCAAAACCAGATACCTATTTCCTCGCCTATTTCCATTTTTCAAATTGTCTCGGTGAATGTAGGAATATTTTTAGTTTGATGAATTACGCATCGATTAAAAGCATCACCAACAATACCAACATCCAAAAAAGGATATTTGACATACTAAACCTTGATTAAATATTTGTTGGAAGTTCAAAACAAGTTATATGCAACCATAATATGAAATATGCAAATGCAGATAATGAAAATCCTCGTAAAAATCATATAGGTATTGTCGAGGATATTATTTTTGTATCATCAACACCAACCAAGAAGGTGATGATAGATTTGTTTAGCTTCTCTTATTTTTATTCTTTTGATTTAAAATTTAGTATTCCCTCTTTACTTGGATACTCCTACACCAAATTTATCGCTATGACCAAGTCTAGTAATAACGCTCGAAGCAAACTCTCAAACCAGATACTTACCTAGTTACATATTAGTCATTCTGTTATTTGGGCAAATTTTTCTAGATTTTGCTTGAAATTTTGATAAAAATCTACAGTTTTCAAGAAAACATCAGTATAAATCATATTTCAACTCCCTAGGTATACAGGTGCCTCCGATTAAGTCGGCACCGAGGTCGGCACTATTGCTAACTTCTTTATTATTGAAGATACGAGGTCGTTTGAATGAGATGATTAGTAGAACTTCTTCTGCGGATCAACTTTATGCTAACAAAAAAACAATTGAACAACGCCTTCTCGATTTATTTCAAAAAACGATTTTTTTTTTATTGGGACACGGTGTATATTTTTGTCATAATTATTGATTAGCCACTCTAAAAGGTTATCATGATTTTTTTCCTTAAACCAAAAATAACGAGAAATGCGTATTTTTCTGGACTTATATATAAACGTCAAAGTAACAAGTTCCAATGATTTACTCAATTGTTTCAAGATGAGCTTAACAAACAAAGTACGTTCAGCACGATAGAATAAGTAGGATCGCAGATATGGCAACCGATATGTATTATCTTGTAAAAAATTTAAAGTTCATGGCATCAGTTTCCAAAAAATTAAAAACGCATAACTCCGTTATTTTTGTTTTTAAGACAAAATAACATGATTCATAATAACCTTTCAATAATAATCCATAATAACCTTTCATGTTCAGGAAAGAGTAATCGAAAATAATAAGAATATACACGGTGCCCCATTTAAAAAAAGTATATTTTTTCAAATAAATAGAGAACGCGGGCTCAATTGTTTTTCTGTTAATACCACGTTAATCAGCGGAAAAAATACTACTCTCCTTCAAACGACCTCGTATATTGAATAATAAAGAGGTTAACAATACTGCCGACTTGATCGGAGGCACCCTGTATAGCAAATCTATAGTAAAACTGAAAATTGTGGAAATGGCAGTTTTTTGCGATTTTCTCGGTTTCCCTTATGACGGAGATATCTGGTTTTACATCTAGGCCTCATATTATACCTACAATAACGTTATTACGTCATTCCCCATCAATGACAAAAGGATACATGAGTGAATTTGCTTCATTGACGTTTTTTTTTCAATTTTGTTTGCCTCAGCCCAGACCTAAGCCTTAACTAAGAACAAAAAAATGTTACTAATATTTGGCATTTATCAAAATAAAAGTAGCTACCTACACATCAACCAAACCCAGAACTAAACTGAGCACTGTAAAGCTTAATGTATTTACTTATTTCATGGCAAACTATCGTTTAAAGAAGTTGAACAAACCTTGTTTTTATACAGTGTTTCAGAACAGGATGCTGATATTCAAGGGTGTGCATCCATTGGTTATAGGAAGCAAATTCAAATAAACCTTTGCCTAAACTAGCTACCTACAGAATGTTGAAGTGGATAAAATCGTCTTTTTATCATAACTTCAATAACTCCCTAGATATTTCAAGAAATTTTGCAAATCCTCTGAGCAACTACAGCAATTTTTTGATGAATGTATGAGATTTTTCAACCAGTGGAGTCTGTACAGGATGTAAACTATCTACAGTGTGACCCATTTGTTTTCGAGTAGGCTAGGATTTTTTCAAATTGTAGAGCTTCATAAAAATGACCCCACTCATACTACTTCGCTAGTTCTCCGGTGCAAAATCTTTATAAACCACAAAATCTATGCACGCCACTGAATTCGGCAACCCTCAAAACGGGCCTATACCAAATTTCATCGAAAAAAATATATTTATTTATTAATTTTTTTTTCAAGTCCGCGCCTGTGGTGAAATCACTTTATAGTAAACACCGAATGTTATTTTCAATATTCGCAAAGGAAATGATAGGTGTATAAAAGAAAATGGAGGCCTGGTGGAAATTGCCAGAGTTTAGTTGTTTTTTCATTACCAACTGTGAAGTTTTGAAAACAAACAAATATATTTTTTTCTACAAAATAGTTACTACTTGATACTTTCTGGTTAAAATTGGTATAGGACCATTTTGAGTGATGTCGAATCCAGTGGCATGCATAGATTTTTTCTAAAAGCATCGCTAATCTGGTTTGTCAAAATTTGGCTCCTGAGGACTGGCAAAGTAGTCCTTGGATGGGTCACACTGTAGATATTTTGGGAAAAATATTATGTACAGAGACTTCTCGTATATTATTGCACCCCCCACCCCACCTAGAAACTGATTGTTTTTGAACTCGTTGCTATGGTCTTTATCGAGGTCTTTATCATTATCAAAATATTTATTGTGACATTCATTCGCTTAGACTTTTTTATTATGTTATTTCAATATTTTTTCAAATAAACTCTATAGGTGGAGTGCGAGAATATACGTGAAGACTATGTACAGTACGCCAATACTTTTTATAAATAAGAATTATTTTTAAAATCATCATTCATTTTAGGGCAAATTGAACTTTGTTGTTGAAGTTAAACAAACAATGGCGGCTACGTGTGCCAAATTTGATGAAAATATCTTTGAAGTTATCAAAGTCATGATTTTAAAAACTTCCTTCCTCAAGAGAAGTCATAGGTCTATTTGAACTCTTGTTCTTAAAATCACTTGAGGCTTCACACTCCCCTGTAGTGTATCAAATCAAATCAAATATGCAAAATAACAAATAACAGAACATGATTTTTCTTTGACTTTTGATTTTGGATTTCAACTTTGTTGGTTTGTTTTCTCTGGAGGTTTCAAGAATTTCTTTCACTTTGGTTTCAAGGTGGATGCAAAAATGCTGTGGCACTTGATGTGACTGAGTGAAGAAGTTTTGGCTCATGGCTGTGATGAAAACAGAAATACTGGATCTCGAGGACATTGAGAACCGTGTTGAAGTAGCTGACTCGGTAGCTGAGACAACCATTCGACAGTTTTATAATTTTGTAATTAAATGTTGGTTTTAAAAAAAATTAAAACGTTTTACATTTTTTTTTTAATAGCATTCCTCTCTGATTAAATATTGACCTTTACCAAAGTGTTTATCGTGAATAACATTTTTTACGACGTTTATTTAGCCCTAAAACATAAATTCATTAGAACATAAACGCTTTGTATTTCCCAAATTCCTCATTTTGCATTTCATGTACGGACTTGAATAGTAATAGTTTCTTTAAAAAAATGTTTGTGTAAGTTGTCAACAGATAGAAACTTCCATTATTATTGATTAAAAAAAAAATCTTCATAAATAGTTTTGCGCCGCAGTAAATAATAATATAGTGAAATATTAATTCTCATATATTATTCATTTGTCTGTTTATGGTGATTACTATTACACAAAGTCAAAGCTTATTGAATTTGCAATGAGAAAATTAATGATCTGACCTCGGATCTCACCATCAAGTTTACACAAACGAAATTTTCAATCCCTATAGACATCTTGAACTTAAAATTACATTTAATAGCACTTCACTCTTGAGCTCAATCGAAGTTTTGTATTTTTCTTGTCCACTACTTAATTTTTGGTAATTTGATTTCTGATTATTATTTAAAATATCATGCAAAACTTTTTATGAAGTATATTTCTTATGTAAAATCAATGATAAAGGAAGTTTCTATTTGTTGACAACTTTCACAGACATACTGTATAAATATTAAACTAAAAAACATAAAATTCATATGCATCATACAACCAAGATAAGATTCTCAGAATCGATTTTTTCTTTATTGCAGTGGTCGTTTTCGAGCAGGAAAAAAACAAAAAAGATATTACAGTTGTCATAGACTTTCATCTTGTAAGTTGAGCTCTGATACATATGAAATAAATGAAAATCAAGATTTTGATTTGCTGCAGGGAACGCAACAACAAGATTAACGAAAAGAAATGAGGTTGTAGTTGAGAAAATTGATGTTCTCTATTGTGCGTGAAAACAAATTTTTCTGCCGACACGACACTGAAACTGAATTTTACTGACAAAGTACCTAGTGAAAAATGGCTGGGCGGTAAAATTTTTTTCAACTATTTCTAATAGAGGGCGTTACAAGACTATTTTCTGAATGCAAGTGATTGAAGCATAATAGGTATATTAATATTCAATGGAATGTAATACCATCCTATTCAGATATTTCTTATGGATTTTGAGTAAATTGAATCCTATACATTCAGGATACAAAGTAAAGTTCACACTTTTACGTCGCTGTTTGTTTTACAGTGACTATTATACAAGATACAAGACAAATGCAACATGGCGGCTGAGACCTGAAATTTTAGTATTTTCGGCCCTTGTGGCTCAGTGGTTTGATCTAAGCCTGGCGTGCGGAAAGACCTGGGTTCAAATCCCAGCTCGAGCATGCTTTTTTTTATAAAGACCTGTACTTTTTTCACGGTTTTTCTGTGTCAGGCTCCAAAAAGTGTCCGGCCTCACTGAAGCTCGTCCGTACAGCTCTTCTTTCAGCCTGGAAAAATGTCACTTTACCGCCTAGGACTACGATATACTATTGTCAATGCTGGACTGAACCTTCAATGAATATTTTATTAGTTGCGCAAATTCATTTTTTTTCCAAATGACCCTGATCTCTTCCAATAAAAATGAACCTTCGAAATGATCGAGAAAGGTATTAATAAACTCACCAGGTAGGAATACACAAAAATATATTATGTACTTGATCCTATACAACTATTTTATCAATGATCCTCGTAAATCAACTGGGCTGTTGTGCTAACAGATTTCTTGAACCATTACTCAACAATTTTGACATTGTGACTGTTGAATTTTCTATGTTCAGCTGCTTCAGAGATGAGCTTTTTTATGACCTCAACACCGGGGGTTGAACTCCGGCAAAGTCTGACTCCCAAAATTTCTACTAGAGATAGCATTTTAGCCTGATTAATTTGAATCCACCAACCATTCTCCCTGCCATTTTCCATCTGGTGAAGTTCTCCATATCATTTGATAGCTGAAAATAAATGATAAGTTATCGATGTTATGAATTGGTACTACATAGAAGGTGATACCATAGCCATTATACCACGGCCGCTATAAAAATAGAAAATTAAAATAGTTTGTAATAAGTAATATTTTTTTTTCAATCGTTATCACATGCGGTAAGTCCCATTTAAGAAACATTGGGTTCGTTTTTGCTTTGAAAGTTCCTAACAAAAAGTTGTTCAACTTTGCCCGTATAGAAATTTGCAAACTACCAATGAGCGGGCTCAAATTAAAACATTTTGCAGAAAATAAGGACTTAAGTACACGGATTTGAATTAGTTAGTTAATTTTATTCAGGTAAGTTTGTTTAGCAACATAAAAGAAATATAGCGGAGATGTTCCATATTAGATGTCAATATTCATCATAATACTGTAACCCATCGAAGTAATGTTGACAAATCATCATTAATTAATAACTGTTATCACTAAAATTAAGCATTCAAATAATCACGTCCTACTTTAAAACATCATCAGGGATGTTGTAGTACATGAATTTGTTTTTACGGAAATACCCGGTTTTTTTATATTTTTGTTCAGTTTCAGTTCAGTTCAGTAGAGCAGATTTACAGTGATTCTGATTCAGTGAAGTGCTCGTGCATTATAATAAAAATACTTTCCAATATCAAGGTAGGTGTATCTATATCTATAAAAATCCTTAATAATAACAGGGTTGTTAAATCGTGATTTTTTTTGGTTTCAATCAAGATACTGATTAGTTCCTTGAATATGGCAACAATGAACATTTTTCATGATTTCTGCAAAAATGGGTCATTTTTGCCAAGTTCAAAATTTTACAGCTTGACTATCCTTTGTTAAATAATTGTGAAATTTTCAGAGTACATACTTTTTGCCCCTCTTTCGAATGATGCTGGTCATTTTTATCAAAAGTTACACAAAAAAAAGTTAGAGAAGTAGCCTTTTTTCGAACATTAAAAAAAGGCACTAAACTATGTTTTGAAAAAAATCGCCAGGAAACGTAAACTGACAAATGGATTGAAGTTTTTTAATGCGCCATCACTTTTTTGATAACTGATGCATGATTGAAGTTTCATCAAATTTTAGGCGGTTGCTATAATTTTTGCCGCCACTGTATTTGTGTTTTGCCTTATGAAGTACTCATTTATTTTTGTGATATGTATTATATTTTCGTTTGTTATTTTTAGTATTAGGGTAGTATAGGTTTATTTTTATACTTTTTGTAGTATTCAATGAAACGTTAAAATCAAAGAATCTTTTTATTATAAATAAACGTCACTTTTAAGTGGCAACTTGACGTAAATTGGACACATTTTAATAACGTTACATTATGACGTGGATTGGACAGATTTAAATAACGTTACATTATGACGTGAATTGGACAGATTTCAATAACGTTACATTATCACGTGTTTAATCCATAATATTATACCGTTTCTCAAACGTTTCAATTTTGGTGTCTTTTTAGTTAAAAGCCACGACATTTTCGAGTTGCATACACGTTACTAAAATAAGTATTTTCCCGTTGGTGTTTGTACCAATTCTAACGTTTATTATACGTATGTGTGTTTATTGGGTAGGTCCACGTCTTGATAGAAAACATTTTTTTTGAAGCCAATGAAAAGCTCAAATCCACGTATTCTTTTTCTCCAAAACATACTCACACGGATGTATCCAATCAGGTCATCAAATGCCCAAATTAATGTTCAAACTATTCACCCTAACCTCACGGTGCCCTTGCGCACAGGGCTAAGATACTTACCTTTTCCCGTTATAGGTAAGGTATCTAGTTTTATAACCAAAAAATCATCATAGCCAAACACATCAATATATGAGATAAAAGTCCAGATAAGTATTAACGTTTGTTTAAAAATGTCCCCAGAAATGAGTCCCAATCCCAATATTTAGGTATTCACAGTAAAGCAAGTGATTGGTTTCTTGGCAGTACAGTTTCACAGTAAAGATGAATAATATAACATTTCACAAATACTTTGAAAAATACTCACCTCAAAATAATCCTCACAGAAAAAAAAGACTGTTTTTGGGGCAAAGAAAGTATTTTTTCTATGTGTTGTCAGGGTCCTTGTAGAAGAACATTCTTTCCCAGAATAACACAAGACCGAACCTGTATTTCTTCAGCACTCACGATAAGTAGTTTCACGACGTCGAATAGTCCAAAAACCAGAGATAAATGTGATAACATAAACAAAACAAACACAACCTAACCAAAGAAAACGGTGATGTCAATGAAGACGGGTATAAAGTACAAATAATTAGTGTAGTTTTATGAATGAACTATTCGGACCTGTGACGTAGATGGTTACAGTATATGAAAAAGCACTTTGCGCGCCGCTTTAACGGACTCATTTTCAACTTTGAATTCTGTGCTTATTAGAAGTCAGGAACAATTGAAAAAAAAAACTAAGAGTATTTTAGATCATAAGGAATCAGAAAATCTGGTTTTCAAAAAATACGAAACTAGCCCATTACCGAGACACAGTAAAACAATGATGGCAAAGGTGATCCAACCATCATTCACTGTAAGTCTACAAAATAAATCAGCTTAAGAAACTAACGGGAATATTAACTGGACTCTGCACCCCAAAAAAACACATGGATACCATGGGCCTCTTCAATGATGGACCCATATGTTCTGGGTGGTCCAACGAAGGGTGAACACCCTTGAAATTTCTTTATTTTGAAAGATATTGCAAAACGGTAAATACAAAAGTTGAGAGATTTTGGTGAGGAATAAGGGACCTTCATCAGAAAAACAATGGACAATTTGCATATATTTTCAAATAACTTGAAATTTTATACTGGGTTTTTCATCCAAGACTCCACACGCCAATATCTCGAAAACGAATATAAGTATTCAATTTTTGTGAAAAGTGATCAATGTATGGGTGCAAGTAGATATTTTTCACATTTTTTAATAGTCGACGCCTATCGAGAGCCGCGACGCGTTGAAAATATAAATCGATAGCAGGGACTTTGAAATTACGCGCATGCGAAAGTAAATGTAATTAATAAACTTTTTTGTCATTCACTCGAATCCATTTAACTTACTCATTTCTGAGCTATACCGGTTTATAATTGACATGTCGTGTTTGACAAAAAATGCGATGCCGGTTGATTTGTACAAGAATACTGGTCTCAATTCCTGTAAAAAGTCAACAGTGTATGTGTGTCGCGACGCGTTGAAAATATAAATCGGTTTCAGGGACTTTGCGCATGCGAAAGTAGCGAAAGTCCATGTTATTGGTATTTACTCGAACTAATTTATTCTACTCCTTTCTCAGTTATACCAGTTTGGAGTAAACCAGCTCAGCTCAGGAATGATCAAGATAAAAGGGTTTGAGTGAATAACAAAAAAGTTTCAAAATAACCCATACTTCCATGCACATGCGCGTAATTTCAAAGTCCCTGCAATCGATTGATATTTTTGACGCATCGCGACGCTTTAGCTCTTGGTAGGCTGATTTTTTGAACCTTAAAGAATATCTACTTGACGCCATACACTGAACACGTCTTACAAAAACTTGAGACCAGCATTCTTGTGAAAATCATCTCTTATCGCATTTTTTGTCAATCAAGAAATGTTCACTATAAACTATTACCTATAACTCAGCAATGTGTCTCGAGTAAATGACAAGAAAGTTTATTAATAAGATGTACTTTCATATGCACTCAAAATCCTTGCCATCGATTTAAATTTTTGACGCGTCGCGACGCTTAGCTCTAAGTGGGCGTCGAATTTTTTCAACATTGGAAAATATCCACTTGATCTGATACATTGACTTCTTTTTACAGATATTTAGACTAGCTTTCTAGTGAAAATCATATGTCATCGCATTCTTTGTAAATCATGAGATGTTCACTATTAATCGTTATAACTCAGAACTGAGTAAGATAAATGAGTTCAAGTAAATGACAAAAAAGTTTAAAAATAACAAGTACTCGCACATGCGCGTGATTTGAAAGTCCCTACAATCGATTAAATCTTGGTAAGCGTCGATTTTTTTCAACTGTAAAAAATAACTACTTGACCTTATACATTGACTACTTTTTACAGAAATCAAATTTTCCGTTTCGTTTCCGAAGTATTGGCGTGCAAAGTTTTAAGTGAAAAACCCTATATACGTATTCTAGATAATATTAGAAAGTCATCAGAGTTTTTTTTTTCCATGATATCCAAAAAAAACTTAATAAATGAAAAAGAAAACGCAAATTTCACTGTATGATCGAAAACGGGAAGGAGCTTTATTAGCCTCTTTCTGTCGATAGAGTTATTACAGACAATACGTTAATAGAGGTCGTAGGTTGATTTTTTAAACATCAATTGCATCAGTACTTACTAATCCTTATAATTTTGATATCTTCAAAAAATGTGCAAATTGTCCATTGAGCATCGTATAAGAAAGATATGGTATGAAACATCAATTTTCTCGCTTGTTGATTACTTTATTAGAATTTTGATTTCTACATAAGATTCTGCACACATTTTGTAGAAAGTGTTTTTTCTCCAAAATTAATTTTGATATGAGAATGAAGATATACAGGTAGTATTTTGAGTTAAGGTTTTTTTTTAACATTTGACAGGAGTTGATATAAGAAGCAAATCACTATTATATTATATTTTTTTCCTTTTTTTTTTCTTTAGGCTTTACTTTTAGATGATTTTGAATTTTCATAATCTTTGAGATTTACTACAATTTTTTTTAGAATTTCAGCGTCTTTCTCGTGTCAAATACAGTTTTCGCAGACGGACTCTATTCAGCCATATTTATCTTATTTATGAGTTTTCGAGAAAATGTTTTTTAAAAATGTTGCTACTTTTTTCAAGTCATGTCTTATGTTAAAACCTCAACTTGAAATACACTCATAAAATCTCGAAAATTATAATAATATTAATAATTTATTTATTAGGCAAGGCTATTCAATGGACAATAATAATTGAATAATATACAGGGATGCGCTGAATGAAGGCGTACTAGAGATATAAAAATAACATATATAAGTGTGAAAAGCAAATAAACAATACAAAATATCTATTTACAAGCTACAAGTTAACCACATACGATATAAGGATTTTTCTGAAGCTACAAACATTATCACAGTTTTTTATATCACATGGTAGTTTATTGTAGGTATTTGGTTAGTCCTTCAAAAAATGAGCACTTTTTTGTTCTATTCAGTCTTGTGGTGTTTACATAAAAGTCATTGGCACATCGCGAATTATATTCATGTACTTCACTAACGAGTCGCTGTTCTCTACACAAGTATCTCGGAACCGGGTTTGTTTTTCATTTTTAATATTAAAATAAAAGTTTTGTACATAATAACTTGTTTTACGTTCAATAGTTGTAGTGTGGTTAACATTAATTTGCTAGGAGTGAACAAATCACACGATAAAATAGTTCAGAAAGCACGATTCTGAATCTTTTGTAACAATCTTAGCTTCTCTTGTGTTGATGAGATTATCATTGTTGCGCAGTAGTAAACACTTGAAATAATGAATAACTGTTCATATTGGATTTGTCAACAACTTCTGCACCGTTCCTCATACAATATAAAACAGACACCTTCTGAACATAACCGCCGGCCTTGAAAAACTCAAGTTTTCTAACAGATTAAAATATTAATCCTCGTATGGATTGAATACATTTTATTGCAGAGGCCGCGTCTAGAGACAGATCTTTCCAAACAGTTCAAAAAAGAATTTGTACTAAGTACTCGTACACAAACAGAAAAGTAGACACATATTATATCCCTTCACAATAGCTCTGTTTCTTAATTTTTTATCTTTGATATTGAAAAGTCGCGCGAAATAGATACTCAATCACAGAAAAAGGTCGCTGTGGAGTTACGCGATCCTTAAGTGGATGACTCATTTTTTGACTTGATAATATAGGTTTAATTATAAAACATGTGAGAAACTTTGAAACTACATGCTTCATTATATTCTTGCCATAAATAAGCCATGGAGGTTGTTATGATGTTGGTCAATAATGATAAGTTTTGTGAGAGGATGATGTTGAGGTTAAATTATGGAAAATCTTGACTCATACTCTAGACGGGAAGCCTTTATTCGACCTTCCACTTGCAATTAATTATTTTTTGAGTCAAAAAATGGATCCAACGATTCAATTGAACTTCTTGATGGAATTCCTTAACCATTTTTAATGCAAAAACCTCCTTGCAAACCTTGCAAATTCTTGATTTTGCATTATACCATAAAAGTTTATTTAGAGTATATATTCGTTCAACTTCAGCAATCTCAACTCTGGATTAAATTTATATTTGATTTTACAATTTTTGATAAACATGAAGCAGATACTTTTATGAGTTAATGTAAAAAAGAAAAACTTGTAAAAAGCTCATCATCGATATTATTTGATGATATTTTTCTTTTAGGTGAAAACTGTGCATTTTTGAATGATCTCTCAGGCCAATCTTTGGGTTAATTGATAAAGTCAACTTGGCTCGAAAACCACCACAAACTAGATTTTTCCAATTCGATAAAATTAGCTCCTCTTGAAATTATATCAGCAGGTTTATGATTTGATTTTACATGTCTTCAATAAAAATGCTTTGCTAATTCTTGAATTTCGGCGATACGATGTGCTTCAAATACTTTCCAATTGCTTGGTTGTTCTTTGAGCCAAGAATCGTGGAATCGCACCATAAATAAATGCTCTCAACTTCAATGTCAAGTACAGTAACAAGTCTGGCTAACAGAAGTGCCCCCAGTATTTCAAGTCGTGCTAAAGTGAGAGTTTTCAATGGTGCCACCCTTGATTTTGCACAAATTATATCAACTATAGTATCACCGTTATCATCTTGATCATAACAGGACCTCAAGTGAAGACATGCTCCGTATGATCGCTCGCTTGCATCACAAAAGCCGTGAATCTGAGAAGTATTATAAGTTCTTAACGTGAGCTGACGAGGAAACTTGATATAATCAAGCAAAGAAAGCTGATTGTAAAACTGACTCCAGGCAGAATAAATATTCAAAGGTACAGATCCAACCCATGCAAGTTTTAAGATCCAAAGTCTTTGTAAAATAATAACGATAAATCGTCCAATGTTCCCAAAGAGGACTGTCTTCTAATCAATGGAATTGTAAAAGAACACAAAGTCTAAGAATGTGAGATGTAGTGTGATGTGTTATTCATGTATTTTAAATTATTGACGCTTTATCCATGTAAGTTTTTTAACAATCGTATCGTTTGCCATATTTTTTATGAAGGTACTTTCTTAGGTCTGATGATGCCATAATAGGCGAAACGCGTGTCACGTTTATAGCTAATAAACACTTGAGAACTAAGACTTTGTGTTCTTTTACAATTCCATTGATTTGTAAAATAATCTTTGCTTGCAAAGTAACTGGACCCACTAAACCTTTGATGTCACTGAAAAGATAAAGCGTTTTGTTACCTTGATATTTTCATGCAGATCAAGTTTAACAACATACTCCAAAATATCCTGTCTTGGTTCCCAAAAGACACCTGAAGTTTTTCTTACATCATGGCCAACAATAAAATATCCTTCGTTCTCAGATGATTCCTTTGATTAAGCTTTTAATACAATAGGTTCATTCGAAGACCATTTTCTCAATGGAAAGCCGTATTTATTAAGCTCAGACCCTATTTCCGTAGCCAAGCTTATAGCCTCACTCACCGAAGACGAACCTCTGAATAAATCATCGTACCTACTATTCTGATTTTGACTATCATCGTTCAAATTTAGTTTTGACATATGGCCCAACTGCTCATATTCCGTCATAAACTTCTTATATTCCTTCTTCAAATCACTGTTTCTCTTAAGTTTTCGCTGAAAGTTCAAACACTTTTTCTTAGCCATCTCCAACGAATCTCCCTGTTGGGAATTCCACCTTCGCGTCTTTGTTGTTTGCTCCGGTATGGACTTTCCTCTTCAATGGACTGTATACTTCTTCTTCTTAAAAAATTATATTTTTTGAAATCATTTGTATGACTTAACAATACCAAAATTAAAATTAATATCTTGTCACTCAGCAACGAACACTTTTTTCACTGGTGACCATCATAGGACGTTAACGAATCTTGAACATTCTGCCCTCTTGAAAGTATCCATGCAACTTTCAATCTGATCCTTCTTCTGGTAAAATGGCTAATTCATTGATCGCTCGCTTCATTTCGCCACATGCTGTTCGAACCGTAAAAACTCTGATCACTCCGTCTTTTCCAGGATGAACTTCCACTATTCTGCCCAACGGCTATTTTTAAAGAGGTAGAGATTGATCAAGACTATAGCTCCTTTCGTGATCAGATGTGAATTGTCTTTCCACCACTTGGATCAGGGATTCAGAGCGGGAAGATATTCTGCAGACCAACGTTTCCAAAAATTTTGTAATATCTTATTCAAATGCTGATATCGGCTCAATCGACTCGATGGGACTTCAACCATGTCTTGTTCCGGTAAAGCAAGAAAAGGACCAAATCAAATCAAAATCAAATCAAATATGCTTGATTGCCACAGAAAAATGTAATAAATTTTATGGACAAAGCAAATACAAATGCAAAATGCTAAAGTATAAAAACAATACAAAACATGATAATATTATACATTACGAGAACAATTACGTGAACAATAGAACAAACTAGTACAAATATATTTACCCAATATTTTGTCAAATTTAAATTTATTTGGAAATTGCTCATGGACAACAATAAACATCGGCACACTTCCAGTTATGTACCATCAATCAAAAAATGTCCAGGAGTTAATGGATCAGAGGGATCGTCTCGTCTGTCAGTGGTGTAATAGGTCGTGAGTTCATACATGCTTCCACCTGTGTTACAATTGTCAAAAAAAAAGTCAATTTCGTTCAACCTATTGATCTTTGAAGATAATATTTTGCTGATTTTACACATGATTCCCATTACCCTCCAAAATGAGCAGATCTTGGAGGTATAAAATGCCAATTTATTCCGTCTGGAGATAACTTATCTTTTAAACATCGTTCATTATTTTCAAACATGTCTATCACACCTTCAAGTTTTCTATCCGCACCAACAAAGATTGTTCCATTATCGGAAAATGAATGTCTGCTTTTACCCCTGCGGAAAAAAAATCGCTTCAAAGCATACAAAGAAGTTTCAAAGGATAAATTTTATACTTCTTCAAAATACACTGCCTTTGATGACATACAGACAAAAATACAGAGATATGGCTTGATTATTTTACTGTTACGTAATTTTGATGCTTTGCTATAAAATGGTACAGCATAATCAATACCAGTTTGAAAAAGTGGTCTGGAAATTACCACTCTAGACTCTGGCAATTCACCCAATAAAGTATTGATTGTAACAAAGTTACAGAATTTTTTAATTAATTTTCCGGTTTGTTATCACGTAATTCCCGTTTTATCATAACTCAGTAACTAATCAATCAATTGATTCCGTTCTTGCTCCATAAAATCATTCTGACTATTCTACGTCCAAATCTTCAATCAGTGATCTGACCGAAACAGCCAATGAATTAACTTATCTACATGCTAAACTCATGGTACGTTTTGCAGTACCCAGTGCATCTTTTCCCCACTTTTGGCTCTGCCCAAATATCGCATCTCAGATCAAGGCGACAAGCGATAAGGAACGAGTAGCAGTCTCTGAGTAGCCGTGCACCTGTGGCGCCGCCATACCAACTTCGTTGCCGCTCTCGCGTAGGAAGCAAATTCTACTCCCGCGGCCCCTTTTCTAGACTGCAGCACGCTTCATGTCTATCGGAGGTGCCAGCCGTCTAGAGCGCCATAAAATGAGACCGTTGGTTGATCGCCTAGGAAACGCTAGTTAGAAAAACGTCACTCACCGTTCAGCTTCTTTTTTTAAGTTTAGTTAAAGCCGTTTTGTGTATTTAGCCTAAAATAAAACCCCTCCGAGAGCTTACTTCTCGTTTCAATCCGCCGACCGCATTTTCCCTCAACAGTGATAGTGTGAAACACGCTCGTTTCCAAAGTGGTGACCCCGAGTTAGTGCATTTTCGATACGCGACACAACATGTCCACAGACGATCAAAACGCAGTTATCAACACGCCACCGATCCAAGCTAATGAGGTTGGAGCGGTCGGTGGTTACAAATTGCCTCTATTTTGGCGGTCAAATCCAGATTTGTGGTTCATCCAGGCTGAAGCTCAGTTCCAAATACACCGAGTGGTTGTAGACAGCACGCGGTATTTTCTCACATTGACCGCCTTGGATGTCGACACCATCAAAGATGTCTCGGACGTCGTCTGCTCGCCTCCAGAGTTGGACAAGTACAAAGTTCTCAACGCCGCAATTATAGGCCGCCTCTCCGATTCTCAAGATAGCCAGCTACGCAAGCTGCTTACTGAGGTTGAGCTTGGGGACAAGCGGCTTTTTACCGTCACCGACGTAAGCACCGCCATCCTAGGAGCCGACGCAATCAAATATCCCGGCTTGGTCATCGACCTCCATGGCCGTCGCCTGCAGGACCGCCTCACCAGTTTGTCCACCGCTTGCTCCGTCGGCCCAGCTCCAGCGCCTCACTCTGTCAGCGTCGTCTCGAACATAGTTTTGCCCGAAGGCCCTTTTCGCCGTGCTTATCAGCAACTTTTGGACGAATTCACCAAGGTTGTGCTTCCACCAGGAGAAATGGCAGCAGTGAGCGACCTGCCAGTCCAGCATCAGATCGTCGCGCATGGTCAGCCAGTTTTTGCTCGTCCTCGTCGACTCCTGGGGGAGCGCTCGCAGCCGCTAAGGAAGAAATCGAATTCCTGCTCGACCGTGGCGTCATCCGCCCATCTTCTAGCCAGTGGGCCAGCCCCTTGCACATGGTGCCTAAAGCAGGGGGAGGTTGGCGCACCACTGGTGATTACCGCCAGTTGAACACCTGCACTCGACCAGACCGTTACCCGCCGCCAATCATCGAAGACCTGCTCCAGGACGCCAAAGGTAACATTTTCAGCGTCATTGACCTCCACAGGGCCTTTAACCAAATACCGGTCACTCCTGAGGATGTTCAGAAGACTGCCGTCACAACACCTTTCGGCCTATTCGAGTTCATAGGGATGCCCCTGGGCCTTCGCAACGCAGCTCAAACCATGCAGTGGACCATTAATCACGTCCTGCGCAAACTGGATTTCGTTCGAGTCTACCAGGATGACATTCTTGTCGTTTTGTCCGACCACGACAGCCATCAACAACATCTGCGCCGGCTCCTCGAAGCCTTGCGAGACGCTCACCTATGCGTCAATGGGGACAAATGTCAGATCGCAAAGTCTCAGGTAATTTTCGCAGGTCTCCAGGTATCAGCCAGTGGTTTTTGCCCGCCCGAGCACAAAGTCAAGGACATCGCAGAGTACCCAAAGCCACTTGACTCTTCCCAGCTCAGACGTTTTATCGGAATGCTGAACTTCTACATCCCTCACGCAGCGTCTCTGCAGGCGCCTCTCACAGAGTTACTAAAGGGTTCTACCAAGAGGAATTCGAAGCTCACTTGGACCTCCAAAGCCGACGTCTCATTCGAGCGCTGCAAGAGCAGCATAGCTGCGGCAGCCACCTCTTCCTTTTTCTTCCTGCATCAGCCACTCGCTCTCCGCACTGACGCGTCCAACACCACCGTAGGCGCAGCCCTAGACCAGCAACGTGTTGATGGTACCTGGGTCCCTCTAGGGTTCTTCTCTCGGAAGCTTTCCGACACCGAGCAACGTTACTCCACCTACGACAGGGAACTCCTCGCCATCGTCGCCGCCATCAAGCACTTTCAGCGGATCTTGGAGGGCAGGTCATTCACGGTATACACCGACCACCGGCCGCTCACTTACGCTCTTTATCAGCGCACGGATAAAGCATCGCCAAGACAATGCCTTCACTTGGATTTCATCGCCCAATTCGACGTGCATTTGTTTTAATGCCGGGCGATCAAAACGTCGTGTCCTACGCCCTCTCTCGAGTGGAAGTGGTCTCTTTACCTACCACACTGGACTCAACTACCACCAGTTCCGAACAGTCATTGGACGCGCAGCTTCCGCATCTCCTGGATTGCCCTCGCTACAAGTTCCACAAGTTGGACATTGAGGGTCGCCCGCTCTACTACGCAGAGCATGATGGCGCCTTTCGGCCCTACCTGCCCGTCAAGCTGCGCCACCATGCTTTTGACGCCGTCCATGGCCTTTCACATCCCAGTGGCCGCTCTACAGCCAAGCGTCTGGCCGAGAAATATTTCTTTCCCAGTTTCCGCAAAGATGCCACGCTCTGAGCCAAACAGTGCATCCCTTGTCAGCGTGCCAAGGTTCATCGTCACAACCGTGCAGAGTTGGGCAATTTCACCACCCCCGACAGCCGCTTTGATCACTTCCATGTGGATCTCATCAAGTTACCCATGAGCGAAGATTTCGAGCACTGCCTTACCATTGTCGACCGCTACACCCGTTGGCCTCAAGCAATTCCTGTAAAGGACATGAAGGCGTCAACAGTCGCTCGCGCCCTCATGGAGGGTTGGATCAGTTTTTTTGAAACGCCGCTCTACATAACTGCAGATCAGGTTGCCCAGTTCGAGTCCAGTCTTGTCGACCAGCTCGGGCGTCTCTTGGGCGCCAAGCATGTGCGTACTACGCCTTATCATCCACAGGCGAACGAGATGGTGGAGAGGATGCACCGCACCTTGAAGTCCGCTCTGAAATGCATTCCAGAGGTACCGTGGACCCGCTCGCTTCCCTTGGTGCTCCTAGGTTTGCGCACCACCTTTAAACAAGAGCTCCAGGCCTCACCAGCTGAAATGGTTTTCGGCACTTCTCTGAGAATCCCAGGGGAATTCGTCGAGCCATCCACCCAGCCAGTTCCACTTCGAGAGGATTTCGTCGCTGAGCTTAGGCGCGTGTTTGCTGCCATCCGCCCTGTTCCTCCTGCCAGGCACGTTTCACACAAACCTTTCATTTTCAGAGACTTGAACTCCTGTGACTACGTTTTTCGGCGTGCTGACGCGGTCCGCAAGCCTTTGCAACCGCCTTACACCGGTCCACACAGAGTCATCAAGCGTTTGAACGACCTCGACTTTGTCATTGACGTTAATGGGGTCGTAAAAACGTTCTCCACAAGCCAATTGAAGCCAGCCTACCTCGCTCAAGCCGACTTGGACCGTTTGGCAACCTCAAACTCTCAGTTGACGCCGCCACTTCGAGAACATTCGCAGCAACCACAATCTCCTCTCATTCCATTGCCTTCATCATCTAAACAGCCTTCACAGCCGCAGCTTTCGTCACCTCTTTCTCCCCAGCCAGCCATTGGACAACGCACAGTCAAGAGAGTTACCTTTTCGCTCCCTTCGCCTCCCGCGAAGGTCACTGGGGAGGGAATAGCTGTGGCGCCGTCATACCAACTTCGTTGCCGCCCTCGCATAGGAAGCAAATTCTACTCCCGCGGCCCTTTTTGTAGACTGCATTACGCTCCATGTCTATCAGAGGCGCCAGCCGTCTAGAGCGCCATAAAATGAGACAGTTGGTTGATCGCCTAGGAAACGCTAGTTAGAAAAACGTCACTCACCGTTCAGCTATTTTTTTTTAAAGTTTAGTTAAAGCCGTTTTGTGTATTTAGCCTAAAATAAATCCCCTCCGAGAGCTTACTTCTCGTTTCAATCTGCAGACCGCATTTTCCCTCAACAGTGATAGTGTGAAAAACGCTCGTTTCTAAACACCGACGCAGTTGAGCGTCCGTATTTGAGCGCCAGCGATCTTTCCGTCATTCAATTTTGTTTCAAGTGAATTCACGAGCTATGAATAAATATGCAGTTTATCTTTTCCGAAATTCTCCCAAGTGAGCCGTGTGTAAGTATTAAACAAATCGAAGTGAGTGGTTAATATGTTGAATCTAGTTTTCCGGTATTGTTGTGGATTTTCTGAGTTTTGGTCTGTTTTGGTTGAAGGTGGTAACGTCTCTGTCAGAATGGGCTAGAATTCAAAATATTCACCCAGATCATTCCAAAGTAAGTGATATTCCCGGAATTCATTCAGTTTTCAGAGGGTGATCTCCATCCCGAGCAAAACGAAGAATAAGAGCCTGGGTAATGTTATTTTCGGTCAGGGGATCTTAATTTATTTTCTTTTTCGTCGAAGTACTCAGGTTATTCGTACACTTTTTCGGTTCAGTCAATTGCAACAGAAACTGTCAAAATCGCGTGCTGTCGTGAATTCCTATGTTTTTCTGATTCTTCAAGTCTTGCGATGATTCCATAAATCTCCAATAATAAAAGGAAGGTTCTGGAGCCGTACGAGTATCTACTGCGAACCTCGCTGATTTATATATTTTTTTGAGTTACGTTTTTTCTAATAAATGATTGCGTCCTGTTCTCTTTTTTTTTATGAAATGCGTCCGTTTTCATTCTGTTTTTATCAAGTTTGTATATTTTTCTGCCTAACGTCCGTTTTGCGAAGATCGCCGAGCTTCAGTACATTTTTCTATTTTGCGCCCGTCATTCTTTTCTAAAATACTGTCAAGGACCGTTTTTGACTACGTATTTCCGTTCCATCATGGTTGAGATTGGGAAATTTTAGTTCTACCGTACCTATCAGGTTGTTACACTTCTTTATAAACTCAGGCAGTATGAAGAGTGACTGCTACTAACTTGGTCGCCACACATCGTAATAGCATCATCTTTCCTCCTAATAACTTCTCTTCAAGGTCCATCTATCCCTGTTATGAGTTTGACTGGCAAGAAATGGCCCCGTATTTACACACACACTTTCAGGACATGCCAACGGTTCTAAATAACTCGTGTGCCATTTTAGTCACTGTCATGGGAAAAACAGTTCTTTTTAAGGAAAAATACATTTGTTTATGTTTTTAAACAAAGTCCCTTGAAGTCAGCTGTTGATTTGAGGTTATGGAGTTTTGCTCTGCGATGTGACATGTGACACTGTTGCCAGACTTGTTTTGGATTACGTGATGGGTGTATTTTCACTGTCGATCTATGGCACGTATGTCGTTCTTTTTTTCGATTGGGGATTGTTAGTGAGAATGAAGTCACTTTCCTTGGTGCTGTCTGTGTTTTCTTGATTAGTGGAGGATTGTTTGTGCAATCTACTTCCAGCCCTTCACGATGTTACCGGTGTTTTTGTTGCTTTTTTACCTTTGCTGCTTTTCTGGTACTAGTCCTAACCTCACTCTGTCATGAGAATTTGACGATGATTTTTGGCATACTTTCCAACGAGTCTTTGTGAAGCTTGGATGTTTCCTAAGCATTTTTAACCTTATCTAGGGATTTTTCGGAAATTAATCCACCTTTATTTATTGCATCGTGTTGAGTTTTGTGTGCTTTGAGTACCTACCTACCTTGTTGGCGATGCAATAACCGATTTATACGGATATTTTGGTTTCATGTCCGTGAAGTAAGTTGGAGGGTGTGTTGTTGATTTCATCTTCGACCGGGTGTCGTTGGAAAGTACCTGGATGAATTCTATCGTGCTCCTTCTTTTCACGTAGAAAGGCAAAGGTGACCAGCAGCCTATTTTATTCAAGAAATTGCTGATTCTGTTGAAAACGCAAAGGTGGACTGCGACCTACCAGTTCTAATAATTACCACCCAGTTTGAAAAGGACCACCAGCAGCGTAACACAGGCAAAAGGAAAACACCACCGTGTCTACAAACCCAGAAACCCTGCAGAACTCAGGTATTTCACTGATTTCTTCACATGTTTTTTTTTATTTTATCGAGTGATATTTGAAGTAGCGATTGATTTTCATGATTTATATGATCATTTGATTTAATTTTTCGCCACCAAGAGTAATGATTTGTCGAGGTTTAAATCGAACTTAATTTCTTTTTCTTGTTCAATCCATCAAATTTATTGTTGTCGAAATTTATAATCGTAATTTTCAATCGAGTTTTTTTAACTAAGAAGACAATATTAAAACCATATTTCTTCTCATGGTTTTTTTTCATTTGGAGTTATCAGTTCAGCCTCTTTCCACTGAAGGAAGGCTGTGTGACCGTGATTGACTTATTGGTATCGTTATTAGATTTAAGATTTTTATTATCTATTTTTGTTTAAAAGAGTGATCACTTAGGGACTTTACTTTAGGGATAAAGAGATAGATTTTTATCCATTGAACTTCTAGTATTTTGATTTGGTTATACAGGGTGTTACAAATTCGATGGGATAGCATTGCTAATTCCTAAACCATAAGAGATACAGCGTCGGTCAAATGGAGGCAAAGTTGCGCATTTTGGCACTCAATAATATGCCGCTGAGAAACTTAAAAAAGTCGGAGCACTTCCGGAGATATCCGGAAAAAATCTAATTTTTCAAAATTCTTTTTTATTTCCTTCTGAGTTAGTTTGAAGGAATTATTGAAAACGAGTGGCACATTTTTGTGGCCACTTTTTCTCCTCTTGAAGGTGGTCGGAATTTATATCCGACGTTTCGATTTTCCGCAACCATCATCAACTTAATTTTTTCAAATACAAACCCAACTTTTTTTATGCATTTTTGGATAGCTCCTGACTTCCTGAACATCATGATGTGTCACACTTCTCATTCCAAAACATGCAGAATTATAATCCGAGATTTTTCAAAATCAAACCTCTTGATCTCTGTAATGCAATGCGCGTATCGTAGTCATGGTAACAATAACAACTTGTCACGCCTGTGGATAGTTTTGGAGCTTGAATAATAAAACTCCAGCTTGAAAACAGTTTCTCGACTAGTTTTTGATCATCAAAACTATTCATAGGCGTGACAAGTTGTTATTGTTACCATGACTACAATACGCGCATTGCATTACAAAGAGATCAAGAGGTTTGATTTTGAAAAATCTCGGATTATCATTCTGCATATTTTGGAATGACAAGTGTGACACATCATGATGTTCAGGAAGTCAGGAGCTATCCAAAAATGCATAAAAAAAGTTGGGTTTGTATTTGAAAAAATTAAGTTGATGATGGTTGCGGAAAATCGAAACGTCGGATATAAATTCCGACCACCCTACCTTCAAGAGGAGAAAAAGTGGTCATGAAAATGTGCCACTCGTTTTCAATAATTCCTTCAAACTAACTCAGGAGTAAATAAAAAAGAATTTTGAAAAAATCGATTTTTTCCGGATATCTCCGGAAGTGCTCCGAATTTTTTAAGTTTCTCAGCGGCATATTATTGAGTGCCAAAATGCGCAACTTTGCCTCCATTTAACCGACGCTGTATCTCTTATGGTTTAGGAATTAGCAATGCTATCCCATCGAATTTGTAACACCCTGTATGTACCCTCATTGTTGTTTTATAACTTTTTTTTTTCCTTTTGATAATTTCTGTGAATGGGAAGGTGCCCGGAACATCGGGAGAATTCCGACTTATTCAGTCTTGAGTCGGTGGCGCTTATCCTACTATCTTCTCCGGCATTGAGCTAGGGCCTAATTTGCTCACGCAGTAAACCACCCACTCATTCCAGAAATCAAGTAACTTTCTCTCTTCTTTGTTACGTCATTTTTTTTATTCTTAAGAGAAACAAAAAGCGTGGCAAATTTTTGGCGCCCAACGTGGGGCCTGCTTTCAAAAACTAGCAGGCGAAAATTTCACTGTCATTTTCTGAAAAGCTTTGAGGTACATAGAGCCAAATTTATAACTGCTCTTTCAGGGCGATATATTTTTTGTTCTGAACTTATTTATTGCTCGATTTATTCATTGTATATTTGCGCTACCCCATTGATTTATTGATTATTGCTCTAACTTTATTGAATTATTGATTTTTACCCTGCCATTATTACTCTTGATCACTGACTTGCCCACAATTGACTAGTTCATTATCACTTTAATCTTCTTAGAAATTCAACCCTGGTAAATTATCTTCAATCACTGTTTTCTTGACTTGCAAATTGTTCTTTTCTTCCTTTGTTGTTTCTGGTTCTGGTTTGTCGTCACGATGGATTACAAAATGGTTATTTTTTATCTCAAAAAGGAAATGTTGTCTTATGAGATTGTTCTTTGGGATGTTCAGGTTGATGACAAAAAGACCGTCGATCAAATGAGGAAAATTCTTCGTCCTCTCCTCAGACTCGAAAAAACCAAATCACACGTACCACTCCCATATCCATTCAAGTTTGCGGATGAAAGGGTGTAGATTAGGACATTTCTGGATGAGGCTATCGACACCATCTCCACCATATCCGGCGACCAGGCCCAAAATAAATATCTAATGCCCAATCCAGGTTGGTTCACTTGCTCGACCGTGTTAAGCGAATATCTGATGATATAATGTCCCCTGACGAACAGACAGAGCGTACTGAGTTACTGGTCGATGTTTTGGCCGCAATGGATTCATTGGAGACAGCCGCGAAGGGTGATCCTGAAATCAGTCGTTTCCTGGAACCTGATGATCTCAACGCATCTACTTTATCCAACAGAGACACACTACCAACCATCGTCCATCATGACTCGAAACCACCTAATTTGGACAAATGGAACCTCAAATTTTCCGGAGACTTGATGTTGTCAGTTCATAATTTTCTAGAACGAGTGACCGAATTGAGTAGGTCTCGTAGAGTTCGTGAACACCAACTTTTTGAGTGTGCCATCGACTTGTTTTCCGGAAAAGCGTTAAATTGGTACAGGGCAAATCGTGACAGGTTTCAAAATTGGCAGACTTTGAGTGACTCACTTCGGCGACATTTTGAGCCACCAGATTATCGATCAAGGCTGTTCAAAGAAATTTTAGAAAGGACTCAGGATACATCAGAAAGCATCCTGGACTATCTTTCTTGCATGCAAGCACTTTTTAGGCGTTATGGCGAATTATCCGCAGACACTCAATTGGACATTCTGACTCAAAACTTATCTCCATTTTATACTACCCAACTTCCAGTAGTGGAACCCATCGAAGAATTGAAGCAAGAGTGTCTAAAACTGGAAACTAAAAAGTATAGAGCCGAAAATTATGTGCCACCCTTTCGGAAACGTCAGCAATTCTTCGAGCCAGATTTTGCTTTTGCGGATGTTGAACATCAAGACTTTGATTTGGATAAAGTGGACTATTCATCCCCTTCAACATCTGGAAATAGACCTCAGAGATCACAACAATCCAGTTTGGTTTATTGGAACTGTGAAAATACTGGTCATCTGAATCGAGAGTGTCCCAATCCAAGAAAAACCCATTGCTATCGATGTGGAAACCCTGATGTCACCGTCAGGAGTTGTCCGAATTGTAACAGCTCGGGAAACGGTCCCCGTGGGAATCGATAGGTCTTGCGACTTCCACCTAAAGTATCTTGACGACCAACAACAGCAATAACACTGAAGATGTGAAGAACCAATACCTCCTAGACTACATAGTTTCACATGCACATGGTGACCAACGACCATATCTCGACATAAAAATACTGGTCTACCCTATGTTAGGCTTGTTGGACTCTGGTGCTAGCCGTACTCTTGTTGGATTGCCTGGTTTCGAGATTCTCAAAAGTTTAGGTTTAAAATTGATCAAACAACAGAATAATGGTACTGTGGCGAATGGTCAAAGTTGTACCAGTATAGGGTATATTCAGACACCCATAACCTTGATGGACAAGACCCACATCATTGATGTTGTAGTGCTCCCTGAACTTTCACACAAGATCATACTGGGAATAGACTTTTGGAAGACCATGAAAATCATCCCCGACCTTAGGCAGAACGTCTGGCATTTTTCGGAACTAGCTGGTGAAGAATTGGAAATATCTTCTATACAGGACTTTGACAACTTGACTCCCTCAGAGAGAGAAGCTTTGGATGCATTGGTAAAACTTAAAACTACAATGATGGGTACCAGACTTGGTTGCTGCAAGGTAGCAGAACATGAAATCGTCTTAGAACCTGGAACAAGACCCATGAAACAAAGGTACTACCCTGTCTCCCCATTTAAGCAGAAATTTATTGATGATGAGGTTGAGAATATGTTGAAATTAGAAGTGATCGAGCGATCTTCCAGTCCATGGTCCAGTCCAGTTTGCCTCGCTCGTAAGAAGGACGAATCGTTCAGATTCTGAATCGAATTCAGACAACTCAATAAGCACACTAAGAAAGATGCATATCCCATTCCATACATCTCTAATATTTTGGATCAGCTGAGAAACACCCGATATATCAGTTCTATCGACATCAAGTCCGCGTTCTGACAGGTGCCTTTGAGCAAAGCATCCAGGAAATACACCGCATTCACCGTCGCTGGTAGAGGTCTCTTTCATTTTTGCCGCATGCCCTTTGGTTTATGCAATGCACCTGGAACTTGGCAGCGAATCGTTGACACCATCCTTGGACCTGAATTGGAGCCCTATGTTATGTGCTATCTGGACAATGTTATACTGATAAGTGAGACGTTTGACGGACATTTACGTCTTGTGGAAATTGTTTTTGATCGTTTACGTCAGGCTGGTTTAATAGTCTCTATAGAGAAGTATCATTTCTGCAAGCCAGAACTGAAGTACCTGGGCCTTGCCGTAATTTGGTCTGTGGAGAAATACGTCATTACCTAGATCATGTTCACTTCACTGTTATCACTGATCACGCTTCGTTATTATGGCTTCACCGATTAAAGGACCCCCAAGGACGACTGGCACGCTGGCAACTACGTCTTCAACAATTCAACTTTGAGCTTATACATCGAAAAGGCAAAGACCATATAGTTCCTGTCTCGAGCCGTACCCAGTGGCTATTGACTCTGTTTGCAATTTGGATCCACCATCAGTTTTTCCTAGAACTTCTGACAAATGGTTTCTAAAAATGGTCAAGAAGATTGAGAAAAACCCTTTGAAATTTCCTCTTTGTCGTGCAAATAATGGCAACCTGTATAAGTTCATCAAGCCATCAATCCAAGAACTGTCAACTCCATCTGATGACTGCAAACTTGTAGTTCCCAAGGACCAACGAAAAAGTATTCTGCAACGTTGTCATGACATTCCAACTTCAGGACATGTGGGAATTTACAAAACTTTTGGAAAACTCATGAAAAGTTACTACTGGCCAAAGATGAAAGCTGATCTTGTGAGATACGTGAAAGCTTGCAAATCCTGTGCTCAGAACAAAGTCGAGAAGAAAGCCCCAGCTGGTTTGATGGGTGATAGACCAGACATCACAGCACCATTTCAAGCCCTCAGTTTGGATTCTATTGGACCACTACCCCGTTCTAAAAAGGGCTATTGCTACATCTTAGTTATTTCGGATTACTTCAGTAAAGCAGCCTTTCTATTTCCGTGTAGATCAGCCAAAGCAAAGTCTCTTGTTGAGCTGGTTGAGAACTTTTTCCTGCTATATGGTACACCCATGTACCTGACTTGTGATAATGGAGTTCAGATGAAATCTAAGGAGTTTCAACTTTTGTGCCGACGCTATAATTCCAGAATTTTCTACATATCGTATTACAACCCTCGAGCCAATCCAACCGAGCGCCACAACCGTATAATCAAGACCATGTTACGGACATACAGGGTGTCTCACGGTCTATGGTACGTTAGACGTTTACGTAAAACTAGACATAGGATCGATCTGAAAATTTGGCTCAGCACATAATAGAGTATGATCTATATTTTAAAAATATTTTTAATTCTGCAGTGCTGCCGCTTCTACCCAAAAGTCGTGGCAACTTTCTTATTTTGAATAGACCACCCTGTATATTATTATTTTTTTGGATTCCTTGACTGATTCTCATCACTTTTGCTTGATATACTCCTATACCTATCGGCAGCTTTTTTCGAGATATAAATTGATTTATAATATTTTTGTCGTAAAACACATCAGTGGATTGAGTTCAATAATTTCGTACTTCAAAACGGTGGAGGATTGAAATTGCTATGCCGACTAGAGAAAGGTAGATTTATATGGTTCCAATGGAGAAACCGATCTGAAAATATACAGGGTGCTTCAAATTTATTAATCTTTTTCCTATACACAAAAATTATAAAAAAGCTATTTTTTCAAATAGAACCCCCTGTATATTACTTGAAAAATGAAAAGACCAATACATTTCCTTTCAAATGGTATCCCATGTTCCTATACCTAGACTTTCAGATTCTACAAGAAAAATGCATTTGTCTAAAAAATAAATTATATTGGTATTATTGATATGAAACATAATGTAGTTGCAGTTTGCTGCTAGAAATAAATTGGTATCGCTGTATGACCTGGCATTATATAGTAACCTTGTGACCTGGCAACTATAAGTTGCTCTAGAAACTACATTATGTTTCATATCATGTATACCAATATAATTTATTTTTTAGTAAAATGCATTTTTCTTGTAGATCCTAAAGGCTAAGGTATAGGAACATGGGATACCATTTTAAAGAAAATTTATTGGCCTTTTTATAAGTAATATACAGGGGGTTTCATTTGAAAAAAATGATTTTTCATCATTTTTGTGTGAAGGAAAAAGATTAATAAATTTGAAGCACCCCTGTATATTTTCAGATCGGTTTCTCCATTGGAACCATATAAATTCACCTTTCTCTAGTCGGCATAGCAATTTAAACTCTCCACCGTTTTCAAGAACGAAATTATTGAACTCAATCCACTGATGTGTTTTACGACAAAAATATTATAAATTAATTTATATCTCGAAAACCGCTGCCGATAGGTATAGGAGTATATCAAGCAAAAGTGATTAGAATCAGTTAAGGAATCCAAAAAAATAATAATTCACAGGGTGGTCCATTTAAAATAAGAAAGTTGCCACGACTTTTGTGTAGAAGCGGCAACACTGCAGAACTGAAAATATTTTTAAAATATTACTCGATTATGTGCTGAGCCAAATTTTCAGATTGATCCTATGTCTAGTTTTCCGTAAACGTCTAACGTACCATAGACCGTGAGACACCCTGTATGTTAGCCAGGACAATCATCGAACGTGGGATGAAAATCTCAATCAGATTGGATGTGCCATCAGAACGTCACCCAGTGAGACAACTAAACATAGTCCATATTTTATCCTGTATGGCAGGGAACATAAACTTGATGGCAGCGATCATCGAGCCAAACTGCCCTCTCAATCAGTTGATATAGACCAGTACGTGAAGAACCGTCAAGATGGGTTTGTGAAGTTGTATCAGGAGGTCCAGGCAAGAATAAAATCCACGAGAACGCAGAACGTCCAACGTTACAACCTACGTCGTCGACCCCTTGTTTTCAAACCAGGTGACAATCCATCAAATTTATTGTTGTCGAAATTTATAATCGTAATTTTCATTCGAGTTTTTTTCAACTAAGAAGACAATGAAGACCGTATTTCTTCTTAGGGTTTTCTTAATTTGGGGTTATCAATCACTGATTGGTCTGAGACTGCAACGACATCATTGATCAGCCTCTTTCCACTGAAGGAAGGCTGTGTGACCGTGATTGACTTATTGGTATCGTTATTAGATTTAAGATTTTTATTATCTAGTTTTGTTTGAAAAAGTGATCACTTAGGGACTTTACTTTAGGGATAAAGAAATAGACTTTTATCCATTTAACTTCTAGTATTTTGATTTGGTTATATGTACCCTCATTGTTGTTTTAAAACTTTTTTTTCCTTTTGATAATTTCTGTGAATGGGAAGGTGCCCGTAACATCGGGAGAATTCCGATTTATTCAGTCTTGAGTCGGTGGCGCTTATCCTACTATCCTCTCCGGCATTGAGCTAGGGCCTAATTTGCTCACGCAGTAAAGCACCCTCTCATTCCAGAAATCAAGTAACTTTCTCTCTTATTTGTTACCTCATTTTTTTCTATTCTAAAGAGGAACAATGAGCGTGGCAATACCCCTACGTGGTCGGACAAATTTCGCAAATTATTTTTCTGTAACTTGCTGCTGAATTCAACGCCGTCATTCACTTTATACACACCCGCCTTTTCATAAAGTTATCATTTCTCTGCCTATTGTCATTTTGATATTATTTTGCTGCCGTTGTTATCTAGACTGTGTTTTTCTCATCTTATTTCCCGGACAGTATTTTTGTGATTGTTGCGTCCGCTGTTGCGGTATTACTGAGTTTAATTTCTGCCTGCCGAAGACGGAAGGATAAATTCCGGAACTATAATTGTAAAAATGCGCCCATAGGTTCCTGGTGTAGGAATAGGAAATTTTTGACAATATAGGGATTGTCAGAAATTTTGTAGAAAAATTGTAGAATTAACAACCTCACCTGTTGTTAATTCTACTACCCGGTGCACCCTGCTAGAAACTAACGAGGCTCTGGCGACCGAGTCGCAGTGGTATAACTGCTCATCCGAAATTGAGGAAAGGCAATTTCAAAAGAGTAGTGTCTCTCCTATCATCCCGCATAGGCCAGCGTGATAGGATTATTGGCTAGAACTTCCCGTAAACCAAATCAAAACATGGAAGGACAACAGCAGCAACGGTCCCTTACTCCCCGGCGGTTTGATAATCCCTGATCAAGGTAGCGGTCAGACAAGGAGATGAACAGAGGGTGCTGAGAATCACAGGGATCGACTAGGCTACCATAGAAGACAACTGCAAATCTCCACTCTTAATACTAGAACACTGTCAACAACAGAAAAGCAACAAGAACTCGAAGAAGAACTGTCACAAGTCAAGTGAGAGAAAGAAAGAGCAACGAAGAACTAATACTTCAGGCAGGGAATATGTTTAACTTTAATGGATCGGATAATGTCACGGCGGTGTAGCTTTCTTGGTGAGCAAGAAGCATGCATCAAATATAACCCAAATTGATAGTATTAGCCCAAGGGTGATCTACCCCGTTTATAAATTGAACAGCAGATACAATCTTAAAATTGTTTGAGTCTATGTCCCAACCTCCACTCACACAGTAGAAGAAATGGAATGCTTCTACGACGATGTAAAGACCACACTGGAACAGACACCTACGCACTATACAATTTAAATATTGGTGATTTCAATGCCAAATTGGGTCATAAATTGGACGATGCAGAAATGTCCCTGGGTACACACGAGTACGGAGTCAGAAACTAAAGAAGACAAATGTTGCTTGAGTTCCTGATGCAGTACAATTTGTTTGCAATGAACACGTTTTTTGATGAGCTATATCCAAAATATAAAAATCCAAATTTGCCTCAAATGAGGTATGTAAGGATTCAATTCTCGATTCAACCAATTTGGAAGACATTGATATTGTTGAATTGACCCCATTTACGGTTAAATGAACATCCTTTTGCGAAAGCCTCAATTCATCAAATAAATTAGTAAAGAAATGATAACTGATGTGAGTTCATTTTTTCAAATAAATAAGTAGTCATGAAATTTGTCATAGAACCAGGATCTTAAAGTGCTCTATCTTTTTTTTGAATCGTGAATTATAATTGGAACAGTATCAAGAAAACAAGAAACGTTTTGTACAGCTTGATGTATACTTGATAATGGATTTGATTATTCGATACAACAGCTACTTTCAGTTCGTTGTGTATCGATATCGTTATTTGTTGAAGAAGATGTACTTGCTAAGTTTTTTGATCTAAATAAATTATTTTGAATCATGGTTTGGCTTTCTTGTGAATCAGATGAACATTGAGGAATATCTTTTGGATAATCTTGTAAGTTTGCGTCAATACTCATTTTTATATTAAAGTCATCATTGCTGATATGAACTAAGGGATTATGCTTTTTATTACCATGTTTACACTTGTTGGACCATGAATATTTTCTAGTATTGTGATTAGACTGAAAACACACCATGCATAATCTTAATTTTCTGGCTTCATGAATCGTTCTAAAGAACTTGACTGTATTGGCAATCTGACATCGATGAAACTTGTGACCTTGCTCATTACAAAAAAAGCATGATCACTTTGTTTAACTAAAAAAGAATGCGAAGTATCTTTTGTTTTATTTTGATGTGAGTTTGAGCTGTCCTCTGTTTTCCCAAATCGACCAGAATTCAAAGGCTCTATTTGGCATTCATTTTTCAAAAACAGCATAAAATCTTCAAATAATTTGAGTTTTTTTTTCAAACTATGAATTTCCCAATCACGACGAGTAACATGATCAAGTTTTGCACTGATAATGAAAATGAGTGATCCTACTGGCTCTAGCAATGATTGTAATGATTTCAAATTCATTTGAACACTATCTATGAACTTTCGCAATGCTATATGTGATTCCTTTTGTGAAGGCTTTTGATTACCAATATTTTTCACATGTTCATTAATAATAGAACGTTTATTTTCGAATCTTTCTCGCAAAAGTTCAAAAGCTTTATCATAACTATCTTCTTTAAGCTCAAGCGAATTAGTTATTTGCTTGGCTTCCTTTTGTATTGAAGAAAGACAGTAATGAAACTTTTGAATTTTTCCAAGATTATTATTGTTATGAACAAGAGCAACAAAAGATTCATAAAACGGTAACCAATCTGAATAATTTTCACCTGAGAAGGTTGGCAATGTGATTGGAGGAAGTTCTACACCAAATGTATTTTGACTGTCTGCAGGTATTAAATTGGAGTTGGTGATTTGAATTGAGTTTTGTTGATTATTAATATTGCTATCAATATTTACAAATTTTCTAGCATCTGAAATTATTTTATAAAGCCTATTTTCAAAAGTAGCCCTATCCGCAATTTGTGCATCTGAATTGTCAATCATTTCAATTTCTGTCTGTACGGCATCAAGGACGTCATACATTGATTTGCATCTGTTCAACCTTTCATTTATTTGTAAAGTATCAAATGAGTCTATTTCTAAATTACGTTGAGTCTCAAGATATGTCTCAAAACGACTAAATTGACACTTTAGAACACCTAATTGATAAATTTGTTTTTTTCAAAATCTGGTGTATCCATGATAAACTCTTCTAAAATGAACGTTATAGCGATAAATGAAACCTGTATTGATTTTTGAGACCTAGATTAGATTTCGACGTAGAAATGATTGTTAATTTACCAAGTATATTATACTTCATGCATTGATTCAATTTGATCATTTCAAATGATTATTGTTTTGAAAAGTGTTTTGAATATTGGGCATTGGTGATGACTAAAAATAAAATGAAAAATCCAGGTACGTATTTAAAAAAATTAACTTGATGATGGCCGCTCAAAGACGAAACGTCAGATTTTCAATTTGATACCGCCATCTTGTAGAGGAGAAAAAGTGGCAATGAGAAAGTGTAATTCATTTTACAATATCTTCTCGAATAAACTCAGGAAATAATTATGACGTTTTTGCGAAATCTCAGTTTTTTCCGAATATCTTCGGAAGTAGTAGGAATTTTTCAAATTTCAAAACGGCATTTTGTTGAGCATACAAATGCGCAACTTTGCAACCATTTAACCGACCCTGTATCTCTTGTAGTAATTAAGATCTCCATGCATGCACTCGAATCTGTGGCACCCTGTAGAATATTTTTATATATTCTAGGACAAATTTACAAAAATTCATGAAATCACAAATCATGAAACTCAATCTTGACACTGATTCAGTGTAGTCTATCTAAATATTAGTATTACAGGAATATACATCAGTGATCATATTAATGCGAGGACCCTAAAAATTTGATAAAACTTCCATCCTGCATCAGTTATCAAAGGAGTAGTTGTGCATTCTAAAACTTCAATCCATTTGTCAGTTTTCGTGACCTGGATTTTTTTTCAAAAACTTGTTTCTCTGCCACGTTAAAAAAAGGGTTAAGATTGAGGTTTTTTAATTGTCATTTATAATTTTTGATAGAAATGTCGAGAAAGAAAAGCAAACATTATGTACTTTATGAAAGTTTCATATTGATTGAACAAAAGATAGCCTGCAAGCTATAAAATCTTGAACTAGGCAAAAATTACCCATTTTTAAAGAAATCATCAAAATTTCAGGAGATTTTCTTTGTTATAAACAGAGAGACAAACTTAAGAAAACCTGCAAAAATAAAAAAATAATTAAAAAACGTAAGTGAGAAAGTTACCCGACTTTGCGGTAGATATATGTATGTATTTCTGAAAATTTTGAGAAATAAATATTGATTTTTCTTGTGACACCGAATTAGAATCATTTGAACAAAAGCTTTTTTTGTATTTAATTTCTTTTGATAATCCCTTGAATGGCTATAAAGGGGGTGGCAATATTTTAGGAATGAGTACAATAGAATGAGCAAATGAAGGACGTTTTATAAGGGTTATGAACCACTCATTATTCTTACAGAGTTCTACACGTTGGCGCCTAGGTAAAATATGTAAAATACTAATTTTTTGAAGTGTTGACAAACTAATTTCTGCTCTTTGACATATAACTTTTGTTATTATCATAGCAAAAAACGAGGCAAACAATATTTCACATCATCACGAACACTTTCATAGCACATTTTTCAATTTATTGAAACTTGGATGGATTGACTTTCAAATTGGTTTGTGAGATCTAGATTATGGAATTTAAAAACCTTGTATCAGATTGAATAAAGTTGCACTGGATAAAAGGTGAGTACCATCAATATGACTTACCTAATTTCATCAATAGGTACTCGAAAAAAATTCAGCTTTCCTGTAGAAATATTTTAATAATTGTTCTTACTGTTTATGTAAATACAATAATTGATACCACTCATACTCTTTTTCATTTGATGGAAAGTTAAAAATGGTATTGATAATCACACAAGTGACACCAGATCACAAAAATAGGTGACTATAAACCACGGAATCTTTTAAATACGGTCCCGAATGACCAAAACCAGTCAGTTCACTGTGGGCGGTACAAATTCCGGTCGTTGGAAATATTTTCGCCCGACTATTTCCGATTGTCCCTTTAACATGGCAGTAGTTTTGTCTCTCTTCGATTTTATTCGCCAGATGCGCCATCTTATTATTTCTAATCTTTGGTGAAAGCATGTAAATAATGGTCAAAAAATTGAATGAAAATGGATCCTACCTTTTTGATTTGGTTTGGAATGTCAGAAGTCGTCAATGAGAATTGATCCCTTGTACCCTTCTTTTCTTGGTTAGGGTAGCAGATGGTTTACCAGGCCACTCAGAGAGACTGAGATGTGAGTTTTTTTTTTAGTTGAGTTCAAGTTTAAGTTTGTTTTTGTGTTCAAAGGGGGCCACCTAGTTTGTAAAAGAACAAAAAATAAAAGATAAAAAATAAGTTAAAGTCCACAGAAAATTCCAAAACGTTGTGTTGCTATTCAAACAAAAACTCCAAATTAAAGTTAAGTCGTTTATTTTTATTAAAACCAAAATGTTCAATTACAGTAAATACAATTATCAATAGATTAACAACAATGACATCACAATTGCACCGCAACAAATAAAACAACTAAGTATAAAATAACGATAAATATTCTCCACTGCGCAACCAGACTAATAATCAACAGCAATAAAAACCCAAATCAAATTATCCCAATATTTAATGAATGGGAGTATATGCAAAAACACGTCAAATGGGTACTCTCGAATCCCACAACAAATTCAACCTAAAAAACCATCAAACTGCGAGAAGGCGCCGCTACATTAATGGTATCATAAATGTGGAATGGAAGTAAACATAGACGTTGTTATGATCACAATGGGCGAATATTTGATGCGAGAATTCAGTTAAAGTAAAAACCAATCCGTAGCAAAATGACTATGGAGTTGATATCATTCCATAAATGACGGTTGGGAAAATTTTTATTGGTTAATGAGAATATTATTTATACTAGAAAGTCAATAGAAAAGTTATGAATTATTTACGAAAATTGTTAGGAAAAAAAGATAATATTATTGTCACTAACTAATGATTCATGAGCCCTTACGGAGGCCTTAGGGGTAGATACTTTTCGAAATGTTTGCTAAAATATTGGGGTGCTCACCACATTTGTTGATGTTCCACTAGTGGTTGGTTTTCTGCTTGTTGCTTGTGGGGGTTGTTACGGCAGCAGGCTGGAGCGTGCTCGACCTGCCAAGTTGCTGATTAAAGAGTTGCCTAGTGGCACAGGGACAATCTGGAACGGGACGGGTTTCTAAACATCGAGACGCCTGATGGACCTTGCTTCCAAGCCAACCATTCACATTCAATAATTTAACTTCAAGCACAGCTCATTACGGGGTTAAATAGTGACTGGCTTGAGTTACAGAAATGGAACGGCTTTGTGTTGGCTCTCACACGGCGAGTTGAAAGTTTGACATCGAAAGATTGAGGTCGAAAGTAGAAATAGAAAGTTGGAGTCGAAAGTTGGAATCGGAAGTTGGAGGCCTGTAATTGGCAAAAAAATGCCCATCAGAAAAAAATGCCGTGAAATGCGTAGGGATTGGGGAATCGAATTTTCCGAATTTTTTGAATAGGTTAACAAAGAGAAAACTCACCCTAGATGTTATGTGGCCTCATTTGTAGAAAAATCACACCAAGGCTTGGTCACGTGTCACAAAAAACGGAACTGGCACTAGAGTACAGTGTACTCAACAAAGGCACAAACTGGAGAGAGCGAGGCTCCTGTTTTAGACGACTCAAATAGCCTCGTCGACAACCCATACAAAAAGGACTATCAAAAAAATGACACTTTTCTTAAAGACATTTTCCAGTGTGGGCAAGCAACACATAGAACTGGGAGCTTAGGAAAATACGTTTGTGTGATTGGCCTCATGAAAATTCTCACGGGGTTTTCTGAAAATTTGAAATAACATTTTTTCGCCGGTCTACCCTGTTGCCACATATTTTGTTCCTTCGATGAAAATTGAGACGGGGTGTTCCCGGTTGCATATGAGTAGTACGCGTTTCGCCGATTTATAGGTCCAGTTACTAGGGTATGTTCAAAAATAACAAGGTTATTTTCGTACAAAATCAAAATTGCTACACCCTTGATTCCTGCTTTGGTCCCTTGATCCCTGATTTGGAATTTGGGGCTTCTAGCTTTTCTGCTATGCTCGACTTCTTCTAAGATATGGATCAAAATCTAACTTCTACAAGGCCAAAATGTCAGATGATTGGAAAGTCAGAAATTGTCCTAGCCTGAATGATCCCTTGATTCCTGCTTCGGAATACTGGGCCCCTTGATCCCTGGTTTGGAATTTGGGATGTTATATCTACTTCTAGGCCGACTTCTTCCGATCAATGGGCCAAATCCGGCTCAAAGGAACAAAATGTTGGGAATTCTACCTTTGCTCCGACATGGAATATGGAGGGGTAGCATGCGCCATCCTTTTACTAAGGCCACTCAGGCGAGCCCATTGTAACCTTCTTCGGGGTTTACCCGTCAAGCCAGCCGACAGCGTCAATATAGTTCAAGACTGTGGAGGCCGAGCATCCTCTGATCGACGCCAAGTCTGGCCATTTTATCCCCAGAATGGATTCTCTGATATCAACGAGAGCTGGGCAATGGCAAAGGACATGCTCAGCACCCTAGTCGTCCTCGTGGCACCCTCTACAAGTCGGATCTGTTACCACACTCAAGGGGTTGAGGTGTTTATTTAGCTCACAATGTCTCGTAAGGTTGCTCCGCGAGAGTCCAAGGAGGTACTGGGTTCGCGCGGCCTCGTGGCAGTGTATTGCGGCACTCGAGTGCCCAAACCGTCGTGTCTTCCACCTTTCCCTTGGAACCTCTACTGTTTGTTTATCAATTCTGCGATTGATGGCTTTTGAGGACAGTGGAACCAAGGGCTCTGGGCCACATGGTTTTCCCTTTGCTCCCTTTCGCGCCAAACTGTCCGCTTTTTCATTTCCCCCAATTTCACTATGTCCCCTAATCCAGGATACTGTTACCGAGTTCTCGTCGGAAACCGACTGGAGAATTTGATGACACTCCAGAATCAGTTTGGATGTTATTTTATTTTTGTTCAAGGATTGCAAAACTTGTTTGCTATCGGTAAGGAAGATAATGTTTTTGCCCACTATCTTTCTCCTTACTATTTGTGTGGCTCCTTGCATTATGCCAAGCAGCTCTGTTTGGAAGACCGTTGCTCCCGAGCCTAGGACTCTACTGATTTTTAGGTTGAGCTCCGGTATGAACACACCCAGCCCAGCATCACATTGACTTTGTGAATCGTCTGGGTGAATGAGTATATCCGCCGCTCTATCTTATTCTGTTGAGCCGTCTGTATTGATTTCGTAGGCTCTGTTAAAAATGTAGTGCGGAATCAGGGCATCAGTTCGATACTCCACCAGAGGCTGTCTTGTGACACCCTCCAGGAATATATGAGCATGTCCTCGGCCCCACTTTCTTCCGCAACAGAGATGGATGGCATGCAGCCTAATTGCTGTTCTTTCTGCCTTGCCTCTCAAGAAAGCATCAAGAGGCGGCAGGCACAGCAGCACCTGCATTGCAATCGTTGATGTGGATCTCATTGCACCTGTGATAGACAGGCATGCTGATCTTTGTAGTTGCTGCATTCTGTTTTGAGCTGGCACTTGTTTGGGTGTGGTCCACCACACAATAGCTCCGTACACAAACATTGGACAAACAGTGGACAATTCTGGGCGACAACCCTCAGACCTTGCCAATCGCACCTTTACATTCCCAGAAGGCTCGTGTGACCTTCTTAGATCTTATGCTCGAGTGCTTGTTCCAATTGAGGGTTCTATACAGAATGATTCCTAGGTATTTAACCTCTTCAGATATGCCAAGTTGCACACCACACAGGAGAGGTGGTTTAAGGTTGGCCAACTATCTTTTCCTGGTAAAAAGTACAAGCTCAGTTTTTGTTGGGTTAGTGCGTTTTCGTGGCACCATCTGTCTACAAGTTTCAAAGCAGCCTGCATGGTTTCCAACAGGATGCCTTCAAATTTTCCAGTCAGCAGAACAGTGATGTCAACTGCATAACCAGCAGTGTGGAATCCCCGTTTATGTTCGGCCCCGCTGATGCGGTGCCTTTTTGGCCTGTCAAAGCAGCCTGCTTGTGGCCGGTTGCTTACCGACTGAGGTTGTTCTGTTGGAGAAGGTATCACCTGCTCCAGTGAGTGGGCCGCAACAGAAGACATGGATAGATAATAACATCCAAACCAAACTCCTGGCTCAAAATCCGGGAACTTCAAAGTATATTCTAAGGGCACCTCATTGGAGGTCTACAAAAAAAATCTGCTTTGCCAAATTTTCCCAACTGAAAAGTCTCTGTTTCCCGAGGTGTTTCCCGAGGCATATAACCTTTGGGAAAAAAATTAGACTCTTTTTTCTTTTAAAATCGGCAGCTCTATGGACGGAGCTCCACTCTAAGTCCAAGAGCTGGTAGATATTTTGAGTAATTATTTATTTTAGTCACTGTTGCTACAACCGTAGTGATGTTTTCTCTTGTCGTTTTTTTTTTTCAAAGTAAAGAGTGGACTGTATTTCCACGATTTATTCAGCTCGCTTTTGATTTAGACCGGTGGCTGAAAGCTGAATCAATATATTGATTGACATGTTTTTCAAAAATCCTAGTAACAACCAAAAACACTTGAAATAATGGATAACTGTTCATATTGGATTTGTCAACAACTTCTGCACCGTTCCTCATACAATATAAAACGGACACCTACTGAACAGGCACTACAAAGACTTGAAGGATACTACTTCTTTCATGATACCTGAATACAGAAATACACATCTGGCTGACGGATGGTGGAGCATTTTCATTATACAGGCTGTTACAAATTCGATGTTGACCATTGGATACAGCGAAGCTCAAATGATGACAGAGTTGCGCATTTTGGTACTTGATAAAATGCCGTTTAGAAATCCAAAAAATTCCAATTACTTCCGAATATATTCGGGATTAACCAAAATGGCTTTTGATCATTATCTAGGTTTATTTTGAAAAATATATCAAAATGAATGTCACATCTTCACATTCACTTGACTCTTTCTACAAAATGTCGTGGTCAAATTTATGGTCCGATTATTCATCTCCAAGCAACCATCATCAACTTTGCTTTTCAAATGGACGAACAATTTTGTTCTATGATTTACCAGATTTTTTTGGGTATTTCATCACAACCTATCAGAAAAACAAAAACTAAGTGTTAATATATCTGATCTTCTATGTTAAATGGCAAGGTTGGTACCAACTTTTCCGTTTGACATCGAATAACCTTAAAACAATGTCTCTGATCTTCTATATTATCTGAAAAAGAATCTATCATAGTAGACAATAAAACCTACCAATACCAAACGCTTCGGAAGCAAATCTGCTTCCGTTGTCAGTGAAACCTAAAAAAGGATCAATTAATTCCAATTAAAAAAATATTGTTCGTTTTTATGTGGCTTGTCAGAAAAATTGTTTTTTTTGTGTTCATGGCACACAATGTCACTTTAACGGACATTAAAGTGTATGGTGTTGATTTTTTAACTTTTCATATGTTAAGTATATATAACACACTATTTTGGGGTATGTTAAATTTTTTAACAAAGGCGTTGATCGAGAAGATTTCTCGATCAACGAAAAAGGTAACCATGTATTACTCAGATTTACAGAGGAAGTAGCTACATTAATATATGCACTTTCTTTAAGTTTACATTTTTCAGAACATGGCTCCTTTGCTAGGATTCTTGAATAATCCCAATTTATTTTATGAGTATTATCAAAGGCATGTTGGCAAATTCCCGATTTATGAAATTCCCTTTTTTTGGCTGGCTTGGTCTTGGTCTCAAAAAATAAATTTGGTCTTGTTCTTGGTATTGGTCTCGATATATCAAGACCAAGACTAGACTGGGTCAGTCTTGGTCTTGGTCTTGGTCTTGGTCTTGATGGTCTTGAAAAAAATATATACCGAATTTTTAAAACACACATAACAATATTCAGTACGGATCAAACAATTTTGAACCGTTTGATTCATGCGAGCGAAATTAGGACACACCATATGTGAGGACGTTCCGCATTCTTTGACATAGTTGTGACAACTGAAAATGTCAAAATGACAGCTGGGCGCCATTTTGAATGAAAAAATCAAATGGAACAGGGGGTCGAGTGATTCCTTATTTTGAAGGCCCTTTGACCCTGTATACAACTGCCAAGTTTCAAGCCTGTTGATATGACATCATGTCAGATTTTTTTTTGTCACTTTATTAATACTCACCCGCAAGAGTTGACTTCTCCAAACTAAGAGGATATGATGAGGTACAGAAGATCTTCAAAATGAGCTATCACTCAATCTTTTTGAAGAGGATGAATTCCACCATAAAAAAAAGAATTGGGGTGAAAAAATCCTCGTCAAAAAGATTGAGTAGCAGCCCATATATCCACAGAAATGATAGCCGAAGCTTGAAACTAATCAGGGCCTTCCAAATAGGGTATCACTCGAACCCCCTTTCAACCAAAATTAAGTACATTGCAATAATAATTGACATTATTCATTCTTAATGGGCGATTTCCGATAGGAGCAGATCGACGGCGGGTGACGGTGATTTGTTGAATGATTTTTTAATTGTGTTGTGTTATTTTGGAGTCCCAGCATTATTGTGATTAGTAGGTAGATTTGTTTGGTTTTGATTAGATAGGATCAGAATGTTCCACTTTGGTTTTCGATTTCGTGTTTTTTCTACTGGTTGAGGATATTTTACACTAGCCTAGTTTACACCGTCAACTTGGTCCGCGGACCAAGTAGTAGATTCGAACTATATCAGAACCAAATATTTGGTTCGAATGGTGTAAACAGTTGCGGACTAAGCTGGTCCGCTCTTGGTTCGGTATTCACCAGCAGGTGTACCGAACTAAATTTGGTTCGATCTGGATCAAAATTATGAGGTTATGTTGATTGTTATTATTGTAAATTGTGTTGGTTCTGAGTTTCTAAGGCAATCTGAGCGTACTTACTTATGTTTTTTTTGGTTACGAATTGTGTTGATAAATTATTTCGACTTTTTTTTTGACATTTTGACGAATTGTTTGCGTACTCATTTAGTTCACGCGTTGCGAGACGATGTAAAGGGGCGAGAAGCAAGCATTGGTCCTACCGTACTATCCCCACCTACTTGGTCCTATCGGACCGAACTAAACGAGTTATCGGTGTAAACTAGGCTATTATTGTGCAACGTCAAAGCAGACGACGCCGACGGTGATCTGTTGGATGGTTTTTTGTTTGTGTTGTGTTATTTTGGAGTCCCAGCCTTAATAATAGTGGACAATTTGCATACATCTTCAAATGACTTGAAATTTTATATACGTATTCTACATAGTATTTCAAACTCATCAGCAAAAAATATTTTTTAAAATACCCAAAAATATACTCAATAAATGAAAAGAAAACGTAAATTTCACTGTATGATCGAAAACGGGGCGGCGCTATATTACCGCCTCGAGAGATAGAGGATTATTATAGACAATAAGCTAGACGGAGAGAGTTGATGTATTCTGTGACGTAGTGGATGTTGATTGGCGCATTTTAATCGGTGATTACTACATTAATAGAGGTCGTTGGTTAATTTTTTCAATTATCAATGATATCAGATACTAATCCTTATATTTTTCATATTTTCAGAAAATGTGCAAATTGTCCATTAGTAGGTATATTTGTTTCGTTTCGATTAGGATTAGGATTTTTCACTTTGGTTAAGGATTTAGGATTTTTTCTTTTGTATGAGGATATCTACATTTTGTGCACAAGATGCACGTCAGATCTTTTCTTCTTACAAGTTGGATTTAATTTTTGAGATAGATTTGAATCAAAACTAGGTTCTGCCTGGGCTGCTCGGAAAGCGGGTAATCAAGCTAGTTTGTTAATAAAAAACAAATAAACTACTGTGACTAAAATACATGACAGTGACGACAATATTAGATACCATATGGCGGCTGATTCCAGGATTCTTAATATCTCCTGCCTCGGTGGCTCAGTGGCTGGATGTTAGCTTAACATGCAGAAGGTTCTAGGCTCACTGCTCGGGATTGCTACTTTTTATGAAGTCACTAGCCTAGTTTACACCGGCAACTTGGTCCGCTGACCAAGTACTAAATTCGAACTATATCAGAACACAATATTTGGTTCGAATGGTGTAAACAGTTGCGGACTAAGCTGGTCCGCTCTTGGTTCGGTATTTGCCAGCAGGTGTACCGAACTAAATTTGGTCTGGATTTAGTGCGATCTCAATCATAATTATCAGGTTATGCTGTCTGTTGATGTGTTGTGAATTTTTTGGTTCTATTTCCTAGGCAATCTGAGCGAACTTAGTTTTTTTTTTTTGACGAATTTCGCGCGTACTCATTTAGTTTACGCGTTGCAAGACGGTGCAAACGGGCGAGAAGCAAGCATTGGTCATACCGTACTATCCCCACCCACTTGGTCCTATCGGACCGAACTAAACGAGTCATCGGTGTAAACAAGGCTACTGTACTTTTTCATGAAAATAAATTTAAATGAGATTGAAATAGTAAAATTTTGATGAAAATTACACTCTTACGTATACCTACACGACAATTTTCGTTTGATTACAGCGAAAATTGCATTGTAGGAATCAAAAATTGCATTGTTCACGTATCCATGGACACGTTGTGTGGTCACGCTCCTTTACAATCACATAACAACGCCTTAGTTTGTTTATTTTCTAAGTGTGACAGTTCGTATTTTGATAAAGTTTTTCGATAAAATTTCACGTTTTGGAACAGAAACAATACAATCCATTGAAAAAAATGATAAATATTATACTCTTTGATTCAATTAGTTACCTAATTCGAGTAATTTTTTACCTAAATTAGACTCGTGCATCAAAATAATCAGATAATTTTGCATTGAAGCTTATTGCCTTTTAAAAACTACATTCGTTAATTTTCATATTTTGTTAAAAGAGCCCTCCACCTTCAATGTCGGGCTCTTTCTCCAAAATATGAAAATGAACTCATGCAGTTTTTAGGCAATAAGCTTTCAAGCATGAGTATCGATAATTTTGATGCACTTGTGCAATTACAATTACCCCCGAAAATTAACAGGAAGAAGAGATTTATCTATTTATTTAAAACACTAACCTTATTTTTGGGGCAGTGAGTTTATGTTGAAGAAATTTGAGTTCTGTTTTAATAACTTTTTACGGAGTGAAGTGTTGTAGTCTTTCGGCATGGTTATTTTTGATTATATTCAAATACAGTTTGAGGTTCCTTATTAATTATTGTTTTCAGGATGAGTTGGGAAGAACAGACGAAATTTTAGAAGTGTTTTATACACGCGAAAACAATGTAAAAAAACCCATATGTTCTTATCCGATATTCATTTGTTTTCAAGTTATACAGGGTTATTCACGTTATTCGACACGAAACAATATCGCTGAAGCATCTGATTATGAAAAAGTTTTTTTTTCTGGATGGATAGGGATCCTCTAAGGCTACATTTTAAAAATATTTTCACGTCATACAGGGTGTCCCAAAAACACGAAACGCATCAAAGTTGTGTTTTTTTGCATGAAACTCACTGTATATTAGTTGATATTTCAATTCTTTCTTCAATTTTGAACAAAAATTGTGATTCATCTTATGTTCCTAAATTCAACCTTTATCGAGATATCGCGCTATAAAATGGTATTTTTGCACCTTTGACATGATATGAAACTAAAACTATTCAAGATAGAAAAGAATGGTCTGCACTTTCCTATCTTGACTTTTCAAGAGCTTTTCTGTCATTTGGATAGAAGGTACCGTCAACTGCCAACTTTTTTCGACACATTTTGACATTTTTTCACAAGAATGAACCGAGTCTTCCTGAATAGCTCTTGAAAAGTCAATATAGGAAAGTGGAAACCATTTTTCCCTAACTTGGTTAGTTCGAGTTTAATAGAATGTCAAAGGTGCAAAAATGCCATTTTTGAGCTCGATAACTGTTGAATTCAGGAACATTAATTGTATAACAATTTTTGTTCCAAATTGAGAAGAGAATTGAAATATCAATTGATATACAGGGGGGTTCCATTTGAAAATTATAATTTTGATACGTTCCGTGTTTTGAGGACACCCTGTACAACATGAAAATATTTTAAAAATGTAGCCTCAAAGGGTCCCTATCCATACAAAAAAAAACTTTCTTCAAAATCAGATACCTTAGCAATAATGTTTCGAGTATAATAACGTGAAAAGCGTAATACCAAATAAAGAAAATACGTTTATCGTGGTTTAATCACTGACACATGGTCAAGACAACATAAATGTCAAATAGTTTAGGGTCTTGAGCACAAAAAATTCAAAAAAAAGCAATAAAAAATAAAAATATTAAAATTTGGTATTTTGTATAACTTGAAAAAAAAAAAAGAAAAAAATGAATATCGTACAAGGACATATCGGTTTTTTCACATCGTTTTCGTTGGTCCATTTCTCCCGACTCACCCTGTTTATCCATACCTATATTATACAGTGAGAGGCTAAAACATGGAAGAAATTCGTTTGAAATTCAGGATTTTAATTTTTTTAGAAACTCTCGGACATGTCGATTTTTATTTTTAGATACAGTTTTTGTTTATGTCAAATAAGTTAAAAGTAAGTTACGACTATCAACTATTTTTTTTTCAAATGGAAACACCCGTTTTTTATTCCAGTTTTTAATTCTGCGTGGAATTACAAGTACATTTCATATAATACACCCCATACTTATATTCAATCATTTTCGAGAAATGGGCTTATATATCCATAATATATATTTTTTTCAAACTGGTTATTGTTCTTATTGGTTCAATAATCGAATTGAATGTCCAATCAGCAACGTGAACAAGTAGTAACTAAGGAACTGGAACAAACAGAATCGCATAGTTATCTTTTTTTAAATTCACCGCCAAAAGGCAGCAATATGAACAATAGTTAACTACGCGATTATGTTTTTTTTAGTTTGTTACCGCATATTAACATTGCTGAATAAACATTTTATACATTTTTTTCAACTAATAAAAACATTGACCAGCTTTTAAATAATCAATATTATGAATTTAAAATGCTATTTTCTCGAAAACGATTGGATATAATTTGGAGGGGTATTTATGAAGTACACTCAGAATATCACGAAGAATTCAAAAATGAAATGAAAAATACATGTTTCCATTTAAAACAAATGAGTTGATGGTCGTAACATATTGTTGGTCCACTCTGTATACATAAATTTGTCTGTAAACAAACTGCATCCACAAATAAAAATCGACGTGTCCAAGCGTTTTCCAAAAAAAACCAAAACGTTGAATTATAAATGAATTTGTTCCATATTTTAGCCGCTCACTGTATAAAATAAATGGTATTGTGTGACTATTATTATGGGTGATGGTGATAATGTACAGTATGTTTCTGGATAGATGTTAAAGAGAGGGCAAATGGACTAACAATTTAAAGATACGACAAAGTCATTCTTGATAAATATGTTGCTTGCACTAAAAGTAACATCTGTCGAAAACAAAAATCTTCAAATATACAGGAAGACAAAAAACTAACAAAATGTTAAAAGGTCTAAGAAAAAACTGCTGATATTTATAATATTTTTTTAAATTTTGGACAATACAGGGCTGTTCAAAAAATTCAAAATTGTTATTTTGCATAACAGAAAGATGTACTTTAGGGATACACTCTTATATTTTTGATTATATCTGTAAATATTGATTGAAGTTTTTTATGAAAAATTGAATTTTCAAAATAAGTAAAAACTTTACCAGAACTTTCATTTTGGATTTTGATATCTATTCTTAAGAAACTTTTATCAAGAATGACTTTTTGTCGCATTTGGACACATTGTATACCGGTTGGGGCACGAGAATCCTGATTTTTTGATGTTTTGGCCCCCTACCCCTGTACCCCTAAGCGAGGGTGACAGGCACCCAAGAACTTCGAATGATAATAACCCCGAAGTTTCAAGTTGCTGCTATTTATTATATTTTTATGTTATGTGTAATTTTTTATCATTATTTTTTTTTGGGGGGGAAAAATCTCCTCTGGGAGGTTGACAGGCAGGGGTGATAATACGACAAAAAAACAAATATTCACTTATCCGTGCGATTTTCACCATAGAAACCCGGGTAGAAGTAGAAAATTTTTCGTGCCCCACTGTTGATGAATCGTCATAGTTGGCGTTTTACTTTTCAATAACATTCAAAATTATAGAGTGAGGTTTTCGTGTTTAATTTATTTTCCAACATTATCTCACGTCGAGTTTCGGCGAGTTCAGCTAGTATTACCCAGAGATATAAAGGTACGAGAATGAGTTTGGACGACTGCGTATCCAAATTTTCTTAGACACTATGGGGGCAGCCATTTTCTAGGCATGTGTTGCCAATGTGCTCATATATCAAAGCATAGAAAATTATTGTGAGCTTTGAAGCATTCGATATGGTTAAAATTGCATAGACCTTTGTGTTTTACAAATAACATGCATGACAAAAGCTATTCATTTGTCTTAGTAAATATGTTTATATGAAACTGAATCTTATGAAAATTGTCAAGTCCGGCAACATTTTTTGACTTTGCTTGGTTTGAATATGCTTCGCAATGGACAATTTGCACATTTTTTGGAAATATGAAAAATATAAGGATTAGTAAGTACTGATGCCATTGATGTTTGAAAAATCAACCCACGACCTCTAATAATGTAGTAATCACCGATTAAAAAGCGCCAATCAACATCCAATACGTCACAGAATACACTATCTATCTCCGTCTGACATATTGACTGAGATGACTCTCTCTCTCTTGGGAGGGTAAAATGGCCCCACCCCTTTTGCGATCATGCAGTGAAATTCGCGTCTTCTTTTTCATTTATTTAGTATATTTTTGGGTATTTCGAAAAAATTTTTTCGCTGGTGACTTACAAATAATGTCTAGAATGCGTATATAAAATTTCAAGTCATTTGAAAATGTATGCAAATTGTCCATTGCGGTTATGTTGATGTTTGATGTTATGGAAATGATTTTCAGGATCTTCTGAAAACTTATGCATTTTTACAGCCGTATTTTGTCATTTTGTGTGATAAATCGTGAATTACTATTATCAAAACATTATTGGTCGATAAGTGCTCATTTTTGGTGTTTGATAATGGCATGTTGTTTCCTGAAACATTGTTCAAATACCTACCTAACAGAAAGCTGAGAAAGCTTTCAAGATTAAACTGTTTTCAGGTGAAAGTCAACTAATTTCCAAAAAGGAAACATTTTTGCAGATCTACCATGATTGGGTTTACTTGATAGGAAGGCGAGTAATCTCGTGTGGTTCAGAAATAGAAACAGTTTAAAGAAAAAGGTTTTGTGATCTCAGGAGGTGAAAAATTATATCTTTATGTTATGATATCAAGTATTCATCTTTTTCTAAATCGTTGGGCTTATAACAACCAAAACTTGGTATGTATCAAGAATAGGTGATACTCAATAATCTGGAGAGTCCCATTTGAAAATATTCGGTGCTTTCTTGCTTCCTACCAATTTTGATCAACTTATGTGTGAGTTTTGAAAAGTCCCAATCATCATTTTGGTTAGTACCTGAATGACACGTAATTTTTTATTAAAAAAATTATGATTTCTTACCAGTTTTTTTTTTCTAAATCAAGATACGCCTTCTAGAGAAATAAAAAGACTTTCCCGTTATCTCTTCAATTTTTTTATATTTCTTAATGATTAAATGAAAAGAAAGTTTGTTTTTTCAAATATTTTCAGAAGTAAGTGGCGTGTTCGACTCCTAAAGTGGACAAATTCTCTTCAATTTAACCGACCACCTATCTCCAAAATTACATCTTTGTGAACTTTTTACATACCCTTGAAGACAAAATAGAATGTATTGATCGGCCCTCGTATAGGTGACTAGAAAATAGCGGCTTTCAATTGTTTACGGTTTTCCGAGTTCGCGCAGATGTCAACCTCGTTCTCCTACCTCTAGTTCTCTGATATTACCCAAACTAACCGAATCATCGATACTACCACCGAACAAATAACAATTCACTCTACGTAAAGTTACATCACCAAAAGCATCAAAAGACAGCCCGGCGAGCCATTCGGAAGCACATCTTTTTCGTAGCATCGAACATACGTGCCGATAATTGAGAATAACGATAAAGCGTTTTACGAGGGTCACTCCATAATTTCTGTGATGAATAAAGATATTCATTAGGCGTATTTTCATCGTTTTATTGTAGATCTCTATATTATTATTTTGGATGGATAAGGGTTGCGAATCGGAAATGCTGATGGATAAATAAGGCTTTTGTTTGATGAATGATTTTCGCGGATGATTTGAAGTTGAAGATCGAGAAGTGACATTAATTTAGATTTTCTCTATGATCTGTGATAAGGTAAGTAGATACATTTTCTTGTGTCGAATTACATCATGGAAACGGTAATTTTTCTGACTGTTGACTTTTTTCTGATAAAATAGGCCAATGTGGTTTATCAAAATTTTTCACATGGGAACTGGCAAAGTAGGCCTTGGATTTTGTATGAACGAGGTCATGTTTGGTGAGAAGATACAGTTTGTCAAACTCTACAATCTAAATAAAACTCCAGCCAAATCGGTCAATTAATACACTTTTTTTTAGGGTGACCTGTAGTGTCACCCTGTATATCAGTTTGTAGTTGATTAATCAACATTTGTGCAATATCTAAACAAGCTGAATTTGCACGTTGACAAGGCACCGTCCTCACGGGTCAAGAACCATACAGAATATTATTGACCTCGACAGACCTAACATCATCTAGAGCTAGCAAGTGTCGTCGAAGGGCGGACCATGTTGGTCTGGCCCTTGACTGTCTTACTGTGGTCAATATACGATATAACGGCTTGAAGAGTTTTCTTTTTGATCAACCAAGGTTTACTCAATGATCAGAAAGCCTCAGCCAACATCCTATCACATGACGATCCTGCCCAACAAGAGATCCTGTTGTACATCCTGCTTATGACTACCCAAATTGGCTACCAGTGGAAAATGGAGATATTATGTCTTGTATTATGGGCGTCATAGCATCGCATAACGGAGGAATGGAAACTACCAATAACACCCCGTCAAATTTCTATCAAATGGATGATGACCGCGATGCCACGACCACAACGACGCTTTTCTTTGTAGGCTATCATTTCAGGCGAAAAACAAAAACAATCAAAATAGGGAAACAAAAGTTTGAAGATTGATTATTAAGGACGAGATTCAAGTAACTGGAAGTGTGAAAACCGTTTATAGATCCAAGGTACTAGAAAATTAGTATTATACGTCATGCCTTAAATCGGAGTATGTTTTATAAAAATGTGCTATTAGGTGTAAGGTGTGAATTCGTATAATGAGTATTGCGAAATTAGTTTTCAAAAATAACTAGCCTAACTTGATGAAATTGATTTTTGACTTAAAAGCATTTCCTGAATTTAAATCAATATCACATCATCTCTCTTTTATTACGAAACAATACAAAATAATAATTCAAATTGAAAGTGATATTACCAGATTATAGATATCAGATAGACACAAATTATGCATCAGATGTTCATTTGCGTAGGTGATGCGAAGATCAATTTCGCTAATTTAATGATTCTGCTAATTTTTGCAATGCTCCAATATTTAAAAGTAAAATTGATGCAGCGAGTTGGCAAGTTCTTGTGAAGAACGAGATGTCTTGAAGAAACATACTTTTATGAATTATTATTTGTTGCACCTGTAGAGCTACTTCGAATTTTCCTTGATCGATCTTCTTGAGACTTTTCCTATTGCCGTGAACTCGAGCGCCACCCTTTGGATTGACGTGATATAGGGCCCACATGCCTTTCGAGTAGCCTTTAAACAGTGGAGGATGAAATGCCCAGGGGTCGTAGTGTTAACATAAATAAAACCAACAATTCACTAAAATAGCATTCCCGTCTATTGTCCAAAAATAAACATTACTTCAACACGCATAAACTCAAGGTATATACTTAAAACCTCATCTTACTGGAATGTGTCAACAATAATGAATTCCGAACGCCTTAAGCAAATTAACAACATTTCATATAAAAAGTAAAGAGAGAGATAGAGTGTGTAACGCGGTTCAGGATTACGCGTCCCGTTTATTATTATCACGACGCGCAGAAAAAATAGAGCCGTCCGGGGCTTTAACAGGATTTTTCTGCCGGGGCATGATCAGGATCTCTTCAACAGGAACGCAGTCAAGACAATGAGGGTACAAAGCTTCCAGGGATGTTTGTGACGTAGTCCGTAGGTGTCGTACCCAACCGCCTTCAGCTCTAAGATTCCAGGTTTTCTGGACTTCATCTACGCGTACCGGGTTATGGTGCCGAGACAGGTGGTTCCACCGTTTCATACCCTTATGTGGAGATATGAGCCTACCCCCTCACATAGCCAGATAACATTAAAATGATGTCAATCTAATGTCATGTCCAAAAACGTCCATATGGGTAATAACGTTAATCTAACGTTAAATAAACGATCAATCTGTATAGCAGATAACGTTACTTTCAAAAACGTTATGGTTTATGACGTTTTTGATATATCTTTTCAATATATAATCATGACTTATTTTTAACTTACTTGCAACATACTTATAAAAACGTTAGTAATGACAACATTTTTATTTGCACATATTTTACGTTTTTTTCACTTGAAAGTATCTTGATGACTTCAATATTCCTGATATTTTTGTGACATTGTATCAATCGATATTCATGTATTATTTTAACATTATTTCTACCTGAACTAATGATATCTCCAACGGTTTTGTGACGTTGAAAAAATCTAATTTTTCTATTGATCTGACAGTATTTCCAAAGTTTATTCATAGCCTAGAGACACCAATATGAACAAAAAGTTACTTAGCAACGTGAAAAAACCAAATCGCCAAACTCAGTTTTGGATTTCTGATATCTAAGAAGTTCAAAAATGAGATGAGTGATTCTGTTGTTTTCACGTTTTACAGTAACTCTTTATTCATATTCGTGTTTTTTGGTTATAAATAGACTTTACCCGAAAAAATATTATCTCCAATGAGAGGAATTTAGGATAAAGGGGCTAAAAAATGAAAAACTGCATTAGAAAATAAAATATCTCTTTATTTAAAAAACAAACACAAAATATATATTCTGCATAACATAAAAAAAACAAACATTCTTACCATAAAACTGAACATTTTTCTCCAAATAATTAACATAAAATTTTATACCAAATAAACATTTTCTGGATCCCAGTATGATTCTAGAAAAAGAGAGAAACAAACTATAAAAGGTGATGACAAAATGTTATAAAGAAAAATAGAGTGAATAATGTTCTATACAGAGACTCAATTTTCAGGTTAGACGTGTACGAAGAATTGGACATAGGCTTGTTCTGAAAATGTGATTAAGTACTTGTCCTTGATACAGCGTACAAAAAAAATGTTGATTACCACCAAGCTGTAAGTTCGTGTGAAGCTTATCGGTGACGAGCGAAACCATCTCTCTACGTGGAAAAACTTTGTCCGTGGGAGGTTTTTCTTCGGCACCTCGGAAAATATTTCGATGTTATGATTTTAGGTTAAGTCTTCCAGGAATGCTTAGCTAGGTGTAGTCATGTGTCAGTATAACTTTGTCCGACAAGAATATAAGTTACTTCCACCTTGTGGGTATACATATAACCTAAAATGATGACATCGAAATATTTTCCGAGGTGCCGAAGGAAAACCTCCCACGGACAAAGTTTTCTCACGTAGAGAGGTTGTTTTACTCGTCACTGATAAGCTATTTATACACGAACTCACAGCTTGATATGGTAATCAACTTTTTTTTTGTTCGCTGTATCAAGGACTATTGGATGATGGCCTCTCATCTATCGGTCTTAAATATTTTCAACGATGCAACCTTGCCGCTTCTATTAGAAAGCACCACGAAATTTCAAATTTTGGATATTTCCAATCAATTAATTCTCGCAAAACCACTGGTAATAGATATAACAATGTATATCGAATGTTGAGACTGATAGAACAGAACATTATAACTCAAGTAAATAAATCCTCCGAACAATCATCTCACATTCTCCGTGAAGGTCTGAAATACTATATGGTAGAGTAGTGAAAAATCTCAAAAGATCCAAATGCTTTTAGCCTAAAGTATAGTGATCCATTGAAGAGTCGATTTTTTTTATGGTATAATATGACTGATGAAATTTTAGTTTATATGTTTAGTTAGATCCTCAATTAACATCGGGACTTTTAACAAAAAAACCGTTGTGGACCCATGTTTATATTATATCAATGTTTTTTTTTTCTCAAAATTAGTCACTCTTTAAAGTTTGCCAAACATTTACACCCGGTATATTGACACCTCCATTATATTGATATATTATCATATAATTATGAAAGAACTTATTTTCCTGATTTCAAAAATATATAGTTTGATACCTTCCTGATGAGTCGTTCAGGAGATATTCAAGTTTAAAAATGTTTGAAAATTGAAATTCACATGCCTGTTGCTATGGAAAAAATGATACAATCGTGATTATATAGATTGAATCAATAGAAATGAGGTCAAATAACTTCATTTTCTGGATGTTACTCCAAATATTCACCAGTTAATAAATGTGTGCAACTTCATCCATGGCAACCGGGATTTCAATACCAATTTTAACACATTTTTAAACCTAAATATCTACTGAACGACTCATCAGAAAGATATCAAACTATATATTTTTGAAATCAGGAAAATAAGCTCTTTCATAATACATGATAATATAAATCGAAAAAAATGCTACTTTTGAAAAAATATTGACATTCCGATAGTCTTTTGTTTTTTTTGATAGGATTTTTGAAGAGTTCAGATGAATATCGAAGACTTTCATATTCACAAAATTTTCATATCTCCATAGATAACGCCGCTAGCATATTGATCAATATATCGATACCTCAAAGCGCAAAAGTGCTTTGTCCAATCTTTGTGATTACATAGTAGGAAATCGCAAAATAAGTTGTGTTTATATGTATCTTGCATAACTAAAAGTGAGTTTTTGTTTTATTTTCGGGGCTCAAGTCATAATTTAATGCTTAGGAAAGACATTCTGAAAATGTAAAAAATTGAAAAAAAAAAAGAAGTGACTATCTGCTTTTTATTACCAAAGAAAGCGATCGGTATAATCTAAAAAATATTCCAAAAACAATCGAAACTCCAAAAACACTTGTTTATCAGATAAGAGTCAACAAGCCAATGTGGAGATAGCACCCAAACGCACCAGATAAACAAAATTACAGTTTGTAATAACGAATTCAGTGTTGTCAATAGTCTCAATTTCGAAAAATGTGGACATAGCACCTTTGCGCTTCTAGGTATTGATATACGGAATGACCCTGTACTAACGGACTATGAGATTTATATATTGTTAATAATACAATATAATATAATTTCATCGTAGTCAATAAGACTCAAAAACATTTGATAGATTCCTCTTTTTGGTAGTCGAAATGCCTTTTAAAATCACCAGCCATAGAGATACATTTTTCGAGAAAAAAAAAAAGAATAACCAAAATCCGTTTTTGCCCAGTTGACCAAAACATTGATTTCTTTGTCATTTTCTGATTTTTTAAATGATTTATTTGCTTGTCATACAGCTATGGTCAAGTTGTATGGAAATTGGAAAGGGCCTCAAATTTATTGAAACTCTGATCTGATGATGAGAAATAATCGTACATTCAAGACCTTCAATCCAATTGTCAGTTTACATGTCGTGGCAGTTTTTTAAAAAAAATAGTTGTGTGCCTTTTTGTCACGTTTGAGAAAACGGTACTACTTAAAACTATTTTCTGTGCAACTTTTCATAAAAATGGTAAGCCCCATTCAAAAAAGGGGCAAAATGTATGTACTTCCTAAAATTTTTATAATAATAATTGAACAAAGGATAGTCTAGCTATGAAATTTTGAACTTGACAAAAATGACATTTTTGAAGAATTCATGCTTAAATTTTGTTCATCTTTTGAATGGTGCTATCCATTTTCATAAAAATTTACACAGAAAAATATTTTGAGAGGTATCCGTGTTTAAACGTGACAAAGGGGCACAAAACCATTTTATGAAAAAAAAATCGACAAGGTACGTAAACTGACAAATGGATTGAAGTTCTTGAATGCACCATTACTTCTTAGATAACTGATGCAGGATCAGAGTTTAACCAAATTTGAGCCCTTTTCTATACATCTGACCATACCCATAGGTACATTTGAAAATTTAAATTTTCAGAAAACTATAACAATAGTTTACCTCTGACACGCGAATAAAGGAAGATTTGATTAGCTAAATTTGTTTTTTAGTCATATTTCTGATGAATAATTTAGCTTTTCTTTACAAAGGAAGTAAAAATAGAATACATTTATAGACAATCAATAAAAATGTAAAAGGAAATTTGATTGAAGCTGGGTAATCTCGTGGGTAATTCAAAAAACAGATGATCAACTCACCACGTTCCCGGCGTCTCCTGACTGGCTCATCTTTCGTGCAAGGCAAGGTGGTAGGTAATGTGTAGGTATGTACACAGAAAATATCTAGAATTGTGAAAAACGAAATAGATAATAATCTCAGTTCTAATTATATCCAGAATTTTCATTGGTAACTCTTGCCTTGTAGTTTTTAGAGCTTCAATAGGTATTAAAAAAAACAGAATCCCCAGAAAATACCTATACAATGTGCATCAGATCAAGTCGGCACTATTGCAAACTTCATTATTATTGCAGCTACGATGATGTTTAAATCAGCAAACTAGTAGGATTAATTCTGCTGATTAATAGTCAATGGCAACCATTATTCAGTTGTTTCACTATTTGGAATTCTTTAGAGAATTTTTATATCTAAAATTTTCTGTAAATAAGTGCAAATGAACTTTTTTACTGAGAAAATTATTCACTACTGTGCAAAAATATACTCAATATCTCATTTAACAACATACAACAATACATTTTATGAGATAAATCGAAAATGCGATGTTCAATTCTTTTTCTATTTTCACCATTTCTATCAGCAGAAAAAATCCTAGGTACTATAGTTTGCTGATTTATACATCATCGTAGCTGCAATAATAACGGCGGAGTTAGCCATAGTGCTGATTGAATCCGAGACACGTACCCTGGGGTTATAGTATACTTAATAATTGTAAGATACCTAACTGCCCAACTAAATCCGTTTTAAAATTTTTATTACTGAATAATAATTATTGAATAATGGCAAAATACCCCTATCTATCAAAATATAACGTGACTAATTCAAAATAGATTTTAAAACGACAAAAGGACGCCATTAACTATCATTGCATCATCCGTGTTCTTAGAATATTGAATAAGATTTGACTAGGCGTGAAACAACAACGTTTATACTATAACAAATGGTCACTTTTGAGATCAATCCATAAATGGTGAAACGATAACTATGTGTGAGAAAACTCACCTATTAAGTATATGGATTATTTAGCCTTTGGCTTGATTCAATACGGAGAAAACAGTACTTGAACAACTTGCCGTTTCGAAAACTTGTTCGATACTGCCTGCAGTGCCTGCCTTCCTGCCTAACTGCAAAAAATATTTCAATAAGGAAAGTGTTTTTCAAAAGCTCTTTGTGTTTTGTGTGAAACTACCTGGCCTGGTCATAAACATTCGACCATAGATATAAAAATATATATGCATCCGATCTTTTCCCGATAAAGAACGTCTCTGTGTCCTGGCTTTGGCTTGGGTAGCGTTTTTAAAGAAATTATTTCTGAAAGTTTGTATATGCCTATTTGGAAATTGATTCACTCTTTACATCCGAGCCTCAAATTGTTCTTGAATTGTTATGATGATTATTAATTATTACTAGCTTACCTTGAAAAACTCATCCACAGTTTGTTGACACAACAAACATTGCACGCTGCACGCACAATCAACACAACCAGATTGACATTAATGTCAAGTTCTCAATGCACACTTAACGCCACCACTTATGACACACCCGCCGAATTCAAAAAGGCTTTGAAAATATCAGGATTTGTAACAAATAAATTGATCATAGAAGACAACGTCAGAAATATGTTATCATAATGTCAACAATGATAACATATCAAAAACTAACATCAGATAGATGTTATAAAAAACATATCATGAAAAATATCAACTTCACGATATCAGAAATTATAACGTTAGAAGTATTGAACCAAAACGACGACATTTTGATGGTGTTATAGAAAACATTGCGATATGACGTTTTTTAACGCCATTCTGACAATTCAAAAAAATATTAGGAATACTCATATTTTTTTAACGTGATTTAGACAAAGTGTGTTATGTGGGCTGTAACATAATCCAGCCCGATAGGCCTTGTCTCCACCCTAGCATTCTATGTCTGAGCGGAACAAAGGAGTGCAACCCTGTAACATGAGCCAGCCTGCTGCACCCCCAAGCGTCCATAATCAGGCAGGACACTTTCAGGCCATCTGTGTGTATAAGCGGAACAAAGGAGAGCGACCCTGTAACATGAGCCAGCCCGCTGCACCTCTAAGCTTCCCTAGTCACACAACATTCTAAACCATTCACACAACCTGTATCCTTACCATATGCATACCCTCCTTCTGGTGGGGTTACGGGGAGCTGAAGGTGGTGGAACTACCTTACCTTGTCAGGAGCTGGTTGCTGGCTGCTGGTCGGTGGATTAATGGCCGGACTCACTGGTGCGTCGCCTCAAATACACTCCTGAGCCAGTCCCCACAGCTCATCACGAGGGCTGGGGAATTGCGCGTGTTTTGCCTACGTTTGGTACTGGCCTGGGTTCTTTCGTTGCTAATAATCTACTTTTGTCCTGGATATTGATTGATAAAATGTTGATAATACATGGTGCGAAGATTCAAATTGCAGAATAAAATTCCCGGGAATTTGTTATGTCGTTACACACCTCTCTCTCTTTGACAAAAATATTTAACCCTTAAATATTTTACATTTGTAATGTGTCTGAAGACCCCCTTACAGACAACCTATATATGAAACAAATTAGTTCTCCTAGTGTCTTCTTCATCAGGCGTTCTGGGGGTACCAGGCGTGGTTGGCTCCGAGTCCGTAGGTCCAAGTCTAGGAATGGAGCCATCCATCTGAACAGAATTTAAAAAAAAATGGTTAATTGGCTGGTTTGAGATCCTATTTGTTTGGAGTGGGTGATAATGTGGTCAGGTGAAGTTTCCGCATCCGGATTCGGTTCCAATCCCACGACACGGTATACAGCTTTCGGAGGATCCAATTCTCGACCAAAATTGAGAAAAGCGGGTGAAAATCCGGTGGAATCTTGTCTGAAACTATTGAGGGCGAACACTAAATCGGCCAGGTGTGCATCTCATTTCCGGTGATTGTCGTCACAGAACTGGGCAATCATGGTCTTGATCATTTTATTAGTGCGTTCTACAGGGTTCGCCTGGGGTTTGTAGACAGGGGTCAACCGATGAGTAATCCCCATTTCCTGTAGGAGTTCCTTGAACGGTCGTCCGGTGTATTGCGTCTCATTGGGGGGGACATCCAAACTTCGTGACGATCTGTTCGTAGAGAGCTTGTGTAACTGCCCGGAAAGTTGCTTGACGGATCGGACGACATTCTACCACCCACTTGGTAAAACGATCCTGGATTATAACTAGCCAGTTATTTCCTTTTGAAGATCGTGGTAGTGGTCCTATCAAGTTGGTAGTGACAGTTTCCCATGGACTTTGGTTACGAGATGGTTGCATGTTGCCAGGCGTCTGCTGCTGGGATGGTTTGTAACGTTGACAGGAAACACAACTTCTTACATGCCTGGCTTTGTCCCTCATCATTCCAGGCCAATTATATTTGCGACATATTCTGGCGGTGGTTTTGGCGATGCCACGATGTCCGGCCAATGGTGAATCGTGATTTTCTTCCAGAACGGCTTTTCGGTAAGATTTTGGTACGCAAAGTTGCCATGAATCCGTCATCTCATTCTCGGTGAGGTCAGTCAGGTCCCGGAAAGGTCGATACAACTGACCATTCCGGGTGCAAAAGTCAGGGTGGCTGGTTGGGTCACCTTCCACGGCTGCTTTTTTGGCGGTGTACCACGAACAAGGCTCAAAATTGCTCACACTCAGTAGCGGCTCCAGCTCCTCGTATTCGTCGTAGGCCAAGGGGTCTCTGGAGAGCGTATCGGCAACTTTATTGAACACCCCTTTTTGGTACTGGATTTTGAAGTCCAACTGTTGCAGATAGACATTCGAACGAGCCAGTCTTCCGGAAGGACTTTTGATCGAGTGTAGCCATTTCAGACTCTGGTGATCGGTTACCACAGTGAAGTGATATCCTTCTAAGTAAAGCCTCATTTTCTCGATGCCCCACACGATTGTCAAGCACTCTTTTTCAGTGACCGAATACTTCTGTTCCCCTGGACTTATACTTCGGCTTGCATATGCAATCACATGATCGCCGTCAGAATTGTGTTGAATTGAATCTGCTCCTAAACCACTATCGGATACATCGGTTTGCAACACGAATGGCTTTGAAAAATCCTGACAAGCCAGTATTGGGGCTTCGGTTAGGCATATCTTCAGAGTGTCGAAAGCTGCTTGCTCGGTATCAGTCCATGTCCATTGATTTCCTTTCTTCAGCAATCGGTTAAGAGGGCTGGCCTTTTGAGAAAATGGACAAAACGTCGATACCACGAAGCTACTCCTAGGAAGCGTCGTAGGCTCCGGATGTTAGTTGGGGCAGGGATATCTCGTATTGCGGCAACTTTGTCAGGAGTGACCAAATGTCCCAGGTAACGTAATGATCTTTTTCCAAATTCGCATTTCTCAGGATTTATGCGTAGATTGGCGTTGCGCAGGCGTTGGAATACTTTCCTCAGATTGTTCAGGTGTTCTTCAAAGGTTTCTCCCAGGATGATGATGTCATCTAGGTGAGCAAAGCAGAAAGGATCCAGTTCCGGGCCAATGATTCGGTCCATTAACCTCTGAAATGTGGCTGGAGCGGAGTGCAAACCAAAGCGCATCACTCTGAACTCGAACAAACCAATTCCGGGTACAGTGAAAGCTTTCGGCTTTCTTCGTTCGGCAAGGGGAACCTGCCAATAGCCCTGCTTTAGGTCAATGCTGTCAGCTTATCCAGGATGGCGTTGATGTAGGGTAGCAGATATGCATCTTTTCGGGTAACTGAGTTTACCTTTTGGCAATCGATGCAGAACCAGTATTTTCCATCCTTCTTTTTGACCATCACCACTGGTGAGCTCCATGGGCTGCTGGATGGTTCGATAATCTAACATCTGTCTTACTTCAGTGTTGATTACATCTTGCATCTTGGGGTTCTGGGGTCGGTATCGTTGCTTGATGGGTTCTGTATTGAGCAAGTGTATGGCGTGCTCTACCAGGGGTGTGGTACCGGCGATTTTCTGGATCTTTGCCAACTCATGATTCAGAAATGTCTGCAACCGGGATTCTTCAGTAAGTGTCGATTCCACATAAAGGTTTGTTTGGATCTGGCCAATGGGGCTGCATGATGCAGTGAAAGGCAACATCTGATCCTGCAGGAAGACTTTTCCAGAGGCCAAGTCGAGTCGGAAATGTTGTCTGGCTAATATATTCATGCCCAGTACCATGTCAGAGGTTAGTTGTGGCAGGTGACTGATTGTTTCATGAAAGGTGATTTTTTCAATCGTCAATGGGATGTGGTAGGCTTTGGTGATAGGGATGATGCCTCCATCAGCCACTTTCGCACTCTGTACCACTGGATCGGCTTCTGGATACCCTTGATACTGGCACATGTTGGCAACACTATCTCCCAAAAACGAATTCGCTGCTCCAGTATCTATCAGGGCTAGGAACGGGGTGTCGTTGAGGAGAATGTGCACATGTGGTCGCACATCGTGTGATCTGGCTGGATTCATCGAGGTGTTATGAGGTAGGGGATGCTGACCCGATCTCGGGCTAGAGCGGCATCTCCCTAGTTTCCCGAGCGGCCGGAATGGTTGCAGGAGCAATCTCTGGACATAATTCCTTGTTTCCCACATCTGGAACCGAAAAGTCTGGTGGGATTTTGGCATCGTGTTCTTATGTGTCCCTCTTCTCCACATCTCCAGCATACGCTTGAACGTAACCAATTACCAGACTCAGTGGCTTCCTGTTGACGGGGCTGAGATGGACTGTTGTTGGTTCCTGGCGTTCTGGACGTCGTGGCAGGTCTATTGTTCAAGGAAATGTCGGCAGATGGACGATAGTAAGCTCTGGTATTCTGGCTTCTACTTCCCGGATGGTGCGGGTTAATTCCACCACACTGGAAACGTCAGTCTTCCATATATGCTGTCGGTACTCTGGCAAGAGATTTCTTTATAGCCACTGAAGTTCTTGCTCCGCCGTGAAGTTCCCATGTCTTCAAATGAGGGTTTGCAGGTCAGTGATGTACCGATGGGTTGGTTCATTAGGTCCTTGAAGACGACGGCTGATTTCGATCTCTAGGTCTGCAGCATAGTTTATTGGAAAGAAAAAGCTGCGAAAATCTTTCAGGAACTCCGCCCAGGTTCTCCAATGGGACCGGTAATTACGATATCAGAGCGAAGCATCTCCTTCTAGCAATACAGGCATATGTGGAAGTAACTGGTCGATCACAATCCCCTGGAAATCACATATTTCGTGAAGTTGTTCGATAAAAGTAATTGGGTCAGTCCTGCCATTGAAGTGAATGTTCCACTTGTGTACTTTCAATGAAGGGACATTTGTAGGGGTGACCAAGGGTGGCTGGATCGTGATAGATGGTATGGGTCTTGACATACTAGGAGCGGTGTTAGCTGGGGTCCCAAGTGGCGGATAAGCGAACGCCTGTGTGGTAACTGTGGGAGAGGCTCTGCCTACCTTTATGTGGGTAGTCAAACGCTGCCTCAAAACGTCCACTGTACCATTGGTATCCAAGCCCAAGTACATCAGCTCCACCAGCAATTCATCTTTCTTCAACGTATAAACCCAACTCACTCGACTATCAGTTGGATCGAAGAAGGTGGCACCTGAAGCGGATGTTACAGCCGGGGAAGTGGATGGCACAGCCTGGGATGTGAATGCTACTACCTGGAATGTGGTCGCCTGGGTCGTAGTTGCAGCTGGAGGGATGAGAAGCGGGTCACTGGCGCTGGTTCTGGGAGTTCCTTCCTCATTGTCACTGGCAGGCATGCTAGAATAAGTTTTTCGTTCTCTGGGTAGATTCTCTATCGATGTGTACTGGTCTGTGTCTCACTTGAGACTCTCTAACTGGATTCACTGGTCCGTGTCTCTAGGAAAACTTTCTGTTGATGTGCACTGTTTGGTGTCTCACATCAGACTCCCTAACTCCCTTGACTGGTACTCAGGTATTGCTTTTTAAGGAGTAGGATTCATTGGTGAGGATACGATCATTCGCTCAGGTCGTTCTCCCTCGCTCTAAAAATGTTCTTGCTGTGAATGGTGGGGCGTTGGGTGGTCGCGACTGGAACATGGACGGCATTTTCCAGACGCGGTGGCCAAAAATGGAATTAGCATGCTCGAATTTGTCGAAAATGAGGTGTTACTCACTTACGAAAAGTTTTAGGCGCATGCGCAGTAAAAAATCGATGAAATATGGCTTTATGGGGTTTCTGGTGACGTACGAAACCCTTCTCGACTATTAGGAACCGAAAAATCGTGGTACTTTCAAAACTATCCGTCTGGTGGATTTGTGGTCTCGAAATTCGGATTACGAATCCCCGGTCTAGTCAAAAGCGAGTCTCATATCAATTTTCAGGTTGGCGGAGGCGCAGAAGCTTCCTTTTTCATGTGGAAACATTTTCGATCATCTGGGCGGAGAATGACTGTCAACTTCGAAACTATTGGTCAGGTCCATTCGTAGTGTCAAAATTCTGGCTCAGCATCCTCCGCTTATTCGAAAACGAGTCCCTTCTTGATTTTCAGAATGGCGCATGCGCAGAAGGAAAACTCACGAAACGACGTATCCAGGCTTCAGGAACCATAAGGAACCATCACCGTCTGGAGCGAAGAATGGCTGTTAATCTCGAGACTCTTGGCCAGGTCCATTTATCGTGTCGAAATTCGGATTCAGCATCCTCCGTTTGGTCGAAAACGAGTCGTATCTCGGGTTGGAGATTCGCGCATGCTTTCATTAAAGGACGTACGGTGTGAAAAGTTGTGAGAAAACGCGGTCCCCGCTCGGGCGCCATTTTGTCGATCTTCTTAAGACTTTTCCAATCGCCGTAAACTCGAGCGCCACCCTTTGGATTAACGTGCCTTTTGAGTAGCGTTTAAACAGTGGAGGGTGTAATGCCCAGGGGTCGTAGTGTTAACATAAATAAAACCAACAATTCACCAAAATAGCATTCCCGTCTATTGTCCGAAAATAAACATTACTTCAACACTCATAAACCCAAGGTTTTTACCTAAAACCTTATCTTACTGGAATGTGTCAACAATAATAAATTCCGAACGCCATAACCAACAACATTTCGTATAAAAAGTAAAGAGAGAGATAGAGTGTAAAACGCGGTTCAGGATTACGCGTCCTCGTTATAATCATCACGACGCGCAGGAAAAATACAGCCGTCCAAGGCTTTAACAGGATTTTTCAGCCGGGGCATGATCCGAATCTCTTCAACAGGAACGCAGTCAAGACAATGAGGGTACAAAGCTTCCAGGGATGTTTGTGACGTGGTCCATAGGTCGTACACAAGCTCTAAGAATCCAGGTTTTCTGGATTTCATTTACGCATACCGCGTTATGTTGCCGATACAGGTGGTTCCACCATTTCATACCCTTATGTGGAGTCATGAGCCAGCCCGATCAGCCCTTGTCTCCACCCTAGCATTCTATGTCTGAGCGGAACAAAGGAGTGCAACTCTGTAACATGAGCCAGCCCGCTGCGCCCCCAAGCTTCCCCAATCAGGCAGGACGCATTCAGGCCATGTGTGCGTCTGAGCTGAACAAAGGAGTGCAGCCCTATAACATGAGCCAGCCCGCTGCACCCCCAAGCTTCTCTAATCAGGCAGGACACATTCAGGCCATGTGTGTGTATGAGCGGAACAAAGGTCGAGCAACCCTGTAACATGAGCCAGTCCGCCGCACCCCTAAGCTTCCCTAATCAAACACTCCAATCACACAACATTCGAAACCATTCACACAACCTGTATCCTTACCATATACCTACCCTCCTTCTGGTAGTGTTTTCAGCGTTACGGGGAGCTGAAGGTGGTGGAAGTACCTTACCTTGTCAGGAGCTGGTTGCTGGCTGCTGGTCGGATTAATGGCCGAACCCATAGGTGCGTCGCCTTAAATGCACTCCTGAGCCAGTCCCCACTAGAAGCACATCACGAGAGCTGGGGGATTGCGCGCGTTTTGCCTACGTTTGGTAATGGCCTGGGTTCTTTTGTTGCTAATAATCTACTTTCGTACCGGATATTGATTATTAAAATGTTGATAATACATGGTGCGAAGATTCAAATTGCAGAATAAAATTCCCGGGAATTTGTTATGTCGAACCGGAAAAAGAACGGGTTTGATTGACTGATTAATAATAAAGTTATCGGAAAATTAAAGTAACTACGTTACACACCCTGTACATTATTACATATTCAGAAAAAACTCATTTCTCTGATTTTAAAAGTTTGAATACGTTTAAATTGAAAAAGCTTGCAGAAAATAACAATTTCTTGGTCTACTATGACGATTTAATTATAAATTTCAAACTGGATTTTCAAAGGTAATCTCTCAAGTACTCAGGTGAATTACGTTTACTTGATGACCGACGTGGATTGTTAGTAGTCTGTTTACTATCCTACATGCCAGAAACGGTCTCATCTACCTGAGCTTCAGCTAGTAGATTATTACCTTCAATATCGTTAGTCTCTTTAGCATTGGAAGTTTCTGAGGAAAGTTCGATTGCAGTTTCTCGTGGATCACTAACCAATGAAGGATGATTAGTTTTTTGATTTGATTCTCCGTCGATGTCGTTATCAACAAAGAGATATTGTCATGTGAATACGAACGGAGCAAAGGAACATGGAGTAAATCAACCCACCCAAACGGACGACGTACAACCAGGCCATGCTTACTCGGCACTTTTCTGGTATAAATAGAAGCCCGATACGCTCATCAAATGGTTGGAAGAAACGTGATTAACTCCGATCTTCCTTCCCACGAGCAGTGCCAGTCGCAAGACAACAAGTCCTCTCGTATTCACTTTACACTTCTGCCCCCACAGCGAGTCTACTGTTGGGACCCGGACTGGCCAAGGTCCAACATGCTCATCACACTGTGTGTGCTGTAGGCTGTATTTGGAGAGACAATAGATGTTGTGATGTGCTGCCCTAGTTTCACTCTCGACTGACGGCTACGTCCCTGGAGCACGATAGGTGGGGGTCCAGTCGAAGGCTCAATCCTACGCCTATCGTGACATTTGGTGGAGGCGCCTCACGATCACTCTCGCACGCTTAGCGAGTACAGAGGGCCTACAAAGGGAGTGCAGAGTTCAGAGTGCACAAAGCCTACAAAATGAGAGCAGTATGACCTGTGGTCCAGGAATAGAGATGATGAGGCAGAGAAAGAGATGTGGTGTACAATTTGTAGAGGCACAAAGATGGGAACGTATTGAGTGCAGAGCATCTGGTAACACTTGTTCCGATTGACTCGGATTCATATTTCTTGTTTCAAGGGCTAAATTGATAGATTTCCATATAATTCCGTTATATCTTTCCACCTGACCATTTCCTGCTGGTCTATATGGTGTGGTCTTGCTATGAGCGACTCCATGAGATTGTAGGAAGCTCACTACTTCATGGGACATAAAAGAAGAACCTCTATCGGAATGTATATATGCTGGCATGCCTAAAATGACAAAAAGTTGTCTCAAACATTCAATGACGGTTGCACTAGTGATGTCAGGACAAGGAAATGCAAAAGGATATCTCGAGAATTCATCTACCACAGTGAACATATACCTGTTTTTTGTAATACTAGGTAAAGGGCCTTTCAAGTCAATATTCAAACGTTCGAAAGCAATTGTGGCTTTTATCATATGACTATTTGAATTTTTGCAAAATCTTGGTTTCAATTCTGCACAATTTGGGCATGCAGACGTCATTTGCTTGATATAATTCAGCGAATAAGGTAGGTTGCGAATTCGAATGAAATGATACATTCTTGTTATCCCAGGATGACACAGATCTTTATGTAACTTAAACAGTAGATTACTGGAGTTGATTGATGAACAGATTCTAGATAGGGCATCAGCAATAGTGTTTTCCTTGCCAGGTCGTTAAACAATATCGTAACTGTAACAGGAAAGTTCTAAGCGCCATCTTGATATCTTTTCGTTCTTTATCTTACTAGAATGTTTGGTATTGAACATGAAAGAAACTGCTTGTTGATCAGTGACCAGTTTGAAATGACGACCCAACAGAAAATGTCTCCATTTGCGTGATGCTTCTACGCATGCATAAGCTTCTTTTTCAATGGATGAATGTTGTCGTTCAACATCAGACAAAGCTCGTGAAAAAAATGCTATAGGCCTGCCCAGTTGACTAAGAGTAGCAGCTATACAATAATCGGAAGCATCGGTTTCAACGGTCAGTATTTCATTAGACTCTACAGCCCAAAGTAAAGATTTGGCAATATCTGCTTTCAATCCCTCAAAATATTGAACTTGTTTTTGAGATAAAGGGAAGGTTTTACAAATAACCAAGCTTTGAATTTTTTCAGAAAATTTATGAATCCACTTAGAATAGTGAGAGAATATACCCAATATTCTTCGAAGTTCATTGGTGTCTCGAGGTACTTGAAGATTGAGAAGTGGCTCCAATCGTTCTGGGTCCGGTTTCATGGTTCTGTTTTTAATTTTGTATCCCAACAGATTGGTTGAATTTTTGTTGTATTGACATTTTGCTTCATTCAATGTCAGATCATATTTATTGACAGCATCTAGAAATTGTTGTAGATTCTTGTCATGAGTCTCTTGACTCTCGCCGCACACTGTAACGTCGTCTAAATATGCAAAAACTCCTTTCAAACTTTTCCTCCGTATGATTGAGTCGATTACTCGATGGAAACATGAAACGCCATTTGTCACACCAAAAGGTACTCGACAAAACTGATACAAACGATCACAGGCTTCAAATGCTGTGAATGGCTTTTCATTTTCTCTAATGGGAATTTGATGATATGCACTTTTCAAGTCTATTGCACTGAAAACTTTGAACTGAGAAACTTTTGACACAATTGCTTCTATGTTAGGCAAAGGATATTCATCTAGTTGAGTGAATCTGTTTATCGTTTGTGAGTAGTCTATAACCATTCGACGCTTGTGATGTTCACTTCGTGTTACCAAAACTTGAGCTATCCAGGGTGATGATCTTTCTTCAATGATTTCTTCTGCTAAGAGTTTCTGGATTTCTTCATTAATGAAAGCTTGATCGTTTCCTGAGTGTCGTCGTGATCTGATTGCTATGAGCTTACAATCATCTGACAAATTTGAAAATAGAAAAACTGGTTCAATGTTTGCTTCTATGAGACAGCATATTGACAAGGGAGGCCTCTGGCCACTCAAAGATACATCCACACAACTATGCTGCTTCATTATGTCATGTCCAATGATTATATCTGCACATAATGTAGACAGAACGAAGATCTTGAAGCTCGTATACGTTTCATTGAGCATATGCAAGTTCCCCATACAATAACCTTGAACCGGAAAGGAACATGATGTTGTTGCCATAGAGACTTGACCATGACTTGGATGTATTTTTAGATTATTGCTCACTGCAAAGTTATAATCTAAAAAACTATCCGAACTACCTGTGACAATCGAAGCTTTTGCTGCTATAGTGTTGAATTTCACTTTGACTTCAGCTTTGGATAAACTTATTGATACTGATTGATTTTGGTACAGAAACAATAGCTTGTGCTGAAGCTGATGTTGATTTTAGCTTTATATATTTTGATTTTATGCATACCTTTGCGATTATGTCCGGGTTTTTGACAGTAGTTACAGGTTGAATTTCTAGCTGGGCAAATGCTTCGAGGATGTTTAGAATTTCCACAGAACAAACATTCTTCGGGTAAACATTTAATTGTTGTAGACGACAGTTGGGATTCATTGACAGTTTCAAACGTCGATATTGCATTGGCACTATTTTGGCTGTAATATACATCAGACTGCTTTTTGGCTTCTTCCAGAGTGAGGGACAGAGTGATAGCTTGTTCCAGTGAATGAATATTTTGTTCGAGAAGACGTTGACGAATTTCATTTTGTATTATTCCTACGATGAAAGCATCTCGGATGAAGTCATTTTAATTCTGTTCAGCCGTTACAGATTTGACATTGCACTTCTGACTGAGGATCTTCAGTGCTTGAACATACTGATCGATAGTCTCAAAAGGAATTTGTTTTCTTGTTGCTAATAAATGACGCGCAAATACCTCGTTAGCTGGTTTGACGTACAGGTCTTGCAGAATTTTCGTAGCTTCTTCGAAACTTTGACACTCGTTAATATACTCATAGATATTATGGGATACAAAGTTCGTAAGTAGCTTCAGCTTTGCACCATCATCTAATTTGTTGTCATTGTCACTGATTTCTAAATAATTCTTGAATGTTCGAAACCAATGACAACACTCTTTTGCAGCAGTATTGTTGTTTGAGTCAGCCTCAAACCTTTCCGGTTCCAAAAACTTGTCCATTGTTTCGTTTTAGTTATTTTACTTCTGTTTAATAAGGATAGTAAAAAGACTACTAACAATCCACGTCGGTCATCAAGAAAACGTTATTCACCTGAGTACTTGAGAGACTACCTTTGAAAATATGTGGGGGAGAATGTGCTATAGTTCATAACGCTTTGTATATAATTACCTGAACTTGTTAACCTTAATGTCACTGTCATTAATCTGTTAGTGAGCATTTCTGTTTGATAAATTGTTATATGCAAAACCTTCACAAGTATAGGCTAATTATATGTATACAAAACGTTATGACAAAATTGTTTTGCATCTAACATATTATCAAAATATGTTATCAGGTCATCATGTCATCAACATAAAAATCATTCAATATAATAGAAGATGAACGAGGAAACTTATCTTGATTATCATAACCTAGTTGCTTCAGACATCTCATTGACAAAAACGGAGCACTTTTGGTTCCATAGGTAACAGTATTCAGTGTCTTGCTTGTAATGGGCAATTTGCACATTTTTTAAAAATATGAAAAATATAAGGATTAGTAAGTACTGATGCCATTGATGTTTAAAAAATCAACATATCAATGTTGTAATAACCGATTAAAGTGCGCCAATCAACATCCACTACTTCACAGAATAGATTACCTCTCTCCGTCTGGCTTATTGCCTATAATAACTCTCTCTCTCTCGAGGAGGTAAAATAGCGCCGCCCCGTTTTTAATCATACAGTGAAATTTGCGTTTTCTTTTTCATCAATTGAGTTAATTTTTGGTCTTCAGTCAAAAAATTCAAAAGACAAGTCCACAGGAAATACAAATGATAGAAGAAATGTGTCATTCTTCACCAAAAGGAAAAATTAATTCGCTGATGAGTTTCAAATACTATGTAGAATACGGATATGAAGTTTCAAGTAAATTGAAAATGTTTGCAAATTGTCCATTGACTAAGTTGAATCTTCTCTTTACAATATTTTTTGAAATTGTCCATCATCAGGGTGTACTAAGACACACCTATACATTTTCTCTATATCTGAAACTTCTACATACTTATGACATCTAAACCGCAATAAGATGTAAAATATGTCATTCTGAATCAGAGGGCCTGAATATTGGATTGAATTTAAGGATTCTCCTGATGTAGTTATAGCCGTTCCATCGAAAACAACTTTCAACTACGTTGTCAGGCTGAATATCTTGACTCATGTGTCCAAGTTCTTCATATTCTTTGATAAATGAAACATATTTCCGTTTGAATTGAATGTCTTTTCGAAAACGCGATTCCAAACTGAACAATCTTCTGATAGCTAGAAGTTTTGAATCTCCATGTTCATAAGGCGAAGACTTGAAAGGTTTGCGTACCACAAACTTGCCATCTTTGTTTCTTGAGACCGTTTTAACAAAATGCTCTTCATAAATCTCGTTGTCTACAGAAAGTGGACTTTATGAATCTAATTCTTCCATTGCCCAAAATTTTTGAATTTCTTTATGAGGAATATCATCTCTCAAAAGAAAACACTGAATATTTGATTTTTGATTGACAAAACTTCCTGCCATCACTTAGCCAAAACATGTATTTTGAAGCACCGGCCTATTCTTTCCAAGAAGAAGAATCAAGATTTTACATAAGCGGCTTGTAATGAATGAAGTTTGACTTCCCGAGTCTAAAATTGCTCTAGCTGTGTGGAGTCGGCCTTTTGAATCAACAACGTGAACTAGTGCTGTTGATAAAAGCACATCGTTTTTTGTTGACAAACTTGAATAATTGACCACAACTTCATTTGAATTTTGATTTTTTGATAAACGCAAATCTTGACTTGAATTTACAAAATCGTTGCTGGGGCTTTGAGATGCAGACTGGAGATTGTTGTTTTCTTTGCTTTTTCATTATACTCTTATGATGTAAAATCTAATGAGTTGCCTTGTCTTGGAGATGAGCTGATTGAGTTTGTTGCTTAGTGATTTGATGTGTGTAATACACTGTAATGGAAAGGAAAATCTTGGAACTGTTTCCTCAGTCTGACCATGACCAATCCATATACGTTTCGTCCTACTAGGACTCATCAGTATGGCTATGGGTCTAAGTCAGACTGAAGAGAACAGTTCCAAGTGGGTTAGTGTCGAGCTGACAAGTAAATGAAATGTTAACTGTTGTAGTACATAGCGCCATCTATCGGCAGGATTTGTCAATCTTAGGATAGAAATTCTCATCAATCCAGTGAAAGACTACTACCATTGGTCGCCATGTCGTCTACAACAAGTTCGTGGATAATCCTCCCGGTGAAAAAGGGAAAAAGGAAAATCTTTCGCACTGATATCGGTGGTAATCGTATGGCATCTGATTGTGAGGATGAAGACATTGGCTGAGACTGAATTTCATTTGAAGAGCTGGTACTTATTAAATTATTACTAATTTTGTCAGTGAATATTCTCCTTTCGATGTAATTTCTGTATACTGATCAAAAAAATCTATTCTTTGTGTATATTGTTCTTGCAAATCGTCTTTCAGGAAAACCTCTTTAATTTTAAGTTGAATTTTTTCAAATTCATCAATGATACATACAAACTTGTCAGATCTATATTGTAGGTCAAAGATCGCCTGTTCTTCAATTGTCATTCCACTTGAACAATGGCCGATTGCACCAACCAATTTTGAGGATACTTAACGCTAAGGAACCCTTAACTTGACTGTTTTGCATGTAAATATGTCAAGTTAAGGGTCCCTTAGCGTTAAGTATTCTCAAAATAGGTTGGTGCAATCGGCCATAAGACTCGTAGATCTTCTCATAGAATTTAGCGAACCATGTCAACTTCTGCTTGACTGACGCACGCTTGCGTATCAATATTTTCATATCAGGATCCATGATGTATGAAATTCAAAACAGAGAGTAGACCTTGCTATATGAAACTTTATGAAATGAGCTATCGGTTCAAAACAAATGATTTGCGAAAAATTGCAGCCTACCTATTTATCTTCCCAGTTGGCTTCAATAAGATGGACTGCGGCAGCACTTGTAGTCTTTGGCGATGAGTGATAGAGTAAAGTTCCGTTTTGACACTTAAAAGTTTCAAGAGAACGCCACTTTATTTTTATAGGTGTAAACAAAGAAACCTTTTGTGAAGCAATTCAAACAATTCTCAAAACACTATGATCAACATTTGTTTACAGTTATGTAAAAATGTTGAACAACTTTATGAAAATGTGGAAGTAAGGGTGGTTTTCACACCAACCCGGTGTATTCACTTATTTGGTGTAATACAGTTCAATAGTAAACATTCTTATAAAAAAAAAAATAAAAAGTTAACCGATAGGTACTGTTTCAAAAGAGAAAGTTATGTAATGAGAAGGATTCAGAAATCCGCAAACTAGAAAAACCGTCGATTCTAACAGTACTGTTAGAATCGACGGCGGAGCTAATGCTCTTACTATTTTATATGTATTGCGAAATTTCAATTATCTAGCCTGATGATGCGGACCAGTTGCGAAACGTTGGCTCATTGATATTGATCTTTAATATATTGTCCAAGAAAAGCTGAGAACTTTTTTCTCAACAACAGGACAATTCATGTTCGACATGAACTAAAACTACCCAAAAAAAAAAAAGAATCATCAAAAAATAAACAGGGTATTGGATATCACCAACAATAAACTTAGAACGATAAGGAAAAATGTTGATGGTAATTAACTTCGGAATTAGACACTAGTCTTTAGACTAAATTCAACTATCACTTCTTTCTATAACATCTATGATAACTACGTGTATCACGTCCTGGAAGAAGTCACAATCGGTATGTCAAAATCAGGGTATAGAGAAAATCCGATAAGTCAAAATAGAGAATGTCGAGGTTGGGGATAGGACAGAGAAAAGTTGAAAATACCTACAGCTTAACTTGGAGTAACTAAACCTAAACTAGTAGCTAGAGAAGTCCTTGTGTGTTGACAAATCCAATGTGATGGCTGACGCAAGAGCACACAAAGTGTGAAAAGTCTATCAGTGTGTCAACTATTCCAAATTGATTAATGACACCTGATAAGGGAAAAACAGATCGATTGAAAGCGTGAAGAGCATGAATCATTCAAAAAACTGACTGACAAAATCCGAATTAACGAGGTCAAAGTCTGCATAAAAGCCGAAATAAATCAAGACAATGCTTTCGAGAGACTGTAGTAAGAGGAGAGAGTACTATCCACCCGAATAGTTCACGGAATTATCCTACACGGATAAAAAATTCAGAATCAAATTAAATAAAAACAATGATAATAGACAATATTACCGAAGGGGTGAAAAAAATAAAGTGAATGGAAATTGAGCATAGAAAGGAATTGATCTGAAAAAGAAACATAGACTGAATAAACATTCAACAAAGTCATTCCTCTGCAAAAACTGACTCTTCAGAAGAAAAAACAGCAAAGGGTTTTAGATCTTTTATACGCCATTTACCACAACTAGATCCATTCTCAAGGACTAGATCATACACTACGTTTGAAAATTTTTTACGAATGGGATAATGTAAATACTAAGGGGCTAGTTTTGACGCAAACTTATTTGCAGCATTGGACAAAACCTTGTTTTTCTTCCAAACATGATTGCCAATATTAAAACAAATGTCTCTCTTACGGAGATTATAAGCCTTGGAATTTCTTTCATGGGCAGCATAAAGTTTTTTTTCGATATCAACAAAAATGTCTCTCAAACCGACAAGATTTTCTGCGTGAGTATTTCGATCACCAGGATCGAGGGCCGTATCACTATAAATGTCTGAATTCAAATCTCTATAAAATTTTCCTGACAATGAAATATGTCTACCAAAAACAAGGAATGAGAGGTGAAACTCTGGTTTGGATGGTGATCTGACCCAAATTATCGACAATGAGGAAAAGGTTATTGATTATGCAAGTCGTTCCCTTTCAGAAGCCAAAAGAAATTATTCCGTCGTCGAACGTCGATGTCTAGGAGTTTTATTTAATATTGAAAAATTTCGTCCATATATTGAGGGAGTTGAATTTACCGTCATCACCGACCATTATAGCCTGTTATGGTTGAGTTCTCTTGGAAATCTCAGTGGTAAATTGGCGTTGGTCTATGCAAATGCGTCAGCATACCTTTGATTTAGTTCATCAAAAAGGTTCTCAAAATGTGGTTCCCGACGCTTCGTCCCGTTCTCTAGTCATTAATGATGATAACATTCGTGATTCCGATGGAAGGTTGATAATGAGTTCATCTATGAATTTATCCCAAACCGTCTACCCATGCAGGTTAATCTTCCTGAATGGAAACTCTTCGTCTCTGATCCTCAAAGAAAGAAAATTATTGATTCTCTTCATAGCTTCCCCAATCGTGGTCATTTTGGATATTTTAAAACCTTGGATCGTCTCCAGGAACGTTATTATTGACCAAAAATGCACCAGGATGTCTTCAAATTTGTGAAGCGTTGTCTTGTTTGCGGTTCGCAAAAATCTTCGCATGCTGCTTCTATGGGTTTGATGGGAAAAGAGAGAAATGTCACGTATCCATTTCAAGTCATAGCTGTTGATTTAGTAGGTCCTTTTCCTGATCAAAAAAGGGTAATAAATGGATTTTTGTCGTCTCATGTGGGTTTTCAAAATACACTATGATTTTTCAGCTAAGAAGTGCCAAAACACATTTTCTTAAACAAATTCTGGATGATAGAGTTTTCTCTATTTATGGTCTACCCTCGCTTCTAGTTTGTGATAATGGAAGTCAGTTCACTCCAATATCTTTTCGAGAGCTCGGTAAACGTTACGAATTCAATATTTGTTATAACCCTCATAACTCACCACAATGCAATTTGCTCGAGAGAAATAATCGTACTATTGGCACCGTGATTCGTAGTTACATCGATTCTCAAGAAAAATGGGATCAACACCTCTCTCATATTCAATTGGCTATCAACACTTCCAAACATGGATAACCTTTTCCTCATTGTCGATAATTTGGGTCAGATCACCATCCAAACCAGAGTCACTAGCGTCACTTTGAATACAAATACGTTTGGCAAAATCAGCTTGAGAAAGTTACGGGATGATACAAGAAGATGTTTGATTTTAATAAATGAAGACTCGGCCAGATCAGACCATTTAATTGATTGACCTTCCTTTTTACCTTTGAGGAGATCGTTAATTGGAGACATAAGAGTGGATTTTTTTTTTATAAAGCGACGATACCAGGAACAAAGTCCAACAAAACGTTTGATTACAGTGGTATTCTTGGGACGAGAATATTTTACCATTGCAGAAACTTTTTCAGGATCGGTTTTTATAAAGTTCGAACACACGATATACTCAAGGAACTTCAAGGAAGTTTTGAAGAAGTCACATTTTTCCAGATTCACGGTAAGGCCTGCCTCTTCAAGTTAATTTTTGACTTCGTACAAAAGGTATAAATGATGAGAAAAATCAGAGGATACTATCAAAATGTCATCCTAATAAGTCAAAACATTTGGTTCATAACGGGGACCAAAAATTGCATCAACGAGACGTTGTTGGGTTTGAGCTACATCTCGAAGACCAAAAGGCATGGTTACAAATTAAAATAAACCTCGACCAACAACTGCAAAAAAGCTGTCTTTTCTTTGGAAGACTCGTCCAGGAAGATTTGCCAAAAAGCCTTTCGCAAATCTATAGAAGAAATAACTTTTGCATAACGCAAAGAGGTAGGGATTCGTTCAATATTTGGCAAGAGATAACTGTTGTGTAAGTTTAGTTAAGAGGACGACTATCAAAGCAGAAACGCATTTCTCCATTGGATTTCTTGACAAGAAGCACGGGTGAACACCAAGCACTTCTAGAAGGTTCGACTACCCCTAATTTCAACATTTCGTCAAGTTCCTTGTTTAAAATATTTGACATATAGGGAGACATAACGAATGGTCTTCTCTTGCAAGGAACGGCGTCGCCGGTTTGAATGCTACAGATCATTTTATCAGTTTTTCCCAATTTATCCTTGCCGGAAATTTCACCAAAAGAAGAAATTAATTTATCATCTTGCCTACGCTGGTCGATAGAAAGGTCGTCTAAAGAGAATAAGTTGTAATGAGAAGTCCCAAAATTTAAAGAAAAACCCTCCAAAACATCAATTTGACAATTATCATTCTGAACATTCCAACAATTGTCCCTGAAATTCGACACTATATCAATCTCCCTGGCAAAGTCACATCCAAAAATAAATGTTTGAGATAACGAAGGAACTACTAAAGCACTGATAATCCTACAGGAACCTTTAACGAAAATAGGCAAATCAACTCAACCCCCCACGATTTGTTTTTTTCCATCAGCAGTACGAATGTTTTTAACAGGGGATTCATAAATGTGAAGAACCAATTTTTCTAAAGCAGGCAAATCCTTGGCTTCTACCGCTGACGATGTGGCTCCAGAGTCCAATAAAACGGTAATCTCAACGTCAAACAATTTGACAACTATACAGTGCGAGTCTCTAACTTGGAATAAATTCAGTACACAAAAGACCGTTTTTTTTCAGAAATATGTTCGGACACGTCGATTAGTATTTTGAATTGCGCTCTTTTTCATGTAGAAAAATTTTATAAACTGCATAAAAATTTTATTGACTTGAATCAGATTTCTTCATTTTTCGAATTAGTTAATGTTTTTGTTAAATATCTTTTGAATGACAAGGAATAAAAACTTGAAATTTGATACGCATGTGTAACTCGATATAGAGTATATCGAGTTACACATCAAGAATAGTCATAAAAAAATTAGGGCTACCATTTAAAAAAATATTCGATGACGTCATATCTCAAATTTGGGACACACTGTATAAAATTTTTCTACATGAAAAAGAGCGCAATTTAAAATACTAATCGACGTGTCCGAGCATATTTTCGAAAAAAAAACGGTCTTTTGTTTACTGAATTTATTCCAAGTTAGAGACTCGCACTCTATGTATAGGGTCGATTATCGAGGGCCTCATCAATAAAAAGAGATGAAAGTTGATTTTGGTCAGATGAAGAGAAATTTGAGAGAGAATTTAAAAATTGAGCAACCTTGACTAGCCAACGACTCCAATCGTCCTTATCAAAACGGGTCTTAATCGGGGTTTTAACAGAAATCATTGAAACTTTTTTCGAGGCTGAAACTTATGGATCAGTGGAATTGCCTTTCGGAGACACCAATCTCACTCGTTTTTTGAACAATTTTTACAACATTTGGATTTGACATCGGGCTCACCACACCTGTAACAGAAAATATTCCTGGAAGCTCTACAATCAAAATAACTATGGTTGGGTAATCGACAATTCCAGGAGGTAACCACCTCTGTGGATTTATTAGAACTATTAAAAGGAACCTTGGAAGTACTAGGTTGATTGGAAACTTCACCAACTGATTCTTGATTGAAATGATTATTGATTGAAATGAAAATTATTGGAACGACGAGATGAATGGTTTCTAGAAGAGCAAGAAGGTCGATCTAAAGATGTATCACGAGGACTGTGCAACTCCGTGACAGTATCTCTGACTCTATTTTTATTTTTCAAATAATCAGACTCCTCGAATTTTCTACAAAGCTCTGGAAGATGGGTGACTGAAGTGATATCTTTCAAGGCCAATCTGTCTATAAAGTCTGGCAAAAGATTGTTGCGAATAAATTTAATGCTGGTGAACTCAGCTGGTGGACGGGAGAGTCTATTGAAAAGATAATCAAGGTGGGCAATGAAAACAATTGTAGCTTCGTTTCTCCTCTGTTTACGTTTTTTGATTTGGTGTCAAACTTCATCATCGATGTCATCGTGCAAGATAACTTTTATCAGGCGAAGAAGCAAGGAGGGCCAATCGTTAATGGAAGATTTGATACCACGAAACCAAATGCAAGTATCACCTGTAAAAAATCCAACCGCGGATTGGAATAAATCAAGGTCAGAAACACCACGAGCCTGAACCAACTCAGTCACTCGTTCTAGAAAAGAATGAAGTTTTTTCGGATCACCATCGAATTTCACTTGCCATTCACTTAATGGAATAATGCGACTTGCGCAGTGGACTATTGGAGCAGCGACATTTATGACAGGGTTGGTGTTGACGGGGAGTGTTTCTACTTCTGGATTTGTGGTGACTCTATTACCACCGAACAAATAACATATACAAGGCTCACTTTTCGTAAAGTAGCATCATCAAAAGCATCAAAAGACAGCCCAACGAGTCATTCGAGAGCACATCGTTTTCTTAGCATCAAACATACGTGCCGATAATTGTGAATCACGAGAAAGCGCTTCACGAGGGTTACTCCATAAGTTATGATGAATAACTGCTGTGAAGATAATTTATGAGGTGTGGTTTTTTCGTTTTATTGCAGATCTCATATTATTTTGGATGGATAGGGGTTGCGTATCGGAAATGCTGATGAATTATTAAGGCTTTTGTTTGATAAATGATTTTATGATTTGAAGATCGAAAATTGACGTCTATTAAGATTTTCTATATGATCTTTGATTAGGTAGGAGGGTAGGTAGATATATACATTTTTTGGCGAATAACATCATGAAAACGATAATTTTTTCTGACTGTAACTTTTTGTTTGGAATCATCAAAAAGCAAAAGATGCGAAAGGGCCGTAAAATGTTGTTTTCAGAATCTCTTAGCTTGTTTATGAAAAAACTTTGGCAAAAAAAAAACTCGAGCCAAATCGGTCAATTTTCAGGGTGACCCGAAAACAAATGGGTCACACTGTATGTAGGTATACAACTTTTTGGGACACGCTGTATTAATTGAGAATTAGTCACAAAACAACATAAAGAAGATTATTGTCGAAAAACAAAGGATATCCACAGAAAACACAGACATCAGAGATATTTCAGGTAAGCGAAGACTATCACAATTAATATGATAATGATTTTAAAAGTCTTTGGTCGAAAATGGAATTTTGATAAGTTAACAATAGCAGATACGTTAAGTCAACGTAAAGGTTCAATCATAGCCCCCATGAAGCATTTTTATTGAAAATTTGCAATTTTTATTCATTTATTTATTTATTTTGTTAGTTGCCATGAAGTGATAGTGCATACAACTTGAAAGTTGGGCACTTTTAAGCTTATGCATTATCTTTAAGCTTGAATCATTGAGACAATGTTTTCAGTGAACACTGTCGTCCGTATTCATACATTTAACTGTAATAAATTATGCACTAAAATAACGGTTTGATCAATACTTATCACTTATACTCTCGCTAAACTTGGCATATTGATATTATGTCACCCAAATGGCTTTCCAAAATCATACCAACCCTCCTCTTTGTGTGTAGCTAGTAGCTACCACAAAAAAATCTAGACATTATTGAAGAATACTCATTCACCACACCACTCTATTCAAAACATTGAAATGTATTTATTTCAATGTCTAGACAAAGACAAAGACAAAGACAAAATATTTATTCGTGTTCTTACAAAAAAGTGTACACAAGTCCAGCAACATGAGTTTCTAATTAATTAGAATATCACTAAAATTATTATCAATATATTCACCAACACTAAAAACACTTTTTATCATGAGATATCTCTTAACAGTGTTTCGAAAAACTTTGAGAGGTAGTAATTTAATTTGGAGTGGCAGTTTATTGTAGAACAGAGGTCCATAAAATGAAACCCCCGATTTCATGCGATGGATTCGATGAAAATCAGTATGAATATTATTGATGTTTCTTGTGAAATGAGAGTGTACATCTTCAAAAGTCTTGTAGTTACGTGCAATAGACATTGAAATACGTATAATGAAGGAACAGTCAAGATATTTAGAGCTGAAAAATGCTTCCTGCAGTCGGCCCTTTAGTCCAGACCTCGCAGGATCCGTATGGCCTTCCTCTGCAGAGAGAAAACCCGACTGGAATCAGTCGCGTGTCCCCAATATAAAAATAACATCACAACATGAACAGTGTCAGCATTGACAGCAGGTGGTGACAGTGATGGTGAGTCCTCATGGGTGTAATTGTAAGTTTTGATTGCTGAATTTTTGACAGTTACAACTAACAACAGTTATGGCGGGGCTTTGAATTTTTTCTTGGTTTATTAAAGATGATTAATTGAAAAATTAACAAATTTGAAAAAATTCTCACCTCATCCATCCCTAATAAACCGAAGAAAATTCAAAATCGCCCCACCATGATTGTTGTGAGTTGTAACTGTCAAAAATACCTCTAATCAGAAAGGGTATGTCAAAACGAATAGAACGTCAAAACGTGGCTGGGTTTTTTCCATAAATTTCAAACGAAGCAAATTACAGATTTATTAATAATTGGAATTAGTCCCTAAATTAATATTATGATCTTCGGAAGCCGTATTATGCGTCCAGTTTTAAATAATTGAACAATGAAAAGTCACATATTTGGTGTAATTTAAACGGAACGCGAAACGACGACTGTGGTGACAGACTCTATTCTTTTATGTTAGTTTTGAGTTTGAGTTTCCAATATGCCCATATTCAAAACTCAAAATTTTCCGCCTTCGCAAAATATATAATAGGTTGTGTAACGCACCTGGATTAAGGTAAGCGTGGCAACACAGCTTGCTCTTGAGATGACAAGCGTCTACAACCTGAAGGGTCACTTGTCAAATTATTTTCTGCCAAAGATGGCTAACGTCAACAGCTGTTTTAGTGTTGATTTCAAGTTTTGTACAGGCCGAGTTGTTTTATTTGTGGTTTCTTGTAAGTGGTCTGGACAAAATTGGCAGACAATGGATCAAAACAATATAGCGTTAAAGATTTTAAGGGTAGCGAGTGCAATAACGTGTACAAACGATTAAGTATAATATGATTTGCGTAGCCATGTAAAAAAACATCATGCTGAAAATCTTGACGAAATAGCTCCTTTGAGAAAAATAGTAAGAAGACAAAATACCGTTGCTTGTGGAGATAAAAAAATCCAAAAATCAGTTGAACTGTACGATTTCAAATGTGGTGAAAATTTTTCCTTGAAGAAACATTCAACTTTTCATGAAAAAAGTCCACCCAAACTTAAACCACATAATATCTATACCTAACACGTCTAATTGTAATGTTAACCTTTTGCTAACCAACAAACCGCTGCACATTTTTAGGTACTTAAACATTCAGAAAGCATTTGGAATTTCGTTTTATGGACCCCGATGAGAAACTAAAACTTCCCATTCCCAAGCCCAAACTACTAAATCCTAATGGCCGATTGCACCAACCTATTTAAAGGCTACTTAACGCTAAGGAACCCTCAACTTCAAGTTTTTGTTTGCACCAACGTTAAGGAAAGCTTAAGCTTTCCTTAACGCTCCCTTTTTAAGTCTCCGTTGATGACCACTTAACGCTGACTTATCTCTGTAAACGATATAAATTTGAGGTTCTGATACAGTTGTTATTGTCTTTACTGACTTTTTATATCAATTATTAATTTTCAAACACATTTATGATTTATTTTTGAAAATATATCGACGCCGTGTGTTAAGTTATATAGGAGTTTGGCTACGACATTGTATAATTCAAAAGTGATTGCGCCTGTTGTCTGCCATTTAAGACATTCTCCAAGTTCAATTCAGATTTGAGAAGTCTATTCAAATTTTAATCACTATAGGTGCATCATCCATCTGGTTGTACATACCAATATTAAGTAGAATCCGTTTAAATGAAAACATCATTTTTGATTTTTTGGCCCTTAAGCCGTGGCAGCATTGGTAATATAAATTACATTAAAGAATACTTTTGAGAGTCTCTTGAACAGTCCACTGTCATAAGTAGTGAGAATGGATCACTTGAACTATTTGGAGTTTGGATGATACACTAGATTTACCAGAATACCTACCTCGAAAAATGTATGAGCGGCCAAATCACAGGAAATGAATCATAAGGTTTTTTAGAAGACTTTTATTGAGATAAGCAAACTGTTTGAAATATCTTGACTCAGATGGAAGATCAACTCGAATATGATCATGGCAGGTGAAGTACATAACTTTCAGGGTTTAAAGAAAACCTGCCAAAAATGCAATAAATTACAGTGGTCAGATAAAGCTTGTAAACAATATCACCAAAACATGTAACCACCATTCTGTGAACATAAACAAATGAGGTTATGACATATCACATTGTTCTCGCCAGGTTTTCAACCTAAATAATGGAAAAGTAACTGGAAATGACTAAATTTGATCAACGTTGCCAAATCTAGGACACACTCAGTTAAGGGTCCTCAAAGAGTGTTGGTGCAAATGGAAACGAATTGAGGGCTGCTTAAAATGTAAGGCCCCCTTAGGTAAGTCTTTGTTAAGTGAAGGTCGTGGCACAAAATAAATGACAAGTGTCCCTTCAGGTTGTAGACGCTTCTCTTTTAGTTTAGTCAGATGTCAAGAGTGTGAAAAGCTCTTTACGTTAAAAATTGTTCTTATCAATTTATTTTGAGTTTAAATAAATAGTTATCGTGCCAAAAAACGAGTAATTCACTGAAACAGTCCATCACCGACTTTTGGAATCTATTTTGTTAAAAAAAAACGAGGCGAGAGCCCCCTACAATTGACGCCCAACGTGCGTCAAACTGTGCAAAATAGTGACATTGTAAAGTGTAGCGTACGCTCCGAAAAATAAACACTGAGATACAAGTGAACATTGATCGTTATCAGTCTGATCTTCAGGGTGTCCGTAAATGACGAGCAAAGAAATCAGGGGAGCATTCTAGACCAAAAATAAATGCTACCTCTTCCTATATTTTTTTTTCGAAAATTGATTATTAACGGAGTTACAGGGTGTTAAAAATAAATTTGTTTGCAGTTTCTTTGGCCATGCCTTTTGCCACGCTAATGATATTTTGACAAAATCTCATATTTGGGGCTTTTTCGGGATGAGGAATTCAAATTTGCCCACCATTTTTTCGCATTATGTAGAGGGCGTCACATACGAGCCTATACTTTTATTTGAATCGTCCCAACTTTTTTATGCTACACTGTATGCGGCTTTTGAGTGAATATTTCTATTCTCCCAATCTTTTGACATATAAAAGGTATACTTCTTTTGTTTCGATAAATCTAACCGTTTTCGAGAAATATGCTTAGATAACTTTGCTGGCATGTGATGAATACGAAATTATTTCAACTTATTTTCAACTTTTAACATAGCATGCTTTGGAATCATGCGTTATTAGTTGCCGTAGAGACCCAATTTGATCAGAATCAGTTTTGACCGTTGGTATATTTTTACGTTTTTAATTTTCAGTATTTTTGTCATTGACCACCATCAGCGTAACAACAAATTTCCAAAAAATTACCAACTTTCATAACTGATTTTTCCAAAACTTGTCTCTACGGCAACTATAGCACTTGTTTCCAAAGCATGCTAGGTATATGATTAAGGTTAAAAATCATTGAACTCCATACTACGTACCTGGAAAGGACCCGGTCGTTGTTGACAACGAATCGAAAATTGTGTCATTCCTGTTATGAGTTAGAAAGAGATAGGGATCCGTAACTATCGCTATCTCTCTCTACTCCATGAATATAGGTCAATGAGTTAGAAAGAGATAGGTATCCGTAACTAACGCTATCTCTACCTGCTTCACTCTCAATAATAAGCGGGTCCGTTCCAGGTAGTATGGAGTTCAATGTTAAAAATAAATTGAAATGATTTCGTATTCATTACATGCAAGCAAAGTTATTTTAGCGTCTTTCTCGAAAACGGTTGGATTTATCGCAACAAAAGAAGTATCCCTTTATTATGTTAAAAGGTCGAGAGGATCAAGATTTTTCATCAAAAGTCACAGACAGTGTAGCACAAAAGAGTTAAGACAATTCAAATCAAAGTATATTCTCGTGTGTGGCGCTCTCTACAAAATTCGAAAAAACGGTGGGCAAATTTGAATTCCTCATCCCGGTAAAGCCCCAAATACAAGATTTTGTCAAGATATTACAAGTGTGGCAAAAGGTATTGCAAAAAAACTGCAAATGAAATGCAACTTCAACAACCTATAACTCCGTCAATAATCAATTTTCGAAAAAATATTATAGAAAGAGGTAGCATTTATTTTTTGTCTAGAATTCTCACCTGGATTTTTTGCTCATCATTTCCGGAGACCCTGTATATCCTTCTTGAGTGTTTTTTGACTGTTTTAATTCATAAATTGTGATATAACCTCGATGCACTACAACTTCCAACAAAACGCGCATGCGCAAGATAGCATCATCCTGAATTTAGCGTTTTCATAGTGTTTGCCACTGTTGCCAAGTCGAACCACCCCGATCTACTCTGAACTGCTCCAAATTGTCGAAAGTTGACCATACACAACACGATTTGCTAATTTTGTAAGTAACTGACCGTTTTAATCAGAAAAGATGACGAATAAGAAGGAAACACCCACTAGAGCGACTCCAGCTGTTAATCAAGTATTCATGACGCCTGAAATGATTCAGAATCTCATCGCAACTATGCAGAACATGAAGGCAATGCACCCCAACCAAATGTGAGTACTGCAAATTTTGCTTCATGTAAAACCAGATTTGATGGAAGTCCTAACCCAGATGTTGAGGTTTTTATAGATGCGATAACTGTCTATAAAGATTGTCTCAACATCCCGGATGAACATGCTTTAAAAGGTTTATCCATGCTTCTGACAGATCATGCAGTTACATGGTGGCAAGTAATAAAGTCTCCAGTCAATAATTTTTATGAAGCTCTGAGATCACTGAAACATGCATTCTGGCTTCATGAAACCGCATGAGCAACGTTCTGTGAAGACCGACATATTCATCAGCAAGGCGAGGAAGGTATCTCTGAGCATGTCCAACTGGACATGGTTTATGGTCTATTGCATGTCAGGATAAGAGAGAAGATCCCAAGGGAAACCTTATCAACGTTTAAAGATCTTATTGAAGCAACTCGAGTTGTCGAACAGACACTTGCTGAGAGTCTTCCTCCTCATCAATCGGGTCCTCCTCACAAGAATGCTACCAATGATGGACATAGAAAGCCCAGTGCTCCTACTGTGAGAATTATGGTCACACGAGCAAGATTTGCCAAAAATTGGCAAATCAACAATCCGAAGCTGGTAAACCACAACATGCAAATAACAGCTTGCCAAGGATCAGTTCGATCCCAATATCCTACAAATGGTTCCAAAACAGTTTTTCGATGTTATGGCCGCAATACTCCTCGATACATCAAAAGTTACTGTCAAAAATGCAAATCTACTCCTGAAGCTACTGCCGCTGCTTCCGCTGAATTCTCTGGTTCTTACGGTTCTCCTGCAGGTGGATCATCTGCCAACCACAATTCCAGACCATTGTGCTTCGTGAACATAAGCAACCATCAAGGAATCTGTCACCTTCACTCAGGTGCCCAAGTCAGCGTAGCAGGTGCAAGGCTTTTGGAAATACTACTCAACGAAGGTACTCCGTATACGGTCAAAGATCTGAACATGACATTAGCTGATGGTAAGACAACACAAGTAAGTGCATATCATTTTCATGTTCCAATTTCACTACAAAACAGAACTTTCTATATGACACTTATATCCGTTCCTGATCATCTTCACAGCTGAACACTACTAGGCGCTGATTTTCTGAAACTTGCGAATATTGTTTTAAACATGTCCGATAATTCTTGGTCCTACAATGATGATCCCAATTCCAAATATGAATTCATATCTGACGTTAATGTTGCTTTGCAAGATCCAGAACTCTGTCTTAACTCAGTTGACGTAATTCCCATTGCTTTAAGAAGTGACGAAGGTGTAGATAGGAAAATGGATCAAGGTGAATTTGTCGTCGCTATATTTTTCGACCTCTCTCGCGCTTTTGATATTCTGGACATTGTTTTTTTTTTGAAAAAACTCGAATACTTTGGGTTCAGAGGCAACATAAGTTTAGTTTAAGAGTCATTTTTAAGGAACAGAAAAGTATGTGTAAAGGTAGAAAATTATATATCGTATTTTAAGGATCTAGACATTGCCGTAACTCAGGGCTCCGTGCTGGGACCGTTGTTGTTCTTACTTTATGTCAACGAGATGCCTGATCACATAAACAAAAAAACCAAGATAATGTTTGCTGATGATACGACAATAGTGGTCTCAGCTCTGAGTATTGAGGAGCCGAAGGTGAAAATAAATAGAGTAATATTTGATTTCAATGAATGTTCCATACGTTTTGCAATAAACTCAGCTTATTCTGCTGCCAATTCGCCTTCCTTATGTTTGGACGCGAGCTGAGAACTCCTGGTGATGTCCGCTCTGATCTTAGAGTCATATTGAAAAATGAAAATTTTGTAAGTCAAATAACCAACCATCTTCATACTCTTAGCGACATTTTGCATTCTGCCGTGATCATCATGAGCGCCAGCAGGATACAATCAAGAAATATGCAGACCAGAGACGTAGAGATGTCCCAGTGTTCAAGCCAGGAGATAAACTACTTGTGGATACGCACGCTCTTAGTAAGGCCAGTCAATCATCCACATCGAAATTTGTCCCTAGGACAGATGGTCCGTACACTGTTACCAGAATAGTGACCCCCCTGAAATGCGATGAATGAAAGAGATCACACCACTCTTTATTACACAAAGAAAGATTCTCTGCGTGTAATAATGTGTCCGAGAATGTAGTTAGCAAAGGATGTAGTGATTCAGAAGGCGATTCCTCAAACGTCTTCAAGTATAACTAGCCAGTCTCTTTCGACAGGAAATGTTATTTTAAATTCTCAGGTTTAACTATCAACTGCTGTAATTAGAACAATATACGAAAATAATGATATTTTATGCCGCGCATTATTGGACAGCGGATCACAGAACAATTTTATTTCGGAATCTTTGTGCAAAAGATCAATTTCAAGTCCTCGCAATATCAATCATGTTGTTAAAGGTTTAGCTATGGCAAAAATAAATCATCAGATTGATCTTTCTATTCGATCGTATTATAGTAATTTCAACTGTAACCTCAACTGTCTAGTCATAGCCAAAATAACCGAAAAATTATCTTTGTATAAATTTGATAAGAATGTTCTGAATATTCCCAGTGATTCACAATTGGCAGATCCTACTTATAAAGTACCTGGAGAAATTGATATTTTATTAGGTTCGAGTATATTTTGGAATATTATACGGGCAGGAAAACAGGGCTTAGGAGATAGTCTGACTGTTCTGCAAAACTCTGAACTAGGATGAATAATAGCGGGAAACTTGCAATTGAATCGTACTTCAAATTGCAATTTGTCAGTATCTTTAAATGTCCGTGAAGAATATTGTTTGGATAAACAAATCGCCAAATTTTGGGAATCAGAAGAAATACACAATGAACGGCCTTCACTATCAAGTAGTGATCAATTTTGTGAAGACCATTTCAGGGAACACACCCGTAGAGATAAAACAGGCAGATTTGTAGTGGAGATGCCATTTAAAGAAACTTTGTCTGAATTAGGTGACAGCAGGACAGTAGCTTTGTCTAGATTTCAAGCATTAGAGAAAAATTAGAGAAATGTCCAGATTTGAAAAGTCAATACCTAGAATTCATAAGAGAGTACATTGAATTGGGACATATGAGACTAATTAATTACAATATGGATAGTGCTGATGGATTCTACTTACCTCATCATGCTGTATTAAGGTCTTCCAGTTCAACTACGAAATGTCGAGTAGTTATTGATGCATCAGCTAAATCATCGTCTAGATTAAGTTTAAATGATGTGCAATATGCTGGTCCCAATTTACAAGAGGATATATTCAGAAGACATGCTTTTGTCATGACAGCTGATGTATCAAAAATGTATCGGCAGATAAGGATGAGTGAAAATCATACCAAGTATCTGAGAATATTTTGGCGAGAGAAATCTACAGATCAACTGAATTGTTTTGAGTTCAAAAGTGTCACTTATGGTACTGAATCAGCTCCCTATTTGGCTGTTCGATGTCTTATGCAATCAGAATTAGATAATAAATCGACTTTTCCCATGGCTAGCAATGTTATTCCCACCGATTTTTACATGGATTACTTACTAACAGGAGCAGATACCTTGAACGAACTTATAAAACTTCAAAAAGACGTCTTATGTATTTAATCAACAGCAGGCCTTGAGTTGAGAAAATGGCTTTGTAATAGCCAAGATGCGATTGGAGATTTTCAAGGGAATAATGATTTGGATGTTAATATTTTGCATATTGGCCAAATAGAACAGAAAAAAACTTTGGGAATTTTTGGAATTCTGCTCAAGACTCAATTCATTATGTGGTGAATACAGATTTTGATTGCAAAACTGTTACAAAAAGAACAATTTTGTCAATTCTATGTAAAATATTCGATCCACTTGATCTATTGGCAGCTATTTTCATAGTTGGAAAGCAGCTTATTCAAAAACAATGGAGGTTAAAATTGGGATGGGATGATGCTGTACCTCAGGAAGTAGTAAGTGAATGGTGCAGTTTTATCAAAGAATTACATACTATCAAAAGCTATTCTATTCCTCGACATGTATGTATCTCTGACTATGTGACAATAGAACTGCATGGTTTTTGTGACTCCAGTGAGCGTGCCTATGGTGCTTGTTTATATATTAGATGTTCTTTTACATCTGGAAGGATTGTTGCAAATCTATTGTGTGCAAAGTCTGGAGTAACGCCCCTGAAGTAAGTGAGCTTGCCAAGATTGGAATTGTGTGGTGCAGTTTTACTAGCCAATCTTGCTAAAAGGTCTTGCGATTTACAAGGTATATGTTTTAATAAAAAATGTTACTGGTCAGATTCTATGATAACTTTGTATTCGATAAAGAATGGACCTACAACCTACCAGATGAAAAACTTTTATAGTATAGCCAATCGAGTGAGTGAGGTTCAAACTTTGACAAAAATAGGAGATTGGTTTCATGTTGATTCCAACAATAATCCAGCAGATTTATTTTTACGAGGAGTTTCACCAGATGTGTTAAAACATAATAATTAATGGTGGCGTGGGCCAGATTGGCTAGAACAAGACCATAATGTTTGGATTTTGAAAGTAATTCCTGATAACTTGGATACTTCTGAACAAAGAAAAATTATCAAAGCATATTGAAAGATTTATTAGTAATTCTAGATGTGACAAAATCATGGGAGATTTTGATCCTTCAAAAGTGAAAGAATTGGATTATGCACTTGAAATTATAATTTGTGTCATTCAAATAGAATATATTCTGATGAATATAGATGTCTCACTGATAGAAAGGCATTGAAACGCAGCAGTGAAATATTGTCTTTGAATTCATTAATTCAAAATAATCTCATAAGAGTAGGTAGGCTCAAAATTTCATTGTTGAATTTTGATAAAAAGCATCCAATACTACTGCCAAGAGGTCATAGATTTACAGAACTTCTTTTGAGACAGGAGCATCAACGTTTATTTCATTGTGGAAGTCAATCATTATTGTACTCAATTAGAGAAAGATTTTGGATAATTGATGGTCGTAATTTGTGTAACAAGGTGATAAGAAAGTGTGTGGTTTGTTTTAACGCAAAACCACGGCCTCATAATTATATAATGGAGAAGTTACCTGCAGTTCAAACGAATATCAATTACTTTCCGTTTTTAAATGTTGGAATTGACTATGGGGGGCCATTTTACATAAAAGATCGTGAAACACGTGAAGCTAAAAAAACAAACGTGTATTTATGTCTTTTTGTATGTATGAGTACTAAGGCGGTTCATTTAGAGCTTGTCACAGGTTTGGATACTGAATCATTCTTGGCCACTTTCAAGCGTTTCATTAGCAGACGTGGAAAACCCTCAAATATCTTTAGTGATAACGACTCGTATTTTGTAGGAGCAAATAACGAATTATCACAGATATATGAATTCATACAATTAAATTCTGATTTTATGAATGAACATTTGAACTTAGAGCGTATTTCATGGCACTTTATTCCAGCACGTTCACCTAATTTTGGAGGCATATGGGAAGCTGGCATAAAAAGTGTTAAAAATCATCTTAAGAGTATTTTAGGGGAAAGATCCTACACCTTTGAATATTTTTGCACCATATTGTGTCAAGTCGAGGAAATTTTAAATAGTCGCCCTCTTTCTCCTTTATCTTCCGACATCGAGAACCTCCCAGATAACAAAATCAACTTGAAACTTGCTAAAAAAGCACTAAGCTTAAGCAGCGGTTTGCTTTTGGTGCACTGCAAAAAAGCGCTTGGCTAGTCGACCGGCGTCCCTCCGGCCGACGCAAAAATAGCATTTCAAAAAAAGCACTTTAAAAAAGTGCCGTCTACGCACTCCGGATATGTGCTTAGTCTTCGCTTCAGAGAAATGCGTATTTCACGCTCAAGAATTCTGCTCGTCGTGCGTTCAAATATACTGCTCGATGTAGGCTAAAATATATGTAAACACTGATACAGAAGACTCTATTTTCCAGTACATAATCAACAATGGACAATTATTCGAAACAAACCATGCATATCTATATTAACCAATTTGAAATTTTACCTAGTACCTACAAGCTGATGATAATATATAGTGTAAATAACTAGAAATAATCTCATAAATGATTTAACACTACATGTATAAAACCCTTGAAACAATATTCTCAGCATAATAATTGTCCAGTATAATAACAATCATTCTCTAAAATTTTATTATCGAGAACACATCACTACTTATCAGGCCTTCGGCCTTATTATGCGTTGTCCTCGTAAGCCATGTCGTAGGTCCACAAACACAAAAATACAAAGCCGTTCCAAAGGATCACAATTCACAATCACAAGAAAACTAATGTAGTTCACCAAAGCCAAAATATCACGAATAACTTTGTCAATTGGCTACTTCTACAAATAGCCGAATAAGCCGAATAAGTTGAAAAGCTGATGTGCTTGTCTTGTTTGGCTTGTCTCTGACTCTGCTCAGGGCAAATGCAAAATGCAGATAACAAAGACCAACGCGGTGGTCAACCAATCAGGCAACTAGGTGATACGAACATGTCCGAGATTGTTCGGAAAAATGAAACAATAAGCCTAGCAGTACTTGAAAAGCGATTACAGGGCAGCATAAAAGCATAATATGTATTTTGAATGCGCGTATCATTCACTTTTTAAGTAATGTTGCAAGAAAGAAGCATTCAATAACCGCTTATTGAATAATGATATAAAATACTATCTTTTTGCTTGTCGAACGCAAGAAATTCGGCACGCTGCAATCGGCTTGCTATCTTTGAAGCATTTATTCGGCAGTCCTGATGTGCTTCAGATTTTAACAAAATTAGAAGCTATTTAGGAAGCGCTGGCAAAGTATGTATCATTCGCATAAAAGTGAATGCATATTATAGGCACATATCTTTCGCTTTTGATGTAGTCTTGCCAAAAATAAGTATTTGATAAGTGCTTAGTGAGTAAATGATATAAATTGCTTCCTTTTTGATTGCCGGCCGTAGGAATTTAAGCACCTTGCAGCAGAGTGTGCTATCTGGGCTTAATGCGTTAACACCTGCGCATTTTATCATTGGTCGAAGTTTACTGGCACTACCTGAGCACACCTACTTGAAAGTCCCTCAAAATCGGCTCAATATCTACGAGCAACTTTAAGCTGCCATCCAAAATTTTTGGTGCCGCTGGCAAAAGAAGAACATCAGACTACAAATCCTACAATTACCAGTCTCATTTTTTATCTTATTTTTTATTTTATTTATATATATATATATATATATATATATATATATATAAGAACTAGAGGTTAGTGGGTATGCAGTCTTGTAGATTCTTCTTTACGAAGTGGCCATGAGGTAAAAGAAAAACCCTTTGACTA